>OX104067.1:21492892-21605000 GCA_944474145.2 Dicrocoelium dendriticum | reverse complement strand
CCTTTCGTCGAGCAAGCAATGTTGTTAAACGTGCAGCCCTGTAGTAGCTCTTATACCAGTTGGAAAGCAATATGGACGTTATTAATGTTATTAGCTAGATATTCGCAAATAAATTTGATCGACATATCATGGGAACATCCGTAATAATTGCCCCCAAGTTAATTAAAAGCATTACCTTGTATTTTACATTTAATCCTTCTAGTTGTTTTACTTTATCAAACGTATCACTTACAGTTCGAACTAATAACGCTAAGTAATGTTTCGGGTAATACGACAAGCCAACTCCATGGAAACGTGGAGGTGCAAAGATATTAGGAAATCCCGGATTGCAGGAGGAATGACGCATACTAGTGAAACGTACCTCCGCCAGTACGTTGTGAGTGATGAGATGCAGCAGAACAACCAGTTGGAAAACACCAAGACCAAATTGCGCAAATTGCGCTTCAGTTTCCATGTCCGAACTTTTTTGCTATAAAAGCGTCGGTTATCTAATAAATAACTCGTTTGCACAGCGCCGATTTCTAGACAACTGGAATCGTGTATGCTTGCAATTCTTGTCGGATGGAAATGAAGGGCAGATGTCGAATAATAGTGGCGCGCCCCAAGGCGTGTTTTTGAAGCACACTCTCTTTCTATTTAACATCAACAATAAAGCTTCGATTTTTTGTTCGACTTGTGCAATGTTTGCGGATGACCTGAAGATTTTGCGAGGGAATATAACCCAAGACGACTTCCGCCATATACAGTATGATCTAATCCGGCTCTTAATAATACAAAAAAGGTTATTCGTGAGCATAATATACGGTAACGGCCTAACTTACTCTATTGACCACCAACTGCTACGTACCTTGCCATCCGTGAATGATCTAAGTATAATACGTGCCGCCATCCCCGTGGCAGAGTAACTTTTAATTGTGAGTCTAGTATCTTCAAACCAAATCAAATGTGTGCTACTTGTAAGGAAAGAACGAGAAGCGTCGTCAAATTCCACTTGCGAATAGTCGTGACTTAAATCAGTGGTAATGAAGTAAATCCTACCAGATAAATGTGCATATACATATTTAACGTTTTACAAGTGGCAGCGGTCCATGGTAGTCAATGATTCATCATTAGTTTGTAATCACCGCAAATCCGAACGCTGCCGTCTAGCTTAAACACAGGGAATATCGGTGCAGATACTGCATAATCAAAAGTTCCTTACTAAGATCCACTCAAATATTTTCTCTGTAAAATATGTCTTGATATGGAATACGCTTCCATCGTTCTCAGAAATTATTAAGGTAACTGCAGTTCAAACAACAGACCAATGTCCACCTGATTGTTTCCAATAATTTTCAACACCTATCGATTTGTATGAGAAAGTTCTTAGGTACACTTAAAAGTTGCAATATCTTCTAAGTTTCTAATATTATAATTTTATATTCACTTGGATTAGCTCTTCGTAAGTGTTAACAATCCATCCTATTCCTCTCACTCCTACACTCACATCTAACGAATCCCGTCATCATATCAATTGAACACTGTTTCGAATATGAACAAAATATAAATCTCCGCATGTTCTTCGTCGTTTGCGAAGAACTTGTATCAGACTGTGCTTACCCTGTTAGCAAAAATATTATAAACATTATCATGTTTTATCATCACACATTATTTCCTTCCATTTTTATGTTTGGCTACGGCTGAACTGATTTGTTGTGATGACGCATTACAACTTCCAATATAAAAAGTTATACCCATGCATAGCATACTGTTAATGATTTGCTGCCAAATAAACAAAAACGCCATAACTAATTGATAAGCATGACGGATTGGGCTGGTACTTCATTGCCATTAATGTACGCATAAAGCATCCCATATAAACAGCATTTACGAAACAATTGGTGGCTTATTTGCTACTTATCCACACATTGGCACACAACCAATTGGAGCCTGGAGGTGCGCGTGAAACTCATCGAGGGAATAACCGGTATGGAAGCAGTTCCTTTGAGGAATGTTCCATGGACGGGCCGGGTTTCTTTAATTTAGCTTTCGGCCAAAACTGCATTCCTTATTGTTCCCAGTGTGTTCCTTTCTCTAATAATCTCAAAATTTCTTTCACTTCAGAAACTTAGTTGGGCCACGTTGTACAAAAGACACACAAACAAATATTTTATTTGATCTCGGAGTCAAATTTATCAGCCCACTCAGTTGGATTGTGCCTTGCACCGTCCAGGAATAAAACGTTTATGTATTTATTCATTAGGAGGCAAAACATCAAGATGTTTCATCAATTGTTGGCTTACATTGAGTTGCATACAGGTCTGCGTCACACATAGTCAAACAGCTGTGAACACCAAGAATAGCGTCGGATATGCCATGAGTTTCAACACGTCACTTGATTCGTTGCTTTTCATGCCAAATATATTAATGAAACTTTGCAAAGTGCTGCCATCCAAAGTTGCCCTGTCACAGTCGGTATGGATTGTGTTTAAATCAGTGCAATTTATGCTAATGTTTAGTTATATTCCGTAGGCCAAGATAACTTTATAAATGAAATCTTAACCGTGGGTAGCATTACCGTCAACAACGCTCAGTATAAATGTGTAAGGTGACCGAATCCAACGCAGTGCCGTATCATTTGAATAAACCGGGAAGACTAGATTACAAGCGGAATAACATGCACTTAGATGGCTATGGGATACCAAGCTGGAGTAATTTTGCTGAAGTTTGAAATAACTGAAGTTGGAAATAACTGACTGTTAGGTTCACATCCAGCTGAATTATGCATCAACGTTCAGGATGTACTTTATAATAACCTTTTGCGTCGTTGGACTTCCAAATGCATATTAATCAGAGATGAAGCAAAGTTCATTCACTGTACAACTTTTAGTTAGGAATTACCAGATTGATGAATTTTGATTCCTAACATCCTACATTTGAAACAAGGTTTTTTACTAACTAGCTACAGAGTATTCTGTGAACATTGTGTTTCATCAAAGATATTAGGCTGACAAACACGGCGATTTATTATCCAGATGACAATGTTCTCAAATGATAAATAATATCAGAGGAAGATTAATTATGGTTTGGAACCAGCAAATGCCGTCATAGTGCCGCATTAAAGAAGAAAGATTTGTTGCTAAGCAACGAAAATTACATAGGTAACCAAACAATCCAGCAGTTTAACAGACAAAATCGCAATAACATCTACCAATTTTGCCAGCAAATTTTACATCGTCTCATAAATGATGAGCGTAGCTAGTAGGACAGCATTGACTATATGGTTAAAATGTGACCAAGGAAGCGGCCAATCTTATGGCGCTTTATGCATTGCGGGCGATGCGATGTTTCCGGAAGTGACAGCTGTGTAATTGTTCTGCGTAAGTACAAGGAATGGCGCGTGCCTCGAAAAATGGTTGGACATATGTGCATCTATGTCTTTAAAAACCATTCACGAGAATTAACACTGCGCTATGTACAAAACATTGACTTTTGAATATTGGATTTTGCATTGGCAACCACCATATCCTACGCAAATCTATTCACCAAACTGGGCGAACGAATGCAACATTGCAATTAGCATAGATTGTTGAATCAATCGGACACTTTTGAGAATTTGGTTCTGTGCATGAGGGTTATTGGAAACCAATAATAACCCACATATGAATGGGTCTTTCTTGACCATCTTATAAGCAACTAAAACAATGTGAGAAAATTAAAAAGGCAATGGCGCGTTTTTCGCAGAAACCGGAGAGATAAGAAATGCATGTTTAAAATTTAGGTACAAATTACATAGTAGGTTCGTTCGGAGACGTACACAGTTTCAGTCGTTATATTTAAGGTGTAATACCTGTCAATAAAATGGACGTGGATTTTGAGACGTCCTCACTTGATTCATGCATGTAAGGTGAATATAAGGCAACAACTTACGCAATTCACAACGGAAAATCATCCAGATAAACAAGGACGAAGCACAGCAGGTACAGCATATTTTATATTACAGTTAAAATAATTTTTACAAGGCCCTGATACCTTTGTTTTCTAACAAAACAAAATACCCTAGCGGTTCTACTCAGCACTCAAATTATGATGTGGAATAGTGCATCTATATATAATCTAAACTTCCCCATCCAACTAATCAGTGTCCAAGATGGAAACGGCTATATCTGTAAACACAGGTTCTCCATTATATTTATTAACCACGTATATATTATTGCTTGACATGATCAAATCTATGCAACTGATATCCTGCACTGTTAAAATATAAGAATTTTCTGGAGCTGCCAAAGTATAGGTTCATATTCTTAATTATCCCCTGTGATTTTATGTCCTACTGTATCTTGACGAAAACGTAAGATAGATTTAGATTTTAAGGTTTGCTGTTTATTTGGCTATTCAAAATTATTTTAGTGTTAGCAAATCCAGTCAAACATGTCGAAATACAGATGTAGTTAAAAGCCTGTTTCTTGAATGCCTGGCTCATGTATGACAATAACTAAGTGAGTATTGAGTGTACTCCGCGCTTCATATTCGTTACAGCAAAATCACATAAATTACCTGCACACTCCTCTTCTGTATCAAAAGTAGAAATATGTGCAGTGTTTCCCATTATAATGCACTTATTTCTAGGATGTGCACTTTTCAAATAGACGGGTATTGGATGGAAGAAATAGAGGGAGTATTAGGCGGTAATTCCATAAGAGGAGTAAATGCTTATACCCAGAACAAGACCTACTTTGGTGTCTAACGCCCCATATTCGGGGACCAGAATACACTTGACACTCTTGGTTGGATATAAGTGTTCTCAAGGAAATAGGCTGAAAAAAATGGGGCGCAGCTAATCAACTAATTTACAAATTGTATTCACTTATATTAAGCTTTACGGAAAGCAACACCCTCCATGAAAAATTCGAGAAAATCAAAGTTATCTACTTTTCCTTTAAATTGTGTTCGCTTTATATATATTATTTATTTGTACTTTATTAAAGTATTTGGGGTATTTCACAACCCTATCAGTGTTAAGAATAATAACAAAAGGTTGAAGATCCACCGTATAATATTTATTGCTTGCGCATACCCAGTCTTTTTTAACAGAAAAAGGACCTCTCATACATCATGGGTTAAATAATGTAGGTTAGCGCAACAAACGCAGATTTCCTTCGGATTTATTTCTAGCCAACAAAAGGAGGATAAAAGTATAGAGTTCTGCGTTCTTTGTCTCAGTCTACCAGAGAAATCGTGTGTGTCCGCTGGTAGTAGAGGCACCCTAACCAAACAAAGCAACGTAATTTGAGTATCCCATCGGCAAGCGTTTTGGGAATCCTAAATGCTTACGTTCTAAATAATCGCACGTATTTCGTAATTTTAACAATGAGCCGACAACGTATTGGAAGACAGTATACTTTTTCATCGTAATGGACAGAGAGCCGGTGGACAAACAGCTGCATAATGTACGGAACAAACTCGAAATTGATAATCCAATGATAAAAATGAAGCTTACTTAGCATTATTCTAAGGTAAGTAGTAGTTTCTTGAACTTTGAAGGAATAGAATGCGCTTGAAGCAAATAAGGTCCAGCACACAATTAATCAGGTATATTATGCACGCAATTATTTGCAATATTTTGCCAAGACCATCGAAATGTTTTTAGGTTTAATTTAAAAAAGCGCAAATAGCATTCTTCTAGCGGTTACAATACTCCCACTCTTTTGGGTTTTGGTGCAAATGATTACAGTCTGTGCACCTGCAAATCAATTGGGGTTCGACAAACAAAAAATCACCTTGTGCTTGAGATATATCTAAAGTAAAAACAGTAATGTAACGTAATGAAAATAATCGACATTAAAAACAGTAATTAAGGATTTTTCCGTATACGAAAACAGTGAGTAATATTGCTACTAATATGGTCTAAAACTTTTTCGCAACTGAAGCGGATTATCGCTTATTATATATATAAATGTTGTTGCATATTTTGTAGCAAACGCTTGAAGTAATTTTGCGATAATATTATGCATGAATTTTCATTGAATAGCGTCGGCTCACCATTAATTTGCAGTGCAGTTTTTGCTCACATGCTTATATGAAGCATGGCAGGGCAGAAATCCGTTTATCACGCATTGTTCCATCGAAATATTTTGGTCTGCACTGGTCTCCAAACAAAATATCCTACACTTTATGCGCGCTTTTAATAGTGTCAGCTGTTACTGCAACATAACCTACTGCGAAATTCCTTAATCTTGCCTATTTTAAGCGAAGGATACAGAATACCACGGCTTGTTAACCTGTCTTCTTGGCACAGGCTATTGTGTTAGATGAGGTAGCATTCTGCTTTGGTTCTCCGTATCTGAGAGCTAAATTATCAAGTGAAGAAGTTGTTAAGCGTTTCAGCTGTAGTAATTTCACATGCATACTTGCTGTAGATAACTATTTTTGTCACCTGCAGTCCGTCCGGTGGGCGCTACAGCATTTACTGCAAAGGGGTTAAACGATGAAAAATGTAGAGCCAGAGCAAATTATTTGAATCAATTTACCTGCTAGCAAACAGTAAATGGGAATACATATTTTTAAGGCCGATAACCATAAATTACTTTACATTAAATTTGAAAGCAGATATGTATACAAGTGAGAGGTAGCGGTTTATGCGTAAGCAAACACATGTCTGCGTTTAATCATCAGCAGGCTTCCAGAATTACATGACAACCAGTATTTTCAATTTAAAATCAACAGTTCTTAATTCAGCCAGTTGACTCTAGCACGCGATGACCTACACCCTCGGTCAGGTTCCCGCTGAAACTAACTGTTTACACTGATCACTTGCGTTCAATCCAGGCTAGGCTAAACTCAACTCCAAACTGAAAAGTGGCTGTGTGCTACTGCTACTTCGTTCATTCGAATTACGATGGCAACTTCCAACATCAAATTATGAAAATGTGTTGACCCATTTCATGGGGCTTGACATATTGCTTTGAAAGCATCAGTCGGCAACATAAATGTGTAGCCCACGTATAACATTACAATTCGAGTGATGCGTCGAACTGCTCTGTAATCTTGTTTTGTTATTAGACACGAATAAAACATGGCTTATAAAATGTCGTTGTATCTATCTTATGTAATATATGTCAATTCCTGCATTTCTTCCTTTTTATTTATATAAAGCATATCTAGTATTATGCCGATGCCATCATAGTAATCTATTGAGCACCATAAATCAATCAACGTATTTCCGTAAGCGAATTGTTGACGTCGAAGAAGACATTGCAAATAATTGGTGTGAAACAGAGCAGCGCACGCAGAAAAGGATCGGTCTGGCCTTGAGTCTAACCTGACCCAGATGGTTAGCAAGTGAGCTGTGCGAGCTCTCGACTACAAAGGGAATCTGAACGACGGTGTTTGTCATTGTGTTAGAATCAAGTTACTGAAAGGCGACCAGTTAGGCTAGTCCCCAAAATTCTAGTTGTCATATTATTTTACAAGCTGAATGATAAAGTACCAGCAACAAACGTTTGCTTACACAAACGTTTGCACAAACAGTAGGTTTGTCTTCACGATTAATCGACGCGTAAGAGCTATAATTTCGTGAATCGTGTGTTGTAGTCACGAGGAAACAGCCAATGCACAACTTCATTATGTTTTAATCTTTGCAGATAAAATCTAAAGTAGAAGCAGGATCACGACATAATTGCACTATAAACGAGTACTACTTCACAAACCTTTCAAAACCTAGAAAACTAAAGCTTGAAGCCGCACAAATACACACATCCAATAAACGTGAAAAAATCGTATGCGAAACGGTCCACCCAAATCTGCATATTTTCACACCATCGGGCTTTCGGGACACAACGTTTTACGTTTCCCTATAATACACAGGATATACCAGGCAAACCCTTAGGCACAACATTTCTCATGAACTGGAACCCGGAGTAGAGCGAATATGCATGAATGCTGCTATACTGACGTATAGCTGTTGCGCGCAGAAGACGCCATAATAAAGTTAGTTGAAGCGTAACTTACTGTCCATATTGTTGCCTTATAAATGTTTCAGGGTGCAGGTGTACGGAGATGTTAAAAAGTCGCCAAGTGACGATCATAAATTTTCCGGAAGAATACTACATGCAAAAATGAGGATACCAAAAGTATAAGCATTTGCGTATCTTTGAGAGCGTTACAAAAGTTTCTTCGTGAGCTTCATGTTTTTCTTCAGAACTTATATTGCAGCTGCATACTGGTTAATAGCCTACATAAATTAGACTGAAACATTTGCTGGCTATGTTAGATTTGTTACTGCCTTATAAAATCATTAAGTTCGTTGGTAATTAAAGAAAATGAAAATGTGATTCTAGGCTGTATAGGAAGTAGTTCTCACTTGTCTGCCTATGAATGTGATACTATATGGAGCTTTCTCAACAAAATCAATATTGAGGATGGAAGTACGTAAGGCACAGTATGTGCTTGTCTCTGCCCTCGACATATGGGGAAATATACCAAGATGTCATCTCAAATGATTAACTCTTTAAGCCTACGCCTATGGTATATTGTGATTTTGAGATATCGCTAATGCACACGGCAAAGCAGAACGAACAAATATGAGTAGATTGATGGGAGACGCACAGCCCGCTAGTTAACACTACATAAAGCACAAGTGTTTAGGTGAAGAGAGACAAAAGTATGCAGCGTTCTTTTATTGAATATGATCAAAGTTTAACCATAACCGAATAGCTAGTAAGTTAAGGTGAGTAAAAATCTGTTTCGCGTATAGTTAACCTATTAGGATTAGTAACATAAAGGGCAATCAAAAGAGGTCATCTTCCCCAGGTCTTGCGGCAAATCATTGCAATTATTTGATTGCATTCAGTCTGCCCCATTTACACCAGGAAATACTGGGAAAATCACGGTGTTACTATAAACGATATTCCAAAACATGGAACAACTACGTGAGCGAAATTATTCCATCAACGCTGCTTAGGACAAAAGAAGTTAGTAAGTATACTGTGGAAAGGATGGGGCAACCGGTTTATTCATTAACGAGGTTATCCCGGGTACTAAATATCCTCAAACACATTATGTCAACCAGTAAAGTGCATCCGATCTACCGAAAAAGAAGATCTTATCTTTAACTTTTGTCACACAGTGCAGCTGCTTGAAATGTCTGATTAACATCTGTTTAAATTGAAAGTTTCTTCTAACGTACGTTACTTGTGGTAATGCGTTACACTTAGTTGCAATGTATTTTGAAGATGCAATGACACTTACACGGCATCATACAGTCTCATTTATAAAGTGACAAAAAAACAAAAATAATCGGTGTGCGCGTTTGGAATTTCTGATTTATTCACTAAAATGTTCGTTACATTTAACCTTTTATTTTCCATTGCTTCTTTTAAATATGCTGTAGGAGCTGCCATGCGTTTGACTTTAACTTATTTTGCAATACTGGGAAATTATTCTATTTTTTTCCATTTGTAAAATTGCATATACTATAGAAACACGCGACGCACGAGACTGCAATGAAGGCCATGTTAAGTTCGCCGCTCCTTAATAGCCATTAACACTTCCGTAGTCGTTTAGATTTATGAAATTACGAATGCGGACGATTATCCGTTTACCCATGAATCCATCGGCATTCAGTCTAAGAAGGTGTATCAGAATCATTAAGTCTAACACTCATATTCGGAGAAGTATATTGGACCTAATGCTTTGTATGACCATGGATGAAAATGCTAATTTTTATTGATGGGCACTGATGTGTAGAATTAGCTAACGCATAACTGCCTGCGCGTATTTCAGAAGTTCTTGTGGTGGTAGCTTAATAAAACTTGTTCAACTGGCAAGCAAAGACGCATATAATGGAAGCTAACTAATTAGGTCAAAGTTTAAAATTTGAGCAACAAATCTTCTACCGTAGCACTTAGGTTCTATTTACATCTTCGATTTTTGTGTCTATTCCGTTTGCACATAAATTAATCGCCTTTAATACCGCAGAACTAAAACAAATATTGCAGTGCCTTCCATTCGTTGGAACAAATGTGTGCTAGTTATATAGCGAGCCACTGTTTTCCTGTTTGAGATAGATATTCACCAACAAGAAGTGAATTCTGAAAATAATATTCCACATATTAATGTTGCTCCTGCTACCACTGCAAAACAACATACTATAACAGAATCATAAAATAAATCAAATAGCTTGATTAATCTTAAAATGTTATGTTCTCCTTAGCCTTTTACTTCAGAAATGTTTCTCAAATTAAATTAAGTAAAACTGTTACAAATTGCTAAAACTGAAGTTACAGATCAGATTGTCTACGTAGCTGCTCAATTACTAACATGTCAAAAACATTCTAATAATCTTATTATTTTGAGAATAGTGCGCAGTCAGCATACATCACCCGAGACAAAAGAAAAAATGCAGACAATATTAGATAACAAGCGCATGCTTTTTTAGCGTGACGCATTCCACAACTTCGAGAAGGAATTACTGATATATCAAGTAGAAAGGAAAACTTGTCGGTGCCATTAAAGTGCACAAACAATACTTATATGTTCTACTCGGTTTTTAAGCAAAACTGACAAAGGACTATAACAAAATAAATGTTTTCTTCAGTGCAAAGTTTGCATAATTACTAGAAGTCAAAATATAAGTCGTCAGCGCCCACCGGATTCTGTTAGACTGCTAGTACTGCAAAGCTAAGTGTAGGTTGCACATAAAGTACATGAGTTCCAACATTTACGTGCAATTTCATTCTGTTGTATCAGTACAAATCTTTATAAAACTAAAAGACTTTGTTGCTGTGGAAGAAGTACACATTTGTGCAGCCATAAACTAACGATTAGAGGTTACACACAATTTAGGAATAGATTCTTAACTTGAACGTGCATGAATGACCCCACCTAAAATTTTCTAATATATGTTTGGATCATTACGGACAATTAGTAAATAATAAAAACTAACCATAGCAATTTATTCGCTGAACCCCTAAGTTGAAGACTTATTTTGATTACATCTCGAGAATAAATTTTACAATGTTAGTAATATATAAAAGGTATTTCCAAGATGTCCATTTATACCCTTATCTACACAGTACTTGATAGAGTTGGCTTCTGCTTGCAATCGATATTTTAAAACAGAAATGGAACCGTTCGGGAAATCGTCATTTCAGAAAAACTTGGTAATTAAGGTGATACACAACCTTCTGCTTTCGACACAAAAGTGTCATCAGGCCAACAGCAGTCTTAAGTGATCCGTAGCAAGGAGCTTGGTTATTGAAATAACTTGGCTTTATTATTTCGGAATTCGATGGTAGGAATGAGATAGTCCATTCCGATTTGGCGTCCATCCACCGATGTTTACCAACCTGACCGGAGTGAGACGAGACGCCGGGCACTAGACAGACCTAATCCGTCTATCTTATTCACGCAGTTGTTAGCATTTGTTGTCTGCGGGGCTTTTTCCTTCGGTTTAACCTACATATGAGGTGTGTGGATAGATATGTGGTTGGTGCAACGCAAGATAATCATGGTCCTTTTTTAAAGTAAATATCCTGTGCCTGTCCAGAATCCCAATTCACACTTGTGTATCTCGTCATTACAACTATCACAGCTAAAGCAATGTTTATTAATTTAGAGGTAACAGCCTTTTAATTCCCGTCCTAACAGTGCACTCTCAAAACTCAGTACAAATAGGAATACAATGTTTCAGCTCCAGAGCAATACAAGAATATGCGTGTGGTACTAAAAAAATGGACTGGTTTACTTAAATATATCACTTGTTCCAACAAATGCAATTTTTGCACATGTTTATGTCATTGCCCGTTCTTTCACCTTAGTCATATCGTATGGGCTATTTCGCTGACCATAGTGTTTCATATGCTCACAACACCAAGTGACGTATTTAGTAATGTCAAGCACACATCGGGTTTTGTGAGATTGCGGAGAGTGGCCTCGGATCGGTTATTTTTGGCTGTGTTGACAGGATCAATTTGTGTTGGATTTCTTCGCTTACTGGAATTATTTCGTGAAATGTTAAATACCACGTAGTTTTATCTATAATTCTAATTTTCTCTAATTTTCTAATCTTCTAATTTTATCTATAATTCTGAATACTTGAGACATCCCCGTATGGCGATTTAGCTAACAGCAGTTTCTCTAGTAATTTGTTGCCATCTTGTTTTAGGATCATTCCCAAAGTCGAAGCAGTCAGCCTGTGGTATTTGTTCCAGGGTATTCGTGTGCTTTTTGTCAAGTTATGTCTCATATTTTATGCGTTGGGTTATTATTTGTGCATTTTCTTCCTCTTCGTGAAATCCAACCCGATTTCGTTCATACTTTAGGTGCAAACTGCCGAAATAATTTACAGCCGGAAAGAGTAAAGCCGGCTTATATGATGCAACATTCCGATAATTTATTTTTGAATAAAGTCTACTGACACGCTGGTACATCACAAACGAAGTTTTCGGAAGGGTATTCACTAAGGCCAAGGTGAGTAACTTTGCTTATTTGAGTTTCATCAGTATCTGGGATGCCACTCCACAGAGCATTTGTAATGCTGTCAGACAATATATAACTTAGGGATGTGCACTACTGTATACCCTAGGCATAGACATTTTTGTCCTCTCATGTTAGCACCATAATTTTGCGTGCATTCCACTAACCAAAGCCTGTGTGATTTTGGCTACTAGTGCGCCTAGTGACGCACCACCACCAAACCCGCTGACCGGAGGAGACAACTGAGACAGGCCAAACGGCGTGAGCAGCGCAACCCAAAAGGGCATAACGACCAATGATCCATGGTCCGGAGAGGTTTGTCAACCGGGAATACAGTGAGCAACAAAACGCAGGTCAATCGTACCTCGGACAAGCAAAAAACTGGAATCTGCTCGAAAATCACGTGTTCGATAATTGCCGATTCTTACGACGTAACAAATGTGATTACACGTAACGGAGCTAACAGCGTGTCGAGAGATAGGTTGTTGTTCTGTGACTTTTATTCGGATAGTCCGGTAATTAAAATTGTTCAAACGCCTACGATAAGGTGTAGGAAGTTAGATGTTACGTCGGCAGAGAAAAAGAAACTGATCGCCGTACAGGGAGAGAAAACCCCAAAACTCGTGTTGCAGACTGATGAATTACAGAACAAGCAACAAGAAACAATCAATAATGAATATATATGGGTCAAAAAGATTGCTTTACATGTCCCGTTGGATAGTTGGTGGCGATGTCAAAATAACAATAATGATGATAAGGATAGTAAAATGGTTAATAATTGAAATAGAAAAATGAGGACTTATCGTTTGCTCCTCTGTAGTCCTGCGATCCTCTTAACTTCACAGCATCCACAGTTAACAACAAATATTGCCATGGTCACTACTGGTGTAGGATGGATACATAGTTTTACTTAACAAATTTAAGTGATTGAGTGCGTCGTCCAACCTTTTTTAAATACTGTTAGTGTCGGTACAGAGTCGACCCATTCTGAGAGGGCATTCCGCGGGTGACAGACACGAATAGAAAAGAAATTTATGCGGCACTCCAGACGACTGTATTGTTCTGCGAGTTTTAGTGAGTGCCCCCTCAGGTTTGTATTGTTGTTGAGTTGCAGTAATGAACAGTAAACATGATGTGGGTCTCGCAGAATCACGTATTCCATAATCAGGTCACCTCGTAGACTGCTACAGCTTCTACTGAACACTCTTATCGTTGCAGCCTCACCTGGTAGGAAAGATTGCGCATTCCAATTACGTTCTTAGAAGCCCGGCGTTTTGGCTGCTCCAATTCATTAAGGTCGCTTTTCAGCCATGGATGCCATGCTTGGGTTGTGTATTCCACATCGAGGCAAACACAAGCACTGCGAATTTGTCGAAATATGGAGCTGTATATTTGTCCAAACGTCCGTCGCAACAGCCCGACGTGTTGGTTCCCGGTCTTCGAGGCCTTTTCGGATTGCCCTGAGCAACCAAGTCATTTTGAACCAGGACACCCAAGTCACGTTCAGAGAGGTGATTTTTGTAGTATGTTCGTTCCCAGCCGGTATGAGTAGCTGCCATGGTGTCAGATGGAAAGCACCTTGCATTTATTGGCTTTTAAATGCGATACATTTTGGGTCGACCATTGATACACTGTATCTACGTCAGGTCGGCGTTCGCCTGGATCCTGCGCCAGATCTTGATATCGTCAGAAAACATTAAGGAGTTTGAAGCTATTTCCTGCTTAAGGTTATTAATAAACACCAAAAACAAACGTGGACCTAGAACTGAGCGTTGCGGCACACCACACTCAACTTTTACGTGGTTCGATAAAGAGCCCTGAAATCTGACTACTAATTGCCGTTGAAGTAGAAAGTTGGTGATTCAGCTTAAAAGTGGGTTGCCGATCCCGTACTGCTGCAGTTTGGAGAGTAGTATCCGATAGACTGGACGATCGAAAGCCTGGGAAAAATCCAGGTAGATCTCATCAACACCTTCTTCAGTGTCAGCTGCCTCCGTCCAACCACTGCGTGCAATTAGTAAATTCGTTGTACCTGACCGCTGTCGGCGGAAACCGTGCTGCTCACGAGTGATTATGTTGCGGTTTTCCAAATAGCACACCAGCGCATCGGTAACTATTGATTCCATGACCTTGGAGAGTATAGGAAGAAAGGATACTGGGCCGTAGTTGGAGAGATCAGTTCTGCTTCCACCTTTGTGAATCGGGCTTATTAGTCCAAGCTTCCACGTGGCGGGAACTTAGTTCTTGTCTAAGCAACGCTGGAACAACTGAGCTAAAGGTCCAGCCAGTTGACTTGCTGCTGCTTCCAGTGCCTCTAGACGAATGGTCTCGACACCCGCTGAGCTGTGTTTGTGTAAAGATGTCAACTTTTTTAATAAATCCTCCGCTGTAAAAGTGAAGTGGGTTAGTCCTGACAAGGAGAAGACAAAGCTTGGTAGATCGCTTGGTGGCAAGACCCTTTGAAACGTGGGGGCGTATTGCATCTGCAGCTTGTTTGCTACTTCCACAGCAGTTCTTGTTGGGCCATCAGCCGTCCTGAGTGGAGGAAAGCCTTGCCTCACTTTCGTAAGCTATTAACGTGTTTGTACAGCAGTATGTTGTTAGCAACGAATGTTTTTCGATGTTCTGCTGATAGACGGCTTTGTCTTCTCTTAACAGTTGATTGCTAGAGCTTCTCTATGCACACGCCATGCCGCGTTGCGTATTGTCATCCATCTTTGAGTTCTGCTCCTAACGTAACAAACTGATTTGCACTTAGAGCAAACTTTATCTCTGAAGCTTCTGCAATCAGCTGACTGAAATTTTTGACGAACTCGACCCAAGTGACTTCCAGGGGTTCTTTTTCGTGGAACGACCAAGTTGTGGCGCTAACAAACTGGGCTACTCGATCGTAGCTTGTGATGGTTCACACAGTTTCATCGTTCTCATTCCGATATTCTACATAGCAGACGAAGTTGAAACTGATAACAGCGTGATCACTGCTACCCAAATGTCAGTCTTAGACCAACGGAGTCCGGATCCTAGACCTGTTAAAAGGCAAATGCTCTCTAGCAACAATGCTACACAGTGTTGTGAAAGACCAACACCAGTAGTGAAACACATCAGGGTAAACAAGGCGGTTGAACGGTCTCCCAAGTCTCAGGTAATGCTCCAAATTATGCAGAGTTACGCAATAATTTCACGATCACCTCGGTCAGGATCTGGGCAACAACAGTTGACTTTTACAGATGGTGTAACTAACGGCGTTGCACGTAAAATATCTTGCTGTAGCATTGGCCTATCCTCCACGGAAGACAAACCAGACATTCCCACTCGACAAACCTACTGTCACAAGGAACTGCAAAACAAACAATTACTACGCAACCAAATGGCGATGAGAATAATAAGTTCAAACATTCAAGAACACATAGCGAATCGCTAAAAGGTAGACAAGCGGAGGAGCAAAATCGCTGAGCTGAAATAATCTACGCACCCGGACTGAACATTCGCACAACTAGCCTTACACGCCTTTCACGAAATCGATCATGCCCACACGCGGCAAAAACTTGGTTACTTGGAGTAACGTTTGACAAGAAACGCGAGCTGGAAGATATTATCTTTGCAAGCTACGTCCTATTGAACACTTCTGTCAGTGCAAGCATTTTTCTTGACACGCTATGAACAGAAAGACAGAAGAGGAAATCCAACTCTAGTTCGTACACCAAATTGAGATGAAGAAGGTGGTACTGGTTTATGGTTTGCGAGACTTGAAGCATAATGAGGGCAATGAACGACAGAAACACGACGTCGAAGTATGGAGGTACATCACAGAGCTCTATGACATGCCAATTTTCGTGGCTTTTGACGTCAACCGTCTAACTGCCTCCAAAAATCACGAAGGCAGCGGCCCACGAATTTTGCGTTGAAAACTGTATATTTGGCTACCTAACATTGAATGACAACAGGGAATTAGGGCCACCAGAAGTGCGCTTAAGACCATTACTTCAATTAGCACCGACCTCAGATACAGATGAGGCAGTAGCGTTTGTACCTATCTCAGATCAGCCAACCGTGTAAACAACCGTTTCAAAAACCTTCAGCAGACTGGCACTATTTGTGTCGGTCACTCACAGCCAACCAGGCTCTTAATGCGTCAAGAAATAAAATACTGCTACACCAACAATCAAAGGTTGTACTCTTAGCTCTCGGAACTGCGCCATCGACATGAAACAACAACTTGGGACCTCATAACATTTAATAAAACTTGGCTTTCAAACCACACACTCTGTCCAGTGATCAAACTTACTGAGTTGCCACTCATTAGTAACGTTCGTCCATCTCGCGGTGGCAGTGTTGTTCTCTACTATCAAGATTACTTTAATTTGAGGCCTTTGCCGAAAATTCCATTGTTATTCCTGACGCACTGTTATGCCGACTGTACCTAGATGGTTGAGATACTTGTCTACTGAAGACGATTGATGCTTGCCTCTTAACAGTTATCCATAGACTTCCGAACTCCTAAGCAGACAGCGATAACATTCTATTAAACGCCCTCCGCTATGCTGTATCAAAAAGTAATCTCACTATCTTATAATGGGCGACTTTAATTTTCCTTCCATAGCATCAATGTCCCCTAATGGGACATCACTAAAATCGAGCTCCTTGTAATCATGGATGTGGCAGGTTTGTATAACCACGTGCATGGACCAACCAGACAACGTGGTTTCAACAAACCATTACTCCTTTACTTAATCCTGACTAATGAACATTTGACAGTCGAGTCAGTAGCATACGATCATCCACTGAGCCGTAGCAAAAATTCAGTCTCAACACGATTGTATGTGTTATGTCAGTTTCGTTGATAAAGAATGAGCGACTCAACGAACTATTACGGACTATTTTAAGCTGCACAACTTAGCAGCAATCGTTGAGTAAGAACTACAGGCGCACAGTTCAGCGAGTGATGCGTGGAATGAACTGTAATATAAGATTAGGTGGGTCATACAATCAGCATCGAACGTTGCACCATTACCAGCATCGCGCTGGACCAATACGTGGATCCGAAGCAGAACACGTAAATCATCAACAGAAGAGTTTAGAACTGCAGACAACATTCCCTAGGCTCAGGTAATACCCCATGGCAGAATTACAAGGCAATCCGAAACTACTGCACGCCACTCATTAGAGTCGATAAGTACTAATGGCAGAAGAACATGGTGCTGCAACTTACAATTAACGTCAACTCACTGTACAGCTCTGTGAATGACAAAGCATGGCTAAGCCCGGAATACCACTACTCAAGACTGCCAGTGGCCTAACAACTACCACTGTGGATGCCGCGAACGCTCTAGTCCTGCAGTTTGGCTGAATAGCCAAACATACAATGAAACCTCTGCCCTGTCAAATCCCACCAAAAGTCCTTCGCATATCCAGCGTCACCTTACTCCAGCAGTTGGTGCAAGCAAATTACAGCCTGTCCAGGAGTACGGTGTCCGTGGAATCGACATCCTCTGCCCAAAAGTAATAAAAGCCCTTGCCTCCACCATAGCAGCACCCACTTTCAACCTTTCGCCATGATCTACTTAACTCCCGTACACTCCCATCTGAGGGGGAAAATGGAATTTTCACTCCAATATACAAAGGAGGTAAGCGATCTGATCTTGCCAACTTTCAACCCATAACTCTCCTTTCTGTTTTATAGAAAGTGATGAAATCGACAATCGCAGATAAACTGACGCAATCTTTTGAAAAGCTACAACTGCTTGCTAATACCCATAATAGTTTTGATGCAGACGATCTTGTCGCAACAAATTGCTGCTTACTCGGGACACATGGATCAGGGCGGGTCATCAAGGATTCCCCCTGGATGTGATTTACTTGGATTTTTCTAAAGCATTCGACAGGGTAAATCCTTTTTCCTCCAAATGCTTGCGGCTTGCTGTATCAATGGTTCTCTGCTCACATGATTAGAAGACAACCTACACGACACAGCAATAAAGATAGGAGTAGCCGACTCTGTCTCTGCAAGCCTGTGTGTCTCCAGTGTTGGACTGCAAGGATCCGTCCTCGGCTCGCCACTATTTTTAGTTTAGATTAATGACCTTACAGCAGACATTCTATCTCAAATGCAAATAGTTTCAGACGATGCTAAAATATGGTGAGTGATTCGTTCAACATCCGACTGTGTCTACCGCCAGAAATATTTGACTCGAATTAACGAATGGACAAAAATGTACTAGCTCCCAATGAACCCTGCAAGGTGCCATCTTCTGACGGTGCGCAGCAACTTTGCCAACACATATCTTTTAGGGTAACCAGTCTTGCAACAATTGACTAGTGAACGCGACTTCGGTATAATCTTGCAAGCGAGTACTGGCAACGCGCTCCACTGTTCGAAAGCATCAAGTATGGCGAACTTGAACTTGAGACTTTGAGGCGAGCTCTGGACACTTTCGAGCGACGTCTAGTACCAATGACGTTAACTACTAGATTTGTCCTCACATTGAATATGCAATTTAGTCCTGGCGTCCATGGTTAAAATGAGATATTTGACTATTGGAACAACCCCAAAGAAGAGCCTAAAGGCAACGCATTGAATATCCGGTCTAAGTTAGGAAGTGAGTCTTCGTGTGCTCGAATTGTTTTCCTCAGAATACCGAGAGCTTCGCGGAGATCCTAATCTCACATACCGGGTACGAACTGAAAGCGAGCATCCATGTACATCACTATTGCCTCTAGCCCCTTCCAATAAAGCCGAGGCAACCACCTGAACATACTGATGAAACACTCCCGTCTAAAATTGTAGAAAGTATTTTGAGGCACTTAGAATCTGTTCTCACTGGAATATATCACCAAGATATAAGGTGAGCCCAACAGACATGACAACATTAGAATGACTCTAAGACTATCAGATTAGTGATTAATGCTACAAAACAGCTTGCTAAATTACTATGGTTAAACCACTGATTCTTCACGTTCATTGTTGAAAAATGTTGATTTTAATTTGCTTTTACGGATTCATCCTTTGTGTCTCGTAAACGTTTGCATTTATCCCATCAATCACTATAGAACTATTGAAGTATTGAGCTCAGTGCGTTTAGTTCAACCAAGTTTTGTCCTAGAAGTTTTGTCCGCCGACTCAGATTCTCCGAGCTCCGCGCCTAAACCATTTAGCAGTTTACCCATCATCCTAATGTCCAGAAGACAGTTAAGTATTCTGACTCAAACAATTACCAATCCTCAAACACCCCACTTCTAATAAAATCTCCGACTGTCTTCACTACCTCGGCAGTTAGCGGAGCATTATATTAAAGATGCCTGCAAGTTCGACAATTAAAGCGGCGAAGGTAGCAAACATTTTGGCAACATCCATGACCGCAACCGCAGCATTAGCTTCCTGTCCGTACACAGTACTCAAAAGACAATGCAGTACCTGGATCGCGTCCAGATAACCGTATATTTCTTGCAAAGCCACTTGTAGCGACTTTCGCTTCACAAGTATCTTGCGCAGCGTCCGGGGTAAATCCGATGTCACCACAGCGGTTAACAGCCTCCGAAATTTGAGGACAAAGCATTTGCGGATCAAGAGAATTCTGGACAACTGCACGGCAATCGCTGTTGCCTGCAATAACATTATCACGTTTAATACCTGAGCCAACCTGCCTCAATATGCACTTGAATCATTGCAAGCATTTCATTAGCGAGCCACAGATAAAGAGCATTTTACGTATTTCTGCCATACTTGTCGGCGCAATGAATCCAAAATGCTCTATACCATGAGCTATATACCAAAGATTCTTTTTTCTTGGAGTTTCAATGACATGTTTCTTGTACTGCATGTATCCTTCACAACGACCATCAAATTATAAGTCATTTGCCATAATAACACCAAAACACACTTTAATGCATCTTTTATGCATTTTCGCTGTACAATGATTGAATTTTGGTGCAGTTAACCTTTATGGTGTGTTGGTGTCACACTATCTCACTCAAATCTTTCTCTCTCCCGGCAACCTGTTATTCGTAAAGCATCACGCAAAATTGCTGCATGGCTGGCCTGAAATCTACGGAAATACATTTATCTTACCTTGAGGTGCATATCCAGAAAAAGCAGAAAGTCCGACTTCAGCTAATAATCTGCTTATGCCACAAAAGTTGTAAAATGTTGCCTGGTATCAAGTCGAACCATTCTTTCTTACATTCACCATGCCCAGGCCTCTCCAGAGAAGGTCGCACCAAAGCAATTAACTGCATTTCCACAGAAAATGGATCCCTCTTTTCCCTGTTGTTTAAGTAGCTCCAATCCGTCGAGAATAATACACCGCATAAAGCATTTAGGAACCCACTGGTACCATGCAGATTGGGAATCTCACAAAGCGGTAGATGGCTATCACTTGCTGAATAAGCCTGATGCCGGCTAAGGTGAAACCTTCGCCTTCCACTACTCTCACTTCCTAGGAGTCTCAAAGCCCCACATTAACGTCAGCAATTTCAGATTCCAACCTAAATTTGATAGCAAATTTTTTATATGTACTGCAGTAAACCCAGGTAGAGCTGACTCTAACTTCAAATAATCTTGCCATCTCTCCAAACCATGCGAAAACCACAGGTCCGCTTGTTCTGTTGCTAACTTGCACACGCATTCCAACCACTCAGCCTTTCTTCTAAACACACCAGGCACATTTTTCTACGTTGAGTTTCACCTGGTGCCATAGCCGTTATTACTGCGCTAACGCCTTTTTAGTTCCGAACGTCATCCCGTGCATGCATATCCATGAAGAAATGAAAACTCACATCAAAACACTCTCCTTATCTAAGTCTACACCCGCTTCCCCGGATCCGAAATATTGACTTTTTATTGCTCAAAGCACTAGTTATCTTATTCTTACAATGTTTTTAGAACCTACAATATTATTATGTATAGGTCAATCCAATGTTTGTTATCCTGTTTCTAACATCAGAGCAGAGCAACCCAAATAAAAATATCCCCCAACACCACAGCATCAGTACTTTCAACTCGCGATCCACGACCTCGCATCTCAACCGAGTTATACGCACCCACACCTGCACACATACTGGGCCTGTTCCCACCAAGGAATGTCCAGGTCTAGGCTCATGAACGCATGCGAAATCATCCGAGACAAGCACGCCCACCGGAACGCGAGGCCAAAGTATCATCGAACTAAGTGACGCGCACAGGGACTGTCACGTATAGACATTCCAAACCAAGACGAGTGCAGCACAGGCCACAAAACTTATCCCAAGCCTACATATGCTTGAACGAATCGGTTATAATTACAGTCTCTCAGGACCTCTCTAAATCTCTAGGCCAGCGGTAGATGGAATAATCGCAGCAAATCAGAGAAGCGCATGCCCTCTCCTAACCATCGGGCGCCGAAAGGAGGCAGTCACGGCTGTAATCAGAGAACTTCGTCCATTCTGCTATCAGGGCGCATCTTCACTTTGACATCTGAGGCGCTGGGATAGATTGCAAACACACCACTGAGGTGGCCGAGGCGTATCTCATATGATTCACCACTACCTAGCATTTGCCATTATTCTTACAACTTATCCGGTCCATACAGCGAAACTGCAAGTAATGATATGCAATCTGGCGCGTTTTAAAACAGTCATAATAAATCCCGCCACAAAGAATTACGGACTGCATCGACCAGCCCGCCGAGCTTCCCTGGCAATTTTTCGCAAGGTACCAAAGACCATAGAAGAGCCTCGATTAGGGATTTGCGGAAATTGCCGGAGTCAACTACGAGCTTGACTAGATATTAAGGTGAGAAGCGTGTTAGAGCAGCTCCTAGAAGGCGTTACATGAAAGTCACAAGATGTGGTGCTGCAGCTTAGCGAACGTGATGCGAACAACATGATCACCTCCGCAACCGCAAATGTAGACAGTTGCTTAGCATAGGTGAGACGCAATGTGTCGGTCACTAGATCACACATGCCGACGAACAAAGACCCAACGAACAATGAAGACGCTGCGCAGATTCAATGGAATCGCGGATAAACAGGGGAGTCAATCCAAATTGAGCTCATCCCTGGCAACCAGTATCACACCCATTGCAATTAGCACTTGGGTTATCACTTAATCTTGCACTGGTAATACCACCATTACCTAAAAATTCATACTAACAACGTTCATTATTGTCAATGTAATTAACGCCTCTATCAGCAAGATCATGTGAGTGGATACTTGTAAAGAATGTTGCTCATATGTAGACCAGGAAAATGGAAAATCAGATCAGCTAATGACGTCCGGAAGTAAAGCAAAAGCATAAAATTCTGGTATAGTCTGGTCTTTTCTCTCACATGCCAAATAATAAAACAGCTAACTTGCGAGAAAGTTTTGAGGTCGAAACATATATTGTGTCATATGAAAACTCAACACAGCTCGTGGACATGGCTGGCAATTACAGAGCAATCAAACAACTTGAGCAATTTCGGTACAGTCGTGAAAATATTAGTAGAATTGCGAAATTATTGTATAAGTGTGTAGGCACACATTCCTATTGGTAACATATTTCAGACACTACTACGCCTGTTAAATTTTTCCTGGACTTTGATTCCGCCGAAGAATTCTACCAACGTCTTGTGTTGTAGATTACCAACTACACAATATATTAAAAGGCTGCATAAGTATTTGCATAATTTAAAATATATAACTAGGCTGTGCTTCATGCACTGTAGCCAGAGTGGATTTAACTAGGGCTAATCACATCTTTTAGAAAAAATAGTTCTTAGTATACAAAATAAATGCGTTTTGTGAAAATACTGTGGTCAAATTTTTAATTGCGCTATACCAATGAACTTATACCAGCTTAGGTCAAAAACCGATAAATAATTTAGTGTATTTATTCCCGCACAAAATCAATAATATCAATCAAAACCTACCAAGTTCTCCGTTAGTGGGATGGTCTAATTTCTTGCAGAAATCAATGGCTTAGGAATATTGCAATCTTAGACATTTTATTGTAGGATGTCAATCAACTGAGTGGAAATTGTGGGACAAATCGCAGCAACTTTCCGAGTGAAATACATTTAATACTATGTGCGTTAAGTTTCAAACACAAGAATGTTTAGATCGTTAATGGTCACGGTATATTTGTGGGCACCCGAACGGAAGGCGCACACGTTTTTTCAAACGGCAATTGTGTACCCACTTTTAATAGGTTAAAGATAACTTAATACATATGATTAACAATAGTGGCCCAAGCATAATGCTTTTTTTACACCTTTACTGACAAGGGTAGGTGGAGATATGAACATTTGAAAATGGGCCACATACGTTCGATTTGTAAGGTGAAACCGGGACCAGAAATTCAGAGTTACGCCGGTGCCGCAGGATATCATTTTCTAACCGTTTTTCTTGAGAAGCTCAATAACAATATTTTCTACATGGCGCAGTAGATACCAGTTTTTAGACACTATGTCAGGAGAGGTAGTTGAGTGGCTTAAATATTCCAATCGGCAACTTATGCAGGACCGCGCACTCAGAAAGCCGAAATGATGGTTGTGTATTGGCTTATTTGAGAGCAGCAAACGGACTGTTTTGTTTTGATCTTTTTCGCCATCATATTTGACAAGATTTATGAGTAGATTTTTGGAAGATATTTTTACTCTTAAAATCGAAGGCCCAAACTACGGTTTTGTCGACTAAACTGGCCTGTTGCTAGTGTCAACGAAAATAGTAAACATATAATTTTAGAAGCGGGGATCTCAGAAGATGCGAGAGTTTACCTACTCGGGTTAAAGGAAATGAAGCTGTACATATCTCGAGACAACACTTGTATTTTAAAGCCCCAACGGGCACAAGTCGGATTCTGCTTGTTCCGCCTTACATTTGGCAATTTCAAAACACCAGTTAGACGTGTATCTGTATTGGCACATTTTCTGATTTCAAATCGGAGTTTGCATTCCAGCTGAACAAGGATAACCGAGTCCATATCAGTCATTTCAGGCAGTACTTCCGATATATTATTTGGTTCAATGATATTTGTCTTTTCTCTATTTTGTTTAAACAGCGTTTTGCACCAGTTTAGAAGGCTGTTGCAACTTTACATATACGTTTGATGCCTGTGCAGAGCTTCCAGTGTCAGCAGTAGAGTATATTGAATTTCATTTCGACAAAATTTGTTGACTGTATGTCATCTGCGCATAAAAATGTCACGTCATGTCTGATTACCGCAAAGATATCAGTGATATAGAGCAAGAACAGTAACGGACCAAGTACAGCCCCTTAAATTGCACCACTAGTGACTAGACGTAGTGAATATTGGTGGTCGACTATAGTAACTACCTGAAAACGGCCGCTCAGGTATGACAATAGCCTGCCTAGAAATGTGTCTTGAATTCCAAAGAAAGCAATCTTTTTAGACGCCGTTTTTGGACACTCAATCAAATGCTTTCCCCCTTTTTCAGGAACAGAAGTATGATGGCTTATCCTCAGTCAGTAGAATCCGAATCATAGTTTAGATAAGGTAATTGGCAGGTTATGCACGATCTTGTCCAGGAAATCATGATGGGACGTGTCGATTAGGACCAGCGAATCGATGCATTTCATCATATCGTTCATAAACCGTTTCTCTGATATTTGGTCTACCAAAGGGGTGTGATAGATTGACCCCTATTAGTTACTTTCTTGTTCGGAGCCACCATTGTGAGAAGGGATGATAAACGAGATCTGCTAATGGTCTGGAATTTACCTTGATTCCAAAGAAAGCATGAACAGGCACACTTCTGATTCAGTAATTTAGATAGCTGGGATCGCATGGGTTATTCCACACTTGATTCGCGTGATTTGGGAAATTTCAAAAATGTTCATGTCTTTTAAATGTGCAACGTAGATTTCTGTTTGTGGAGCTGTTTGCGTGGCCGACTTGTTCACAGTTATGCGATCTATGCTCAGTACATTTCGGTTTTGTTTAGAAGACCCATTATTTATCGTGAAATTGAAATGTAGAACTGAATTTGATCAGGCGTATAATGTCCACTGCAAGAAGTATGCATAATTATCTATCATCATTAAAGCGAAAAAGGTTTGTTGCAAGTGCAATAATAATGTGATCTTTAAGCAAATGCCAATTATCATTATGCATCCTTAACTAATCGTACAGCACTGACATATTGTTTTTTACTTAATGGATATAACTTGTTCAATTCAAGTTATTATATATAACTGTTTGGGGATGCATGACCTAATTTCCACTGACAACATGAGATAACATATTATAAAAAATCTGTGATGTGCTACATGAAATATGTCTTGTTTAGCTCCAAACCACATTTAATTTGGACATTAATCTGACGTGTGCTTTTCCAACTAGCTGATCATCTGGACTTACGCTGCATACTCTGGATTGTAGTTCTACTCTTTTAAACTACATCCTTAAATAATTATCTATTCTTTCCACAAAAATTGCAGTAATGTCTGAATCACTTTTTAATAGGTCGACTTGACTCAAACCTACGTGTACTAACTCCAGAGCGATGTTCCACGCTATTTATCAAGTTAAATAACCAGAATTCAAGTTGTCTCTATGCTTTTGAGTATACGGGCATAATGTCGCCTAATTGCCAACGAATAATCCGCGTGCATATAGTATTTGGTCATTGCCGGAGGGGAAGGTAGCATGGTGATGTACGAAATATTTCCGTCTTGGTATTGTAAGCTAATCCTTATGGTTATCGCACTCGTCTGCGATACATCCCCAGCTTGTTTATTCATAAGTAGTTCTTTTTTATTTTTAACATCAAAGTAGCTAAACAATATAGAAAATGGGTACAATTTGCATTATTATGCTAAACATTGTTGGCATAATTTTAACGGCAGAATAAACATGAAGACTCTTCCTAGGTCTGCATGTATGGCATAACGAGATTTCAAGATAAGAAAAGGATTTTCTAACTTGCTTTAGGGTAGCTTACGTATCAATTTGAAATATACAAATCTAGTAAGTACAAAGATAATATAATATGTTTTCTTCTACTGGTCTATCGCTATATTGGCGAGCAATGATTACCAGAAAATAACGCACTCGTAAATAAAAGCTATACGAAGACAATTCACCGCGCTACTTTTCATCGAAAGCATACAATTGTTATCTTCATTTGAGATTTTTAACATTTGATTTTACTTTAAACAATGTTCCTTAACAGGGTAATGCAAAGACAAACAATTTGAACCTCGAAATTTCACACGTATAACACGGCTCAATTTTCATTTATCATGTATGCATTACGCATTTCTTTCTATCGGTTTGACTGTGATTAACGACCAAAGACTTTCGTGTGCTTTTACCAAAGCGTTAACTAGGCCTGCACAGCAATCCGATTAGCATACCCTAGATATGGCAGAGCATGTTGCTTCTAATATTAGCTTTATATGACCCAAGAGAGCACAAATCGGAATTTGATGGATTGCGGGTGATAGATTTCTCTCAAGCTGTACCAAGAAAGGAATAAATTCGAATTTATAAGTAAAAGAGCCCGACCGTAATAAGCGCAACATAGAAAAACCCGCAAAGTAAAAAAATCATTCTCATTGTCATTATCTTGTATTACGTCTGTGCAGTTAAACTAAATAACGTTAGAATTAAGGAAAGTATTAAAAGCGCAAATACACATTCTGAATGTAATAGAATGCAACACGTTTTCAATTCATCAGTTCTGGATTGTGCAAAACTGATTCCATCTTGAAAGAACAAACCTGGCAATTCACATCGGTCACCGATATAATGTTTCAGCATATGCACATTATTTTATTTATGCATTTTCCTTTAGGCGCAACAATAGGTCACTTCAACCCTATTGGATGAGGCAGATGGGTAACCTGAACATGCGACTGCATGCAAATGACAGTGATAACTACAGATGTGTACATGTACCAAATGTCCAAATATAGCGTTACATACTCTTGACGGGTACAGTATCTCGAGAGGCAATTAGTAGCTAGTTTCCACCGACTGAATACTGATCAGTCATTAAGTATGACAGCTAAATGTCAAATGAATTATCGAAGATTCCTTTGTTCGATGCACAAAATGCTATATTTCATGGAATATACATCCAGTACATTTGGTGCAGCGAAGAAGATGGAATATAAATACATGTCGTTGGATGCTGTGATTATCCACAAATAAAAGTTCCTATGGAAATCTTAGTTAAGTATACCGGAGTACATAAATCTAAGCGAGCTAGTCATTCTCAGTAATAGTCCATTGATTTGACCAACATATCAAGGAGATAAAAAGTTATTGCGCAATTTTATTGCATACAATTGTCCGGCATGGATATTCTTTCGAAATGAAAAAATCTGCAGACGAGAAACCAGTGTTTACATTCAGATTTGTAGAAGAATTTCATACCTTACCAACTTAGAAAAAATTACTTGCTTATAAAGATTTTTACGCATTAATAAAGAACATTGCATTTACGTCCATGAAACTACAGGTGTCTTTTTTGAATTAAGATGACTATTGATCAAATAGACTTTTACCATTGCGTAACGTTTGTAGTCAACAATTGGGCACCCAGAATTTCATACTGCCAATCACGCTTCTCAGTCATTAAAATAGCAATCAAATAGGAATTGGCGCCACAATTAAACTGTCACTCGGCAGATATTAGAGAGATGTTTGCCCGAGGCCCATATTCGCTGTTTACTACGCAGGCATGTCGAAAATTAGTACGTTGTTACAAGTGTTTTTGCGTATTATATTTATTAAAGTAGAAACAACTATGTACAAAGATAACAGTTTAAATCAAAGTGATCTTCATTAGAACTGACACACATTTTTTAACAAAGCATAACTTTATTTTCTACGGAGTAATAAGATAAACGAGTGCGGATAGCAATGAACTGATCAGGTGCGGTTTCAAAACATTCATTTGCT
Organism: Dicrocoelium dendriticum; assembly: GCA_944474145.2. Classification (NCBI taxonomy): domain Eukaryota; kingdom Metazoa; phylum Platyhelminthes; class Trematoda; order Plagiorchiida; family Dicrocoeliidae; genus Dicrocoelium; species Dicrocoelium dendriticum. The sequence goes on along the minus strand of OX104067.1, from coordinate 21,576,660 downwards.
TCAAGACATTTATCTAGGAAAATCTAATTCAGCATTCTGGAACAAGTAGTAAATAGTAGGAAAGGGGTCGGGGGAGTACCGTTTTGAGGCAAAGTTCCTAACCCGTCTAGTAGTTTCCGCAACATTGCGGCCGAACTTTTAGATGGAGAATAATTATCCCCATTCTAAAAGACATGTGTCGGAAAATCATGATGAATATTTTGGGGCAATTGCGCAAATTACTTACAATGCTTCCCGAGTTAATGTTTGCACTTAGATTTGGTATGCTCCGATTAAACAAACAAGCCGCATTAATAGCCATAAAGCCTTTTTAGGTAAAACTTTGAATTGGAAAGTGTTTTTTGATCGTGGTCAAAACTTTTGTTTTCTTAGATGACTAATATTTTTGTTGCACGTGAAATTCATTGTCGATTTGTGACGATGAACCAAGAGAGATAACACCTCAAAACGACGACTTCATCGATTTTCGTTAAACCGTGCGTCACTCACTTATAAACCAATGCGACAGTCCATTATTGTGTAAAAGTTTGAAAACTGTCACACGCGATAAGGCTAAATCAGAAGTAAGATGTCAAGGATTTTACGTAGAGCTTCTTTCAATAAAAACAATTGATATTTTTCAATCTCCACTAATGCTAGCAAACCTACTCATAGTTAGCTTATCGCAGACTTTTCAAAATTGTTGGAAGAGCATACCTTTTTAAATAGGCCTTTAGTGTTTTTGGGACTAAATGTGCTGTTGATATCAGAAGCATTTTTTGCTGTATTTCTACCAAATTTAAATTGAAACAGGAAAAATGAGCAAATGTGTTTTCTTGGACCTGAGTGAAAAGTTTTACATAATGTAAACAGTGGTTTCTGGCTAAATTACTGCCCGTCTTAAAATGAAAAATGCGTTTAGAATTTATATGGTTTAATGCAACTCATTATACTTTATTCGAAAATAAATCTATATCAATTAGAATGTAAATAAGCATAATAACTTGAATAACAACAACATATTATATGCTTTGTGTAATATACTGATAATGTCGTCTGGTGCCGATACTTCTAAATCTGGCTGCTAAGGATCCCATACCAGAAACACGTGCGCAAGGATTTCGGACTAAAGGCTTTGTCAAAATATTCCACCAATGTTTTATTACCGGCTATTAGAACTGCTCACCTTTTACAAAAGTGACCAGTTAGGGCCACTGCAACATTGCAAATATTTGCATTACCTTCTGTGCGGTGGCAGTATGCAAGTTTATTGATGTTAAACAGTGCTGTATCACACATTCACAATCGAAAATAATTTATATTAAAAGATCTTGCGTAGGTGTTAATGAGTTGTTCATTATCCTCCAGAGACAGTCGGTAAAGCGCGCAGTGCTCTCTTAAACCCCAAAAAAACGTAAGCTTATTTTAAGGTACGTAGACACTGAATTTGGTTAAACTATGTTATATATCTTCTCTGGTAAAGCGCCATGAAAAAGGCTATTTGAGACTATTAATTATAGATCGCGGCCTTTCCTATGTATAGAATATCCCTTTGAAATCGACCACCGTTGAACAGGACCAACCGCGCATCCGCACATCAGTGTCAAAATTGTCTGATCTCTTGGTTGGGATTCCTGCTGCTTTTTAACACACGGTAAAATGGTAATGTTTGAAGCAATGCACCGTAATACTGTGTTAAGTTATCGACAGCAATGTACAGCATTTTGAATCTAGGAGCAAATATTGCGACTACTAGAACAGAAAGCTTTAAGCAAGTAATGACATTTGTCACCGGAATCAATTGCGCTTTGCTGGGAACGGCTGTACATTTTACAAAGCAAATGGAGCATAGGCAGCGATTCACCATATGATCTCCATTTTTATAAAATCGTTTCTGCCTACATCCGGTACATTACTCGCTCCATTTATGTGTCACGCATAAAGGGTTTCTGCTTTTTGCACAAGGTTGAATATATGGAAATACCAAGTTAAGTGGTTTCAAGCAGTTACTGCAAAATCTTTTGTTTAATAGTATTTAGCAACGCAGGCTTCTATTTGCTTCTGAATCCAAGGTGTGCATACGGTTCTTTCATTGTTAAGCTCCAACAGTCGCATCTGCAAATCGCCTCGTTCTATTTAAGGCCTAATTCAATATAAAACTAGGTTTGCTTATTGGGAAAATGGAATTAAAATTATAGAAAAAGGTTCTAAATGTGATAAGCAAATTTAGGCTTGCTATGTAACATTTATTAAAAGGATATATCTGAAAGTTTCAATTCCGACAGCCAATATTTATGCAACCATTCGCCAATGGCAAGTACAAAAATGTTGTTAAATTGCATATCCTTTGTCACCTTATTCTTTTATTCTTTAAGATTGCTTTTTCTCCTCCTGTTGAACGTTGTCAACGCCGTGATGAATGCGGCCAGTGCTGTAGGAGCATTCCATAATCAGCACATCCGGAGTGATATCAACTAAACAATAACGAATTTTCTACCTGACGTCAGCACCTGATGTTAGCAGTGTAAAGAAGCTCCAATATTTTGCGCTGCGTGCATTGATTATTCAAATTTTCTTTAGTCATGCGAAGCCCACTTTTCCGAAACAAGGTAGTGAATATTCCCCTATAGGGATTGAAGACTTAGCGTGTGTGATGACCCCACCGCGTATCGATGAGAAGTGATATGCACAAAAATGCTGTATATAGATGATTATACGCAATACTGTCTATAGGTTACGCGTAAAAGTACAAGTAGAACAACACTGAAATTCTGGCTGTTAAACAGCTGACATTTTACATTTAGAATGCCGCACATTTTGTTCAACCGTAGTGTCTACCATAAAGGTTCAAGATGTAAATTACATAGCTGCGAAGCAACGAAATTTTTAATATTTGCTTTAAAGAGGATGCTAGTTAAGTAGTCACGAATATTAGCCCAGCTGAAGATACCTTTTTTATCAAAAACTCGTAATGTCATACAAGAAAACGTAATGCTCTAGTCCCTGACGTTTTACCCGGCTGTCGAATAGGAATTTGATCACCTTGTTTGTAGTTCTTAGACTCCCGCATTCTTAGTAATGAGATACATTTCTTCGATGTACAAATTACCTAATTCCCGAAAGCACGCTTGCAGTAATTAATAAATTACGCATGATGACAAACTTGCCAAACTCGGTGCGGTTGAAGTAATGCTAATGCCTTTCGGGAAGTTTGACCCTTCGATCTTTCCAAAAATGCTTAGTGCGTACGTGAGGCCGCACGCGGAATACGCTATCCAAGCGTGGCAACCCTGGATCAAGCACCATCTCACCGCGCTCGATACTGCACAACGTAGGGCAACGAACAGCATCAGAGGTTTGACCAGACTCCCCTACCCACTCAGGCTGAAGACCCTCAAAATATACAGTCAACGTTATCGGCGTCTAAGGGGCGATCTCATAATGGTGTACCAGATCCTGAGAAACCTCAACCACCCATGCCATTCCCTTCTAATACTCAGTCAAAACACCTCGCTAAGAGGGCACGAGTTTAAGTTGGTCAAGCAGTACAGCCGCCTGGAATGTCGGCGAAACTATTTTTCCCTTCAAGTGGCACAGCCTTGGAACGCCCTTCCGGAACATGTAATTAATGTACCCACCCTATCCCTTTTCAAAAAAATGCCTGGACGATATTGTCACATTTACACTACGTGCTATAGCTCATGGCCACCAGATGCTGGCACTAATGCACAACAGACAGTGAATAGTGCCATAACCCTACTCGAGAATGAGTCACTCCAAACGACTTGCATGAAATTTGATAAACGCTACTAATATAGAAACTGGATTTATGTATCCTATCTACCCAAGATAGTTGCACACGAGTAAGCGTTGTCCTTGCTATCTTTCTTTATTTATGTCGCCTGTTATGTGATAAATAACCACTCCCCTTATTGCTTTGTGTGCGTACATTCTCAGTTCAAACTCCCTTTATACGACAGTGCAATTACATCTGTAATCGCCCGAACTGACGACTCCATTATCACTTCGCTATCTTTGTTGTCAAGCTAAACACCCTACGGGACATGTCAAGCACCTGTTTTTTTACCCGTTATAAATCATTGTTCGTTGTTCAATAGACAAACACTCCTTGGCATAAAACCAGCGTCATAAATATCCGACGTAACATATAAACAACCAAAAATATCAACCACAGGTCCCTGACTTCTGTTTGCTTAAATGCCCACCAGTCTACCACGATCAGATTGCTTAGCCTATGATCAAAAACTCGCGCTCTAAAGTTGAAGAAGACCTAAAGCCCTGGACTTAGTACGAATTATTCCACCTAAACTCGTCAATCTATAGTAAACCCTGAATTATTACAGTAACTTTAGAATCAACCATTGACGTAGTCATCATTTTGCTTGTTACAACCTTCCATTCGACCAAAATCGTGCTACATAATACATTTCAAACGTATACCTGCTAATCAACAGTAGAACGCAAGTTTATCAAGCGAGGTTAACGAATGTTACATTATATGAGCCGTTGCTCATCTGCAGAAAAGGAAATAGACCTTATCTACTTAGAACAGTAGAGCAACATGTTTCTCTAGCGCATCTATCCCAATGTCCCTTGGAACGTAGCATTCGCTAAGTTGCACCACATAAGGTCACATCAGGCAAGTTTGCTCAAACAAAATCTTCATCAATAACATGCAAGAGCTTCCATTCCACGAAAATTAATATGCCATAACTCACGATTTGTAATGATGACGGTTCTTTCGTGAAGTACTTTCACAAAATAATATTTTTGCGGGATCCATCAGCAAGCTGCATATATCAACAAATTAAAGAGGATACGGTCTAAAGTTACAAACGTGTGGTTTAATCATGTAAATGGCGACGGAAACGGTAGCCGATTGGTGAAGTCAGAAGTGTCTTGCAATGCAACTCCACTAAACGAACTCATAGTATTTACAAAAGCAAAGCATTAAACCATCTGAAAACACGCAGTAGCTTCACTTGATCGCGTGTTCATGTGACCTTGAAGTAAACATAAATGAGGACTAACACTTAACTTGAAAAATCAGCTTATGGGCAAAGTGCGCGTAACCCATCAAAAAACGACAGTCGAACTCACTTCAGTCAGTACTTTCCTAAAACTGAGACATGGTTACACGCTGGAATGATAGACGCTGATTTATCGGTACAAAACAAGTAAGTCCTTTGAGACGAAATGCTCATAAGGATGGAGCGGCAATTTCGTGTAACCGGAGCGACTTACAGTGGGAGGTTTTAGCCTTGCTGACACTTATTCGCTTATGTTCTGTGTAAAGCTCAAAGCCTTAGATCTCAGTTGTATGAAGCCTCAATATTATGTACTGTAATAGACCAACCTTGAGAAAGCATTCAAATGATTTTAATGGTATAATACACCCACATTTAATAATGTGCTTTTTAAGTACTTTGCTTGCAAAGCAGAGAATAAATTAAAGCTGATCGGCAGGAGGTTAGTTTTACCCAATCACGCCATCTTGAGCACGCGCTCAGAGCAGGTGACAGGCTATATGCACTGCATCATTTACTAATCACCTAAGAACAGAGACTTAAAGCGAAGATTTTAGAACCTCACTTGACCTGCAGCGATCATTCAGTCGTACGTCTCAACTTTATCTGCTATGCAAAATATCGTAGTCAGAATCATAAGGCGTTGTGCTTCAGCACACAACACGACCTTCTAGGGTATTAGTGCAAAAACGTAGTCGTTTCTCTCGGAATGCCCCCGAAAGTCGTCTCAATTGAAATAATCAAAAAATGCATTCCATATATTGGAGATGTTTCCGGGGCAAGCACTCGCATCGGACCGAAAAGCGTACCTTTCTTAAGGAGGATAACATGAAAGCAATGGATGGATACAGTATATTAAGCGTATATATTAGCGCCAACGTCTGAAACCTGGGACGAATTCGTAACACAGCTTAAGACTGCACACTATTGCTCCGATAAGACAAAGACGCACGTCATCAGAACATCTGATATAGTTATCGCTAAACAAAAACTATTGAACAAGCAAGCCAATGGACTCACCCAACTAAGTCAGAGAATCACTCACCCTGAATAGCTGACAGCCAGAAAGAGCAGCTACAGTAACACAAATTCATTGCTGACGTTTCACCAGAAACCATCAATCACGTAAGTTGCACCGACGTAGTGACTTAACGGTATCTCAGTTACAAACGTCACCTTTAGTTTAGCGGCCGTTTTATATAGGATACTATCGTTGCGCACTCATAGTTCCACCGGAGTTAACAACATTCCAACGAAAGCACTGCTGGTCGCAACTACGAGGTTATTTGACCTTTGACCCAAATTTTCAATAGATATATCGATGAACATCAGGTCAATAACGTGTGGAAGTGTGGTATCATTACCCATATTTTAAAGGGTGTTACCTGTTCACTGTCTGCCTAGTTTCTCCAGTTATTATACTCTTAGTTCTCTCAAAGGCACTAAGAGCACTAAGGCACTAACGGGCTACTTTGTAAGGTCCAGCATCATAGTACTGGAGTAACACGGCCTACTTCAGCATTGGCCCAGTATTATCAAACCACTGATTGCGCGTTGCTGTTGGACCGAAATAGCCGACAGTGGGATCTGCACTGCTTTTTCTATCTTGGCTTGCATAAAGCATTTAACCGCTTATATTACGACATACTTCCCCAAAAGCTGCAAGCGTACGGAATTGGGAACCCTGATCTTTGATGGATCGGAAAATTCTTTCTTCAGCAGCACCATCACTTTCGAGGACGGGGCTCATTTTGTGATTCACTTAGTGTGAGTAGCGGTGTTCCACATGCGTCAGTGTTGGGATCTCGCTGAAAACCTATCAAGAAAGTGCTTCGATAAACTTAAACTAATGCCTGTACTTTGAAATCCTATTATACTTACTACTCAGACCAGCTACTTGTACCGTATCTCTCACAGTCGAGAAGTATACAACATACGTAAAATGCACAGTTTACAAGTGCGGATAAATAGCGAGTTTAAAATATCGCGCGAATAAATCAGCACGGAGTGACAACTGTAGTAATCTATAAAAAAAAGTCGCCCGCGTCGCGTCCCCTGTTCGACACGTGGGTCATAGCACCCAACCGACTTTGCAGTATTCCATAAGAGTTTTCCTCGCTAGCCAAAAACTTGTTCCCTTTACAGCTAAATCTTCCGTTTGCTTGACTAAAGTCTTCTGCACTCTAAACTTCCGCTTTACCATCATCGGACTAATCTACATGCATTTTCGAAAATCCAGTGTATGACAGACAATCACTGCCACCCACAGTATATTATACACCAGTTTCTAGACGTATATAGTGTTTAAAAGGGGAACATACTCCGCCAAATAAGATAAAACAGCTAGATGAATCATTTTGACAGCATTCATGGCATCAGCAATATAGTCTCATGATAGATGCCGCTTCAAACACGTTCATAAGACACGAGTCAGTTCGCCCATCATCATCATCATCATACCGGCAGAGCGTCATATGCGCTCAGGTTCGAGATTTTGCGACAAGAAAGTTCAACCACAGCGAGTTGGTTCGCTGATGTTTCTAACTGGCCAATGTGTGTCGCACTCTTGTCGATTCCAAAAGCCAAGTATTTTCGCCACGACGCGAGCCTGTAACGAGAGGCTAGCACCGAGCAGGAAAGAGACCCACTAATCAGGAAGAAAACGGGTCCTCATATAAACACTTGGAATCCAATGAATCAAATAATCCGGAGCTGCTTTAGCAGAACTCTGATGCCGAAGTCGAAGTACGAGTGTCGTTCAAAAGTTTACCGATGATCAGAAACAGCCCTGCATAGCCTAATGGATAGCAGGTGGTCACGTCGGCTACGACTCTTAAGAGGAAAAATCATATTGCAAAAAGCAAATATTTATTATAGTCCAACACAAACTATGCTGCTCTGCAGTCAGCTATCTTAAACGATATTTGTTTTCCTCTACCACTGGAACCATGAATATCTTTCATGAGCATAATTTAGATACATAAGTTGTCAGCTTGGTTATTTATCGCCCGTTAATGTTACTTTCACAAAAAATTAGCCTATTCATTTTCTCACACTTCCTCAAAACAGTAGTTAACCAAAGCAACTAACGATGTCGTCTAACGATAGTAGTCCGGTAACGAAAACTATCTCTGGGGGCTAGATCTGAATTCGCATTTTAGAAAAGCGCATTGCAGTGGAGAGCGAGTACAGCGCCGAAGCACAAATGCCACCGCTCATCCACTGCAGTCCAGTGATAAAACCGATGCTACGGAAGTCAGGATTCGTAGATTAGAAACATACTTGTTAAACGGGACACGCACTAAAGATGTGTCCCGGAAAAAAGAAACAGCCCAGTAGAAAGCCACCGGGCATCTCCCGAAATACCAGACAGGTGCAGTCCAGCCCGATAGGAAGTGAGCAGGTCGTCGGAAGCAGATTGGTCAGCTAGGCAGCAAATAGTTGCCGCACGCCCGCGTCGAACTCTGCAATCACATTCAGCAAACAAACCGAATTTCCAAGTGACTAATCAGGTGACGGCACTTTCCAAAAGCACAGGCGAAGAAGCGCATACTCGTGAGGAACTCATGTTGCGCACTTGACGTTTTGCGAAACAGAGGCAAATGTAAGGTATCTGAGGTATTTATTTTGTGGTCACAATCGATCCTCAAGCAAATCGTTCGAGACTTACCTCACAGGACTGAAACTATTGGTGCGTAACTGTAACTTATGCAATTGCAGGAGAGAGTACTTGATACGCGAGAGCATTGTCATCGGCATAAAGAATGATGAACTCACTCGGCGCCTTCTGAGACAAAGGAACCTGTCTTTGGAACAATGTGTGGACATCTGCTTGAGTGAAACAAGGACGGCACAGCAGTTCGAGCATGTGAGAACGGAAGCAAACACCGATCTGTGCGCGGTATCCCGAACCAGCAATAGTCTGCCAGAGACATCCGAAGGACATGGTGCGAGTTGTCAGTTTTGCGGTCATATACATCCAAAAAGAAAGGAGAGTTGCCCAACTTGAGGTGGAACGTGCACAAAATGTTCTAAGAGGAACAGCTTCGCTCGCTGTTGCATATCCGCCAAGTTCAGCTCAATGGTAGAGAGTGTCAATGAACAGATACAGGAGTTTCCGATAAACGAGTTGGAAAATCGTGGATAACATAAGTGTGTATTCGCGACGCTTTTGATTCGAGGACGACCGGTGCGCTTCCAACTGGACTAAGGGGCTACTGTCAACATTCTACCCGAGAAGCACTGTGTGGAATTGACGTGAAAAAACACGGAATCACATCCGAATGTGGAACGGTTCAATGCTGCGACCGCAAGGTACCGCCAAGTTGGAGGACATCAAGTAAAGTAACGGCACAGAACACCAATTGGATTTCCTGAGTCTCAGGCTACATTATGCCCATTTTTGGCATTGTTTCTATTCAGATTCTCGGTTTTGTTACTTATAACCATGAAAGTTTTGTCCATGCGTGGGAAGCTAGCATAGATATTGTTGACAGCTACCCAAGCGTAATTGACGGATTCGTAGGGAGATTCGAAGGGTGTGCTCATTAATTTTTAATTGAATCCGCTAGGCCGGTAGTATTGCCGACCGGGAAAGCTCATATCGCTTTACGTGAGAAGTTTATATGAACTTCAACGTCTTGCCTGTTTGGGTGTAATAACCAAAGTTGTGCAGCCGACCGATTGCGTGAGCCAGGTGGCGACTGTCACTAAGAAATCTGGAGAACTATGCGTGTGCATTGATCCAAAACCACTTAACGTTGCGGTCAGGAGAGAGCATTATACGCTACCGACGCTAGACGACGTACTTCCGGTGCTATCCAGAGCTAGAATATTCACAATTCAATCTTGCTTGGGCGTTTTGACACGTATTACTTGACGATGAGTCAAGCTACCTGTCCACGTTTGGGACACCTTTCGAGCGTTTCCGCTGGCTGCGTCTACCGTTTGGACTGAAGGTATCTAGCGAGATATCCCAGAAACGACTGATCCAGGTTTTAGACGATTTACCAGGAAGGTTCTGTGTAGCAGACGATGTTTTGGTTTTTGGCGCTACGTGAGAGGAGCGCGATCAGAACCTCGACTGATTTTTACAGCGCTGTTTTGAAAGGAATATCAAGCTAAAACGAGAGAAGATCGAGTTGCGTAGGACGGAAGTAGTGCTTCATGGACACGTGCTAAGCTCCGAAGGACCGGAACCAAACCTAGAGAAAGTCAGGGTCCTTAAAGAGATGTCTCCAACTAATGAGGTGAAAGCCGTTAGCAGGCTGAATGGGACGGTGAATTACTTAGGTTGTGTCTTGCCCAGATTGGCTGATGTAATTGTGCCGATTCGGAAACTGACGCATAAGGGAGAGAAGTGGCATTGCGACGCAGAGCAGGAAAGAGCATTTCAGAAAATAAAGGAGTTGATCACGAGCGCCCCCGTTCTCGCTTACCATAACCCAGCACTTCCACTCGAGATCCAACGTGACAGCAGTCAGTATGGATTCGGAGCCGTACTCATGCAGAACGGTAAGCCTATCGACTTTCGTAGCCGGACGCTGATAGACCGGGGGGGGTCGTTAAACGGAAATCGAAAAAGAAAGGATTGCATTGGTTTACGCCGTGGAGCTTTTCAATGACTATACGTTTGGTCGCAAATCCACCGGCTTTACCGACCACAAATCCGTGGTATCGATCGCCAATAAGCCGCTCCATGTTGTTCCACGCCGTCTGCAAAGGATGCTTATTCGTCTGCAGAAGGTATAACCTAGGAATTGGCTACCGGCCAGGATCCCAGATGAACAATGCGGACACGCTGTCAAGAGCGAACCCGTTGGACACGCCCGGAAAGGAAGAAGATCCAGACTTTGTCCATGCAACACAGTTGATCGCTGTCACTGAGGAACGCCTGCAGCAGCTCCAACGTTCCACGGAGGATGACGAACTGTGCAGGCTACTGAAGCAGACGATAATGAGCGTATGTCTCGAGGAAAAGCAAAAGCTGTCTTAGGGGATGACTCCATCCTTCCTTTTCCGCGACGAACTAATTACCCAAGATGGACTAATATTCAAAGGCAACAGGATAGTAGTTGCAAAGGCACTGCAACGTTTGATGCTGGAGCTGGTACACTGTGCACATTTAGGAACCAACAAATGTGTGGCAAGAGCTAGAGAACTGTTGTTCTGGTCCGGAATGACTAGCCAAATACGTGACGACGTCTCCAATCGTTTGGCATGCAGGACACACGACGTACGCCAGCCAAAAGAACAAATAATGCTTCGTAACGGTCCTGACATATGGCTGCACTGGACATTTTGCTCACGACGGAAGATGATTGATTGTGGTAGACAAGTTTAGTGACTACCTCGAGATCGATGCTCATACACGACTAGTAAATGGGCCGTGGTGAACAAGTTGCGGTGCCAATTCGCTCGGCATGGAATACCCAAGGTGGTAATTTCCGACAAAGAGTCGCGATTTAATAGTGCTGCGTTCCGTGCTTTCAGCAAGAAGTGGGATTTTCGTCACCGGCTAATCAGCACATACCATACTGAGTCCGCAGTGAAGGAGACAAAGAAAGAGGTTACAAAAGCCAAAGAGACTCAAGAAGATCCCTACATAATGCTACTGGATCGATGGAACACGCCATCTACTGATATCGGAATGAGTCCCACACAGCGTCTATTCAGTCGCTGAACAGGAACGCTAGTACCGATCACTACAACTCTACTGCAGCCCGAGATAGCGCCGGCCGGTGTTCGCCACGACCGACTACGGAACAGAATGCTATGGCAAAAGAAGTACTATGAGCGCGGACCGAAAAGCCTCGCACCACTAGCTACGGGAGAAGAAGTATGGGTGCAGCCAGTACCGGAATCCGAACAATACTGGCGGAACTGAGTGATCGAAGACCGGAAGGGAGAGAGGAGCTTTGAAATCAAGGCTTGGGGCAACATCATTCGACGGAACCGGGTGCAACGGAAAAGGGCGCGTCATGAGTGCACACCGCAACAACAACAACAACCGGAAAAGAGTACTGTTATCCAAGCTCAAAACATTAAACGCATACGAAGTGGAAGGCAATATGGAGCTCACTGTAACGCCATTCTAAATAACGAAAAAGGAAAGAATGTGATGGAGGGCTGAAAATACTGTGGTACCGATAAGCAGATGGCCAATAGAACGCCACCGGGCATCTCCCGAAATACCAGACAGGTGCAGTCCAGCCCGATAGGAAGTGAGCATGTCGTCGGAAGCAGATTAGTCAGCTAGGCAGCAAATAGTTGCCGCACGCCCGTGTCGAGCTCTGCAAGTACACACAGCAAACATCCACTGAATGTGCAAGTGACCAATCAGATGTCGGCACGTTCCAAAAGCACAAGCAAAGAAGCGCATACTCGTGGGGAGCTTATTTTGCGCATTTGAGCCAAGGTTTGTGGTATTGGACCGAGGGAAGAAGCGTGCAGCCTGTTGGACGAGTGCCCAGTCGAGCCAATCGTACAATCCACCAAGGAAGTTAAGGTAATTTTAGACAGAATGAAATGGAGCCAGTGACAGAATGCAGATAACAAGGGTGAGCCGGTTAAGCGGACTGTCGCAAATAGTTCATATGCTCTATAACTATGCAAGCCTAATCTTAATAAACGACTTTGTGATAGTGGCTCAGTCTTCTTGCTTCCCGGAGAGCTACTCGACAGGTTAGTCCCCAGAAGTACACATCAGTTTGCAAGTCAGCACCAATAGAGGTGATATGTAAGTTGTTGGTCAAATGCCATTGTAGAGTACTAGGGAGATTTGTTTTCTTTTTCACGGTGGTCCACCGCCGTAATCTATGCCACAATAGATTAGGTGTTGACATACATGAGTGACGTCAGAAGTTCGGGCCAGCAGCATACTGTGTATGCGCGACACTAGCAAATCCCAGTTGGACGAAACGACTGTCTCGCGGTTTCTCTGTTTCGTGGTGGCTGTGTAACTGAATATAGGTGCGACGAACTTTCTCGAAGCACAATAAAGTCCTACATTGCTCAGTATGATTTTCCTGCATATGGGTCATCGTAGCCAACTCAGATTGCCGTCAACAGTCACGTTTAAATTTCTCTGAACAGGTAAGGATGTTTTGGCCAAAAATGAAACACTGCACGTTTAATAACGGATAGCGTTTTCGGAGAACAGCACAACTGCGCAGTGACGTTAATTTTTTAAAACCTCGGTTAAACATTTCGCAAGCGTGAACAGGTGCATTTGTCCATTCTAGCTATATATTTGCCAGTAAAGCCTTCGAGGAGCACACCAATGTTTCAAGGCATGAAAGCTGCGTAGTATGAACAAAGCGGAATCAGTTCCATTGTCTTGTTTGTTGTTCTAGTCCTGACTTATACTGCGTTACCTTTGGAGTAATAGGTGATTAAGTATCGTTGAGTAACTCTATTTGAATAACAGCCTATCATCAGTAATTTTGCGCACTCTGCTGCACGTATAAACGTTTTCCGTGAGCCTGAAAGATGCGAAGTAACCCTTCAAAGACAGATTGATACACCACCATGTGTAGCTGGTGAAGCACCGCGGGAAATGTTTGACAGGTGCTATTAGTTCGGGATAGAAGAGGTGTCTTGGATGACTGCAAACTGAAGTGGTTTATGCGCGAGTCATTAAAACATGTGTGGCCCTTCACAGCCTCAAATATTAAAAGATACACTGGGAGATCACGTTAGCGGTTAGTGAGTAGAAATAGAATGAGTCATCGGTAAATCTTTATGAATCACGGAAACAAGTGCATGGGTTGCTGTTTTCACTGATTTCAATAAGCCATAATAGCAAATATCATGATTCGAAGTTCAGGTTGACTAAAATATGAAATCCGAAAGACAAACTTAGGTCAAGCAAATTTGCGGCTACCATATATATGCTTCCGTTCGCTTTCAGGAAAAATGTAGATACATCAAAAAAGTTGTCAACCACATGCATCCTCGAGGTCCGAATCCAGCAGATAGGGAGTCGAATACGTGATGATTATTGAGGCACCTGAGTTGGGAGAGAGATCAAATGGGATGCATGGTCACATTACAAATGGGACATCCGAGCAATAGGACTGGTGAAATAAGTGATCACCGGGGAATGGATAATGACGCAACTTGAGCCCCGAATGTTGAAAATGCAAGTGCCTGAAACTCAGTGGAGAACGTGAAAGTTGAACTTGGAGTGGGGTGTAGCTGAAACTTTTCGGGCCGCAAGCGATTTGAGTCAGTGACAGCTAAGTGTTGTAACAGGTCGTTAACCGAGTGGCCACGATAGACATCCGATTAAATTGGCGTGACTTTTAAAAGTCCGACCAAGTGCATTTGCAGCAGATGCAGTGGTACTTGGTTTGTTGCATTTGTGCCATCCAAAACACTTGTTCCGTTATGTGTGTTTGTGGTGCGTTTATTTGCTTCACGTGCGTTTCCCGTAGACTTCACAGTGTGTCGACTATATGAGCGCTTTGGAGCTTCGTGTAGACATGCCACTCTCGCATCGTGCTAATTATCCTTTACCCTGCTGTGGAACTACGGGGGCTACTTGACCCCAGCCTTCTTTGCCCCATGTTTTGGAGCATACCACGTGATTGCTCAATCAACGCTTAGAGCGGCTTAAAAAACAAAATTGTGCAACAACGTGCCGCTCTACTGATTGTAAATGGGGATAAAGCACCCACAATTGCAAAGATACTATAAATGGCTTTCAGACTATGTGCACTGCTCCTTATTCTTTAAAAAACCCCGGTCGGAATGCAAAAGGTTTCGAAATCTCTGTAACATCGTCATTATTCATCTAGCTTTCACATCCAAGTGTGATACGCAAATCCGCAAAAGATTGCACTGATTATGTTATTTCTAAATTCCCCATATATTATATGCTTTTTTAGTTCACTGTTAGCCATATGTAGACTGTTCTTATGAGGTGACGGATTGTAGCTTCCAAGCGACAAAATATTGTACCCATATAACGTACACTGCCACTGATTCACTGGCGCGATTTATCATAAACTATGGTGAACTGTCAATATTCTGAAATTAGAAGTGCCGTACACGAAATAAATGAAAGATGGAGGGGGCTAGGTCACCTGATGGCCCATAATGTATGCATAAAATCTGCCCTACAATATGTTTACCTTTTGATGGCCAACGTGCTATTTCGCCACTAGACACACAGCCAGTTGGAGCAAGGAAGTGTTGATGAAACCTATCGGAAGAATACCCTGAATGAAAGCAGTTCCCCTGCGGAGGATTTTATGATCGTATTACTTGAACATATTGTTAAATCTGTATTTGTTGCCGTTGCCCGTTTCTTACTCTCGCCAATAGCATGAAACTGATGATCATTTCAAAAACATATTACGGATTGACTGCAAAAAACGTCTGCAATTAACTATTTTACACCATCTCGTTTTACAAACTGACCAGACCACTCAGTAGGAATGACTCAGAAATATATTGTTTGGTTATTTATTTGAATAGCATACTTATCACCATGGAACCTAAGTGATCCCATGGTCCAATGTAAATGACCCTTTTCATAGTACCAGAAAACGGTGAATTCATGCAAATTGGGACCACACGATGCACTTTAGCAGTTGCTGTTCGTGGGTCAGTGAAGTCATGTAACATAGAATGTCATTCTTAACCAATGACACACACGTTATCAAAAATCCTCAAGAATACACTTCGAGAAAACACTACGAAACATACAAGAAAACATGTACTCCTTCAAAACACGGTGTCAGAAGGAGAAGAGGAAACAATGTTAGAATAGCAAGTATGCTGTCTCGCAGCTGTCCTGTTCCCAAGGGGTCTTAACACACAGCCATAATCTCTGATGAACAGTTGTTTGTAGTCGGAGCATTTCGAGCACCAGACTGCGCAAGTTGGAATAACTTTGGTTAATATGTCCAGCAACCTCCATATCAGTATAATATCATAATACACCACATAGAAACACCACTGATAATAGAATAAGGAAAACCAACAGAACGGTTGTAGGAAGCCCAAAGAGATGGCTGAACGCCAGCTCAAACCTTTTTTGCAACGAAGATGAGGGCATACTCTGGTGCAGCTTTACATAGGGATCCACTAGAATATTTAACAATTTTCGCCTTCTCTAGAAATGTAGCGCAGTTCAACTAGGAAACTTCGCGACAGAATGTACTCTTGTCATACAAAGACAAATAAAAATATGCGTCCCAGTTGTATCGCCCAGTGTGCGGAGGCAAAAACCCGTTACCTCGACTCAGACATGGTTATCACCTTCATCCCATGGGAGATATCGTGCTTAAAAGAAAGATCGAAGTAATAGCTAGTGTTCGAAACCAGATGATATTAAACACAATCTAAGGTAACCTACAAATTTTCAGCATTGTTGGAATGCACCAGAAGTACTAAGCGCAGCATTCGTACGCATGGTTTTCGATTTCCCGCATATTTCAGTATCATAGTGAACTAGTAGCCCGTCATGAATTTTAAGCCAAATAGGCATACTGAACACGCGAGACAGATGCAAAGTATACACACATTTCAGGCATTAGTACCTGCTTACAACAGCAAAAACATAAATATTGCGTATTTGTGCCTCACTATCTAAACACAATAAATACCTGACGTTGTCCTCTGAAAGCATAAAGTGTTAAACCGGGTTTCGATCAAAAGTTAGTCTACAAAGTAAATGCGTCGAAAATTGTGTCCCTTGGTATGATCCATGATTGTTGATTCATCGTGAGATAACACAAGCTGGTAACAACACAACGCACCCTCGTTTGTGTTGCTCGAACTGTGGGTATAATGGTTTTTCAGGGGTGCGTACGGGCGGCTGCTGAGCAGGTTGGTCGTGTGGTCCCGAACTGCTCTACACTCTCAGGCTCGCAATCTAACGTAATGCACACCTCTGCAGATCGAACCGCGGAACAGTTACAGTACCATCTTCGGTCATTCCATGCTAAACTGCAGCTCAGCTAGATGCTTTGGTTTCTAAACTAGTGCTTCACTCGATGAAGACGTTTAATAAAGAAGGATTAGCCTAAAGTCGGATATATTGAGAGAAACTTCAGAATCAATGTATATGACCGTCACCAAAGTGTACAATCACCAAGCACAAGGAAGGTATCAGCGGTAGGTTGGTAAGCAGTACTGACGCTTCAGTGTTGCGGAACCACCACCAGTTGCGCAAGGGTTAAGGATACTGCGAGGGTTGCCCGGTGCCTACGCAGCTTCGAACTCGCGCCCTCAGATCACAAGGCAGACTTGTGATCTCTAATGTTACCTGCCGTGTGAAGATGGTAAGGCACTGAAGAGACAACTTAACAACTTAACAACATTAGTCGGAAGATAACTCATGATCATGCCTATCTGAAACAGGAAAGCTGAGTATGAGATGATAGCAAACGTGCCATTGGATCCGAATTCAAATCCCATCGTGAAAGAAATTGAGCTACACATGGGGTAGGCAGCGTGGGCTGCATCCTGGAGGCAGAGAGGGGAATCAGACTAGTCGTCACGGCGCACAGTTCCGCCTGTCTGATCAAATATCGCCCACTTTGAGCTTTACACTATTAAATCCTGCTCGAAAAGCGGTGAGCCAAGGTAACCACTATTTAGTCTATTTAATGAACCAGCCTGCTCATTCCCGTAACAGCGATGTTGATATGAAGTCCACAACAAAAACTGATAAGCCTTCACGTCAGGTAGCAGTGAACGCGCTACTAGGATATACGGAAAACCCTGAGGCATCAATAACCCGGTCGACCCAGTCAAACTCAGCGTCCATCACCAAATTGACTGTGTGCCTACTGGCCCACCCAAGTCACACAATTAGTTGTTTCCTTTCCTGTGAGTGCTAACCGCATCCCAAGAAACTGGAGAGAGGTTACAGACACTGTACGCTGCAAAGCGGTTCAGAGTTCGAATCACAATGGACAAGAAGAGGGTGGCGGAGAGAAAACCGAAAATGTTTCATAGTCAAGCTTCAACTTTTACAGCTAAGAAGCGTGGGTTAGCATGGGTGAACACAGTACAGTCCACGCAATGCTGAGCAAACTGGAATCTCAAACTGTAGACCAGGTTCAGTTTATTGGAGCCATCAAACCATTCTTGCAGCTTAAGAGATACAAAACACGCTCAGTCAAGTGGTACAGGTAGGATGACTCAGGGATGTGGGTGGAATACAGTTGACATATATACACAGGTAAATGACACACTAAGTCAGTTGCATAGTAAAACCCTACGGTATCGATGATAGGCAAGATGAAGTTTTCATTTGATTTCGGAACAGCTAGACTCTGATACACAGGGACTATCATCTACTCAGCATCAATAACCATTCAGTCGGTTTAGAATGTTGCTACATAATGTGGATTATCGAGGGAAGTGTTGCTTATGGAGAACCATTTTCTTAGCAACATAGCCGTGACACGTAGGGGAGTAGATGATGAGATGCGCTGCAAACTGCATAATTGCCAGACAGACTAAAGCCACGGGTATTTCAACGTACGCACATCGTTACAGTTCGGTCAACAGACAGCACTTGCTAGAAAATTACATACTCTCTCGATCGACATCTGCTGCCTATCGCAAACCCGCCTACTGCGACACTCTCAGGTGACATCAGCAGTGCTCTCTCACTGCGCCTATTTGGAGACGATGCAGCTTCAAGTTATCGCCAAGTCGGTGTTGTTAGTACCCTGAGTACCCGGGCTTAAGCTGCTCTGGTTGATTGGATCCCTATCAGTAGCCGGATGTGCGCAGTCCGATTGGCGGGCTCCTTCAAAGTTTGGAAGTCTCGCGAGGCAAATAGGCGAAGAACCTCAAATAATTACATCAAACTCCCCTAGTCAAGATTACATCAACATAGGTGTTTGGTGGTTATTGCTGCCGACGAGCCCACAAACTGTAGTGATGACTCGGTAAAAGGCGACTTCTCTCACTAACTGAACGAGCACCTTCACCATAGATGAAGCACGAGCACTGTAGTCCTGATTGGGGATCAGAACGTTCAAGTAGGAACATTGTCCATTGATTATCTGCATTTGGGCGGTGTACGCTCTCGTAATGATAACGATGAGAGGTTATTTCGTTTGTGTGGAGATGCGCGCTTTTATCCTTGCGAGAACTACCTTCTGACACATCATCCGCCGGAGGGTGACATGGCGCGCACCAGCCCCGAAGCGGCCATGGACGCATATCGATTATGTTGCGAACAGTGATCATTGGAGAGGCTGTGTTCAAAGCTGCCCTTTGAATTGAAATGTATTTGTTGGCACTAAACATGCATTTGTATATACTGATCAGCGTGTACGATTTGGTGGTCGTCCTCGATGACCCTGTGAGCGCATAGACACCAGCTAATTACGTAGGCCAGATGTTCCGAATGCTTACCGAAGTACGCTGGCATTCCGATTGAGCGAGCGTTGAGTACAATTGGAGGTCGCATGTTCACCAGACCTTACTAGAAGCAGGTAAATCCTCATGTGGTGAATCCAATGGCCAACATGGACAGTGGGTCTTTTATTATCCTCAGTCACTTACTGATGCTCGACGGCATATTCTTGCAGGAAACGAACATGATGAGAATCGCAAAACCTCCAGGAAAATTTCCGTGCTAGCTTGAAGACAGACCGTGAGTCCTGGCGGTCTCATTGTGCGTCGGAGATGGAAACAACCGATGCCGTTGGTAAATATCGGAAGTTGTTCCATTTGATACGGGAAACGGGCACGGTTGTTAGTGAAACAACTTGTGACGAGAGTGGACAGTCTATCCACAAAATGCCAAAACACCTGGAGGGTAGGGCTGAGCATTATAAAGGCAATTTAATCGGCCGGAATAATTCGATTAGTCACATTAACACTGGTCTGTCCCCCTGGATCCGTCCTCTCGCTCAGAAGCTGAATGAGAGATCAGACAGCCGAAGTTGAACAAAGCCACGGGACCAGATGCTTTTTATTCAGCCCTCTTCAGATTCGAGGACACTGCTGTTATTAATGACTGACACGAATTAGTGGTGCAACTGTGGGAGCAGGAAACTGTCCTAAGCGACTGAAGCCGCTCCGTTATTATCCTGATTTGCAAGGGGTGCTTGATTTCGAAATGCGGTAATCGTTGAGGAATTAATATGAGCTCCATCGCTTCCAACTTACATGCCTCTGTCATCCTTCACTGGTCGACTAGCACACGTAGAGGCCAGATTCGTGAGGAGTAAGCCGGGTTACGTCGAGGTCGGGGTTGCATCAACCACGTCTTCACTTTATGCCAGTTGCTGAAGCACCGTCAGGTATAGTAGTGGCCCACCGTTGTCGTTGCCTTCGAGTAGATTTGCAATTATTATCAAAGCGCTCTACACGCGGAGCTCGCGCAAAATAAGGGCTAATGGCAACCTGTCGCCGACGTACAATATCTCCAAAGTTGTAAGACATGGGTGCCTGCAATTATCTCTGCCCTACAACTTCGCAATTGTCGAAGTCAAGGAGGTCGTGTTCACAGGACACGACTTAGGTTTGGAGCTACTCTCACGTGAAAGAATTTTGACTTGAAATACCCTGCCAACATTGCCCTCATATGTGACAGCTCACAAACGTGCCAAGCGATACTGTACAGATTAGCAGTGGCTTTCAGCCGTTTCTGGCAATGCTCTGCACGGACGAAGTACAAATCTTTCCAGGGACCGGATGCAAGCACCCCCTGGTGGGGATCAGCTAGAAGTCGTACATCAATCCTACTAATTCGGCAGTTGTATCAGCGCCACTGGAACTGAAGACGAGGTCACAAACCGCATAGCATTAGCACGAGGCGGTTTTGTTAACCTTCGCCACCTATAACGCTGGCGCAACCATCACTCTCTCCCTGATAGGTGTAATGTACTATGCAGCCGTACGTTCGATCCTGCTGTATGGTTGTGAAACCCGGCCCATTAGATCAGCCGACATAAAGAGGCTAGTTACGTTCGGGCACCGGTACCTTCGCAGTTTGGCTCACATCTGGTGGGAACCATGGATGAGCGATGAGTGTGTTCGACGAATTGTTTATAGCGGAGAAATAAGAAGCGAACCGTTTAACACCGTTAGATCACGCACCGGGATTTAATGGATGGGCCAGGTGTTGAGCATGCCAACCTGCCGACTCCCGCGAAGAGCGTTAGGTGCTAGCTGGGGTGTAGATATAAGAAGATGAGGAGTGGAGATGCGGTGACTTTGTCAAAAGGAATAAAGGCTCTTCGAATTTGGCTTCCGTTGTATACTCACGACTCCCTAGCTGGAGTCTGAACGTCGGTGAACACGTGTGGCCAGACGCACTTCTTTTTATGACTATGAGCTAACCTTAGTGACGTTTGTGTTGTGTATTTCTTTGTCCGTACCCTTCAAGCTAAGCCACCCCTCCAACCCCGATCTCATTTATTACGCATAATGTAACTTTCGCGGCACAATAGCCGGCTGTTAGCTTACCGAAACCACCTCCATCCGTTATTGGTGAATCAGAAGGCGTGCGTCCGTTGCATGTACTGCGGCACAATAGCTGCGGTGTTTTCCAACTCGAGCTAACGTGTATACTGAAGACGATGACGAAAGGTATTCGAATAGCTCTCAGGATCACCGGCAACTCACAACATAGGTAGAACATGGTTTCTGGTTTACGCATCCGCCCCTTCGTGTGAACCTGTGTGTCGCTCTTTCGTATGTCCTTTCGCCGCCACTACACACGGAATCAACGCAACTACAGGTACACCTACCAAAAGCAGCTTAGATTCTGCCTGTCTAAGCCCTTTATTCAAGTGAACCTGCGCGTCGACCGTTCCTTTCTGTTCTCACCGTCGACGCCGTGAACACACCGCGACCTCCATCTGCGAACACGCACCACACTTGACTTTGGCATCGCTTGACACAAGCCAAACTATCAATCCTTAGCCTCGTAATTCATATACAGAACCCACGCTCCTTCACGCTGCTATGTAGTGCTATGTAAACACATATATACCTCAGCGCGCCGACTCGGGTCGTTGTGTTCCGTGCGCACAGTCACAAGCAAAATGAGTTTCGCCTCGGTTCTTTTCGCACTGAGCAATATTGTTGAGGTTAGGCATAATAAATAAATAAATTTTATTCTCGATAGCTTAGAGGCACGCTTCCATAGACATGATCATCAGGTTACAGCACTGATGAAATGTCGGCCACAATGCATGTATAGTTGGTGAAAATGTGAAATGGTTGTATAGGATTCGTGGAATTAATTATAAATAAGTATTTTGCACAGATGCAATGTCAGTCGTATGTTTAAGATCGTCAGGGTGGAGGATACTTCGTGGAAATCCTAAATGAATAAATAAATATTTTATGCTCGGCATTGCGAGGCACGCCTGCGAAGGCATGATCATGTTACTACAAACACGTATGTTCTGTACTTGTACAAAAATGTTACCAATTAAACAGTAACATGTCGCATCTATGTGTTTATGTATAGGTGTAGGTGCATGCGTGTGCCCCACGCTGATGTATGCTTGAGTCAAGCTTCGAGGTAACTATACGAAATCCTGCAAATCTGTATACTTCTTACCCGAGAGGAAAGACAACATACGTGACCTCTACTGAAAGATGGAAGTTAATGGTGCAAAGAGCGTGTGGGTACTATTGCGTCGGCAAGAGGTATCAAAAATAACGGATAAGACGGAACTGTTACGAAGCGTGAAACGTCAGTCTTATGTATGATACAAGTTTCCAATGAAATACAGTCTAATAAAAGGTCAGATTTCGTGGTCAGTCGTAAAAGTCCAAATTGTTGCTGATAACCGCACTGTTACATCGCGTTGTGGGATATTTAGAATTTCATGTCAGGTGGATGTATTTTAAAATGTGACAAATCGAGGCAATCTCACTGAATTGTAAATACACACGGGGATAAACGATAGTTGGTGGCTAACAAGGTAGTCAATTAAAATAATGCGATGCTTCAGGAGACGAGAAACGCACCTGCTGTTCGGAAAGCTGTCATGATCTCGAGTACGGCTTGTTTTAAATCCACTGCTCCCACATCCTCAGCATGCATGAGCATTGCATATTCACCGGAGACGTGATTAACTGCCAACGGATGATGCGGAAGCTGTTGAACAAAGAGGATACATGCACCGGTCTTCACGACAAGCGCGGCGATCGAGGCAGCTACTGCGGTAGCAATAACAGTTTGTTTAAATTAAGCTGGCAAAGCGGACAACCTATTCAGCGTACAAAGTAGCACATGGAGTGGGAGTAGCAGACACCCCATGGGCGTTGTGTGTGGGTGTGTGTGAGAGGGAAGTTAACGTGCCGTGTTGACGGGCGGCCAAGGGAAGTAAGGAAAGAGTACCACGCAGGTTTCAGATCGCTCGTATACTAAATGGCCAGAGACCAGACCGTTGGGACTAAGCAAGTGGACAAATGTCAGGAATATGAAGCAGGTCGGTGTGTGGAAAGTCTGAGCTGATTACTACGTTCTACTCTCCGTATATAATGTGTCGTGGGCACGTAGATAAATAGGACGCTTTCGTTGGTTAGTAATACTTAAATACTCTCACAAAAGACGGATGGGACGGGAAGGCATATGAAAATATGTATGTGAACAAACGGATGCATGAAGATATGCTCGTGGTATTCCGGTCCCTAGCCTGGAGGTAGCGGGCTCGTCTCGTAAGTTTGTGGCGCGGGTTCGAATCCGCGTAGGGGTGAGCGTCCTCGCGGTCTACTCAGACCGCGTGCGACTGGTGGTGGTTGCACGGCAGCGAAGCGCCGCTGCGGCGTACAGCATTCCGTAGCATTCTATGCGTCTAGAGAACATCTTTGAAACCAACCCAATGGCCACATTTGTGTTATGGATAAAGCATACCTTTGAACCTCACTTGTGTACATGCAGTTTCTGCAACGGTTCACTCTGTTGCAACTTTTGAAATAACGAACCGGTAATTCTTGTTCATTTCCACATCTACATTAGTTGGAACGGCTTCATGCAATTTATCGGTCTGACTACCAAGCTGGCTCTAGAGGCTATAGATGTAGTAGTCGAGCAGACGCCGTAAACATCCTGTTGGGAAAAGATTCGAAAATGCTAACTGTTCTGGAACAATCTGCACAAGAAGGAAAATTTCATCACAAGAACAGAAAGCTCTTTACTTCTCACCTCGGTACCGGCGTTTCCATGCAGTTCTTCTCTGAGCCTTTGGCGAACTGTTCTCCCAGAAATAATTAATACACAGAAACATAGAAAACGTGAGCGCTGGATCTGTAGCAACGTTTTGCCAAGGTCGGAGCATTAGGTATTTGCATTCTTTAGCATAGGGAGAATATGGAGGACAGTGCAAATAGATGAATTCCACTATCTACTCTCAATTAGAGCAAAGTATGGAGCATAAAATTTTCCAATTGCAATGAATAATGAGTGAAGATTTGTTTGATATATCGAGTAATGTAACAAGCGTAATGTAACAATATTGTACCAGTTGCAGCTTGGGTTAAAAACATATCATCGTATCTGATACCGTAGAGATATGAACGGTTATTTTATGTACGTTTATTTATAGTTGTATTTTAACTTTTGTAATGTTAATCTATTTCCTAAGTAATGCAGGCAACAGTCTAATAACAAATAACGATTAGCATGCTCAGTGATATAAAATGTTACATGTTTGTACACGTGCGACGTAAGAAAAAAGTAAAAATGTCTTAGTACTATCATGCAGATCAATGATTCCAACGGTAACAATTACGACAATTTTGACTTAAATTTCTATATTAATTCATTGGTTATCCTTACTGTGATTACGTTCCTACTACGTAAAAGGTTGTCTGCTCCATATTCAAAAGTTTGCCACTGCTCCGTCTATTCCATGGGAGTGATAGATTGAAGCTTATGAGAGAACTTATGCAATTATCTTAGGACAATTGGCAAAACTTGACTGATGAGAAGTATATGTGTTGGTCTCAGAAAAGCCATTGATAGTCTCGTCTCCATGGATTTGTTCTCATTGATGCACATAAAATCAACCGCGATGATAAGTTAAATAAATGTGGCCTACCTGCTTCAAATACACACGGACTTACGGACAGCTGGGATGTATAACAGAGAGTGCATCATTGCGATGATTAACTTTATATTGAAGATGGTCTCTTGGAGTCGGTTTTACGTTCGGCCGCAATTTTGTATTAGAATATTAGAAGTTATCCTAATTTATCATGTAAGATTATTAGCAACCTCTAAAATTTGTATAAGATTCGACTGATATATAAAAGTTCCCACAAAAAAGTTTTAAATTCGGTCAAAATAAATGAAAATTGTCTATTATATTTGCTTCCAAATACTTAAATTGCTACAGGCACACACAGCCGGAGAGGATACTGCTTAATATTGTACATTTAATCGCGTCACGTATGCTGGTCTGTATAACAGTGTGAGCAAAGTTTCCGCTATGCAACCTATTGATTTGAGAGAATGCAGCCTCCCATCCTCACTGGCTTATTTGAATTAACAGTTTCTGCGATATACAGATATTATAGATAACGCCAGTAATAAGAAATGTATAACAAGGGTCAGTTGGCTCGCCAAACAACCCAAATTGAGGCCAATTTTGTTTTTGATTCAATCAATAGCCAATATATTGTACTGCTGCGATGTTTCATGTCAATGATTCATTTAAAGAATGCCACAAATTTGTTTAACGACAGTTACTATGCAAGCGTGACTTGTCAATTATTAGCTAATCGCTAGTTATCTTTCAAAGGTGGAACAATGTATTCTAGCAGTTAGATGTTATTTATGTATAGTTTTAAGTTAATTAACCAAGTCTCTTGAGCCGATAAAGTTGAACAACGAGACAGGTGTTTGTGATGGTTCCGTAGCTAGGTACTACAAGAAATAAAATTTTGAAAAATACAGTATATTCCAAAAATCTTACGCAAAGCTTGGGTGATAACATAATTTCTTATTTAGGGAGTGTTGTGGGAATGTGACAATGCCTACAAAACAAAGTAATAATATGTTATGTTCAATGCATATTGCTAATAACACGCAGATTGATCAAACTTCTATACCGATTTACGTACACCACTGTTGGTCAAAAGGCTAAAGGTGCAAGCTTGCGTGAACGTTTCCAGAGCATAATACTATAAAACAAAATTTATGACGTTAAGTAAACATCCAACCATTTTGTACTGCCTAGGGTAGAGGCACGAACTATTCCTTTGTTGGCATACCAAAAGGGAAAAATAGGTTCTTTGACATTCGAGACAACTTTACTATTGACTCCGTTTCATGCTCTTGTCTTTGAGGTTGGTAGTCGTGCACAGTTTCAAACGTTAGTGGCAAGCGTGACTGGGGACTCTCAGTATTCGATGAACTATTAAGCGGTTTTTGCTTAGCGGTCGGTAGCGTCACTGAATGTTGCAAATGTTTTAAGCCATCCCTTGTACGGAAGGTGGCATAATCCCTTGACAAATTTTGTTGTTTACGATGGAGAGTTTTAAGCGCTGCAACGTCAAGCTTAGCCAAAATTGCCAAGCCTGCATTAAGTGTTCGGCGTGCAGACGAA
Source organism: Dicrocoelium dendriticum (assembly GCA_944474145.2). NCBI lineage: Eukaryota > Metazoa > Platyhelminthes > Trematoda > Plagiorchiida > Dicrocoeliidae > Dicrocoelium > Dicrocoelium dendriticum. The sequence goes on along the minus strand of OX104067.1, from coordinate 21,550,082 downwards.
TAAAGATATTAAGTCCCACAGAAAACATTGTTAAATAAAAAGCTCGAATGCCCCTCGATGGGAACCAATGTGGAGGTTGCCACTATTTGAAACGGACTAGATCTATCTGGAACAATCCAAGAATTCCTGAACAAGCACACTTGGTCCTGTTCCTAAGAGGTGAACTGCACGCAGTGCATCCTAAGATTCTAGATGTATGTGTGTCGACAGCGAATGTGGACAACGCAGCGCTTGTCATCGTTGAATGGCACTGCATTCCTCACAGACCATTGCCACGCTTCATCGATGCCACGCTGGAGAATCTCTTGGTCGTTCATTATCATGATTGACCGCCAGAAGGTTACTTCGTCCCTGAAGAATGAACATTTTAGGAAATAAAATCTTGCTAAATGGGAAATACAAATAATGAAGGACAAGGCCTACGCAGCTATTTTTCCAAAGTGGCCACCCTTAATAGCATTTATTCCGTCGGTTACTGAGCTTTTAGTAAAGCAAATAGTTCACACAGTTGTATGATAGCGTATTCATCAAATTAGCCGTTCCCAAGGGGTAAGTAACCTGAGGTAGTAAGCAGCTTTCGTAATAAAGACCAGTTTTCAAAAACAAGTGGTATGATTAAATCAGACCTAAGTGTCATTTCCATCAAGTTTAGACAATTCCCTTGTAGTTGGATGATACTGCAACTTTTGTCAACTGCATTGCAACGTTAGTGTCAAGCGCGGGTTCTTCGTGGAGACAAACCCATTTCTACACAGTTCCCCGTTTATTTAAAGGAAATGTTTGAAAATCAGGAACACTGCCAAAATCCGCCGTTTTTCATCAGCTGTTCAAACTAAACAACGGTTGACATTGCCTTCCCTAAGTTCCATGATAAGTCCGAAAGTATGTGTAAATCGTGTTAAATGTTACCGAGGCAAACGCTGAATACATAGTGGTCTTTCCGTCATCTGCGGTACTCAGTGTCAGGCGGAGACTTCGGTGTACATCTTATTGCGGTAAAATCAGGTGACGTTGGTTCAGTATCAGTTTAGTGGGCTTAGCCGGAATATCTGTTATTCTACAAATGCATTTCTGATGATTACGAGTTTCCATCAGCTTTAGCCTTATAATTATAGCATGCAATCCCAAGAATTGGTGTGCAAACCGGTTAAAGCAATTTTATATTTATGGCCGACTACGTCAAAGTTATCTTCATCTGTCTAGCTGTAGTCGTGGTAGGGTGTTTCAAATCCGTTTTAAATAAAACAGTGCTGCTATAGAAGGATTTACCGTGTCTTTTTTAATAGGGATAGCGCACATTGGCAATCTCTTTAGAAACGGTATTTAATAGATGTCACAGCTTATGAGGCCATTTCAGAGTTTACTATGATACGTGCCGAATAAAGTTTGTTAATGCCGGTTACAGCCTAAAGGATTAAAATACTATTACCGAGAACAGCGATCATAAACTTTACTAGAGTTGTTCGTCTAAAAGGCTGGAAAGAAATATGTGGATTTGACCGTATGCAATCTGATACAACAGAGTATAATTTGTGCTGTTTGCCCTTATTATTATAAGATATATTCCTTTAATGTAAAGCTTTTTTCGAACTCGGTCTTGTTCAGTCAACCACATAACCAAACGACAAACTACGTACCGTTGAAGTAAAGAAAACTTGAGCAATGTTAACGTGTGATGGCTGTTACCCTCCTGCCATTTCTGAACGATTAGGGTTCTTGCGAAAGCAAGAACCAGCCATTCATTATAGATGAGGACTCGGTATAGTAGTAATATAATTGCAATTTCAAGAAATTGACTGTTTAGTTTCTCTGTTGCGTCAGTCATGCAGCTGCCACAAACCTATCTGCAATGGCTGTATTTCCAATGCAACGCTTATTTTGCGCCATCACGGCTGAAAGTACTTCGACCCATAAGGTTAGCGTATACCATCTATATTTTGGTTTGAACAAACTTTGGAAATCACTAAGGAAATTTGTTGCATATCATTATAAATGTCTCCTGTCTGGCAACATGTAAAACGTACAGTGCATCTTCCCATAATTATAAGAAATAACAACCGCACAACTTATGTCAAAAAAACTCCATAAACCTCAACTTGCTTCTCCGTGCTTCGGCTCCAGGTTGAAGGCAGTTAGGCAATACATTTCTGGTTCAAAAAGTCGTGATGAGGTAGAATATTTAAATCATTGGTAGCATCCTGGGTAATACACAAATATTAGCAGTTCTTTCACCTAATCATGCAGGATGACATTTCTAATCGGTTCGACCTACGAGGCGCATATTAGATTTCAAATACTCCTCACAAAGGCCGTGAGAAATAGATATACTAATTCCTAAATCGAGCGAAAGATACTGCATAAAATTTAAAATGTAACAGTGCCTCGAGGTCGTGCGGGAGGATCTCGTAACAGTTCATTATCTTGATCGCTCCTCAAACCTTTACGTCGAACGCAATAGGTAAACGTTTAGAGGACCAAAATCCTGCAATATTGTTAGTGAAAACTATGGACGGGTGAGGCGTACCTGCTTTCCAATATGCACACTTGTTAAGCCGTCCATTCATCAGAGTGGGGCCGTCACTTTTGGAGTTCATTGATACCGAAAGTTCGTCAACCGCTTAGCAACGATATTTTTCACTGAGAGTCCCTGGCGTGGTTAATCCGATTAGCCCTTTTCACCTACTGTTGCTTCCTCGGAGGAACATGTTTGAAGCCCACAAATCTGATGAAAAATATTCCTTTTTTAGCCTTTCCGAAGTGTATCACGGTTGATATTATTTCGTACACTTGCTCCACGTAAGTACTTAAACATACGCACCGCGCGTCAAACGTTACGCAGCCAAACGAGGACAGTAGAACGGTCTTTGTGTCATCCGCAGGACACAGAATCACTAGGAGACATTGGCGTTCATGTTATTGCGCAGAATTAGGGTGACGTGGAGCAAGTCTCATTTCCGTGGGTTCAACCGTAAAGTCAATTGCACCACAAATATTATAACACGGCTTATGATTTTCCATCGGCTTTTCTTCTTAAGTTTGCTAGACTGCGATTCATAAACATTTGCGTACATAAAAATTAATACTACGTGATATATTTCGTTGGCCGCATATTTGATGTTATTTAGTTATACCGCTTGTAACAGTTTGGCATATTATGATGGTCGCGTTATGATAATGTTGGTCAGTGCTGCTAACAGATTCAGAGGCGTTTCCTCTGGCATTTATATGGAGTCAATTTATTTGTCAGATGCCCCACTTTACCCTATCTTGGACGAACCCGGGGTCATAGCGGCCACCATGGCCAATGAATGGAAAACTGTTGACAGCTACGAGTGAAGCTGAACCGCGTATGGGAGTGAGCAGAGCCAGAGGATTTAGAGGCCTGGACGCTGCAGGGCGATTGGAGTGTCTGGCTGTATTCTTTGGCCTATAGACGGATATTGTGTTGGCAGGTTGAGGCATTAGCGTGGTTCTTTACAACTCAGAGTGTGCGATATTTTTATCCACCAAAGGTGCCATTGCCTCGGTCAGCCTATCGCAATTCCTTATGAGCACTTTGACAAATGAAATCATCAAAATTGTTGTACAGAAAATTGCGTCAGCGACTTTGTTTACATGCAACACTTATGGAACTGACTAACTTATACATTTCAGATAGAACGATATAACGCTGTTATAATATGTTAACTCGATACTAAGGATTTTACCGCAACTCTGAATAACACTCGCAGCGTTGCACCATACTTGAAATGCTGGCTCTGCTTTTCTGGAAAAGTGCAGATTCTGTGGGTCACTGTAATGTCAGGCATGAGCGCTGAGTCAATGTTTAATGTCGGTTACACAACGGTCATCTAGACGAGTGTGCACACAACTGGTGGAACAGATTGCTCGGCCGGATCTTAAACAACTCTTATCATTTTAAATGGCTTTTAAGTTGGAGGAGTTGTCTTGCGCTAATGATTGGATATCAGAAGGAAGTCAAACCACACGGTGCAGTATCCGTTTACTTCCATTCCTATTTCACTGTAAATATTTACTAATTTCGCATCACTAGCTACATCAATGTAATGGCTTAAATAGCCAAATAAGATATTCCATTCCAAATACCATTTTTATTGAATTATTTTCTGACGTTCTTACCTCAAATTATTCGGTGGATAGGCAGGATTAACATGATTCATTCTATAACAATTATCTTGAGTTTTGCAATCACATATTTGATGTGATTACCAGCGTTGACTGTGTATTCAGGTCATTTTAAACATTATGACCGTTTCCACGTATTAACCGCTCACCGGTCTGCGATTGAAGTAGCATGAAGATTGGACGTGTGCATCGAGCCTGCGAGCCAATAACCATTTGGGGAAAAACGCAAAATATTCCATCACTGGGCACCGATTAGCCGACGTTGGTGTGGGTTCCACACAATTAATTTAACTGTTTCAACTAAGGAAACTCATCGGGTTATAAGAGTCGCTATTTAAGGAGGTGAACGGATAATTTATAACATGGGGCTCGGCTTGCCAAAGCTGTTGTACTTTAGCTGTATTGACTATTCTGTATAAAATATTATCCTTGAAGAACCTTGTTTTGCAACAGGCGATTTAAACCTATGAAAACAGTGTCATATTTTATCAGTTGGCGGACGATCAACCTTCATGAATGTCAACTAGAAAACTGTTGCCAACATTCATCTTCAAGAGTATAACGGTGCTCTATTACACTTGTTCTTAAGATAATAGTTCCGCAATTACTTTACTGTTTATTATCAACCGTGATGCTAATGTCGACTCAAAAATATTCTGGTCTTTTTCCCTAATTGCAGATTACAAATCCGGCTGGATAATATCTCCAGTCACCTAGTATCATGGTTAATGATCCTGATGGCGCCAAAATATGAGCACAAATGATCAGACATTATTTGACCGAAGAACTGTCTGTTCTTTCGTGGCATGTAAGGATCATCTAGTTTGATAGATTTTCGTAGCATCCATAATTATATAACATAGTTCTTTAGCGCACTTAAGTCCGGATAAATACTAGCGGCAAAGCTGTGCCTTATTTGTTTACAGAGATTTGAAACGAGAGCCAATTCTTGCTCGCGATTTTAACATTTAATACAACAGAACGAATAGGAGGTAACATCCGTCAGAACGATTCAAAATGTGCATTTCCTATGTCTGTTTCTCTCGTGGCATCCGCACCAGTGCTTGGAATTCGAGGAATATTGAAACAAAAGCAATGGCACACGAATGATTTTAATTGTAGTCGTATGTTTTGTAAGGCATTTTACAAAATTATTTGCAATTTTCTTTATACTTATTGATCGGACCAGCTTATCTGGGTCGTGGCTCAGCTAGTTGAACATATACCAATCTGAATTCGACGACGGCACGAAGAAAACCACCGGTGGTCACTGCTTATTCCACGTTAGCTATCACCGCAAATTTTGCCGTACCTGATGGTGCATTACGCGTACGTTGTATAAACTATATAGCTAATAACAAGATCATGCATGTTTACACAATATTAATTTAGACCTTTTAAATGGTCCGGGTATTCTAAAGTTAGAATGAAGCCTTATCCACTTGGAACAAAGAAATTAGCTGAAGACCTAGAGCAATAAATTTTATCATGTATTCGGAGTAGATAACAAGACATTTTAAGCGTTATTATGCACATTTGACGGCTATGTATTAATGTGAACATTCTGAACGCTACTGAACAAAATAATTTAACAATACAGTTTACGTGCTATTGACATTTTCAGCGCTTTGTATAGTTAATATTCTATCAATAACGAACATTAATTACTTTCATTGTAAACCGATCTACTTACTTTCCTTGTTAGCGGCTGGCGGCAATAGATAGTTTGGGGATGAAAGTAGTTAAATGGACTACATTTTGTTTAAATGCACGCAGTATCTAGAGCAATTATCATACTTATTACTATGGCTTCTACTAAAATAAGGATAAACAGTTATTTGATTTTAGATATGTGTTACATAGGCTGCTTTTTGCAACCATTTATCAAATAGCTGTAACCTACTGAATTAAGGGTTCTAGCAAAATTTAGCTAAACCCATTAACATCAAAAGGGGTAAAATAACGAATGGACTATCCGTAATTTGTACTTGTTTCCATTTTCAAAATATTGGCCTATGATGCATAACTCTTGCTAAAAATACCATATGACATTTTGCTGTCTATAATTGGTGCGTTTTGTGGCATTTAATAATTATACCTTGCGAAGTGATATTAAGCACCTTCTCGTGACGTAGTATAGAACTAGATCTCATCCACCGGAAGGAAAATTTTGCAACAACCGTATTAATCGCTCTTTACGTAGCCACGCGAAGAGTAAGCAAAACGACGGAAGCACTTAACGAAAATGGTTTTAAAGGATGAAATAGTGTGGAATGATTTCCAAAGCTAAGAATTAACTTGATTATTTTTGATTACCATTTACTGAGAGTGATTAGTGATTACTCTTATTCAAGAAGAATAAGGGCAATAAAATCATAAAATCCGATTTATCAAGCTGCATGGTTTTGTCCCATAATTGTGAGCATATTAAAAAGCATAGTACAAAGTGCTCTTTGAGATGAATTATGTTGAGTTTAGCTTTTCATTACAATGAAATAGACTTACCGGACTCATTCTTGTATCATTTTTGGCCTCATACGTTTGTAAACAATGAAGAGGACAAAATTTGAACGGTTGTAACGCTTGCGGTTATAAGAAATAACACCATAAAACCTTACGCACGCAAGGATTTTGGCGCACTGAAAACAATGATACATCGTAAGACAAACCTCCGTCTTAAATCAAATCGTTATATAACATTGGATTAAGAGGCCCTCATATTATTTATTTTCTTTTATTGGTGAATGTTGATATTGCAAAATAACAATTGTGTATTCAACGTATCCGTTTAGGTCTCTTGGCTGAATTCAATTCTCAGTTGCAAGCACTACGACATAAATAGCAATTCTGAGTAATTTATGGATGCCTACTTTAAAAACAGTCTAATTTATTCGTAATTACGTTACGAATTTTATTCACCATCATTAAGTATTTCGTGGAAAGCGGCTAATCTTTGATCGATTGGTTAAGCAATCTTCCTAGTCCCGCCTTAGAAGCAGGATCATGCGCATTTCTGTACAAGTGTTTCAAGTAGCATTTGCCTGCAACACCTAAATCACACACTCATTTTGTAGTTTGGGCCAAATGTAATCTTTTGTATCTTCGGATATTTGTCCTAACCATTATCCATAGGTGTACTGCGTGTTAAATCATAAATTTAATCACGTCTACACATATTATGAGTTCCAGTAAATAAGTCATTATCCTATTGTTCCCTTTAGCATTATGTATTAAAACCAGATATATATTATATATCAGAATTTAGTTTTTTTCGAACACAGGAGCCTCATTATCCTTTTAAGTTTAACAATATTGCAGCACAAATTTTATATATGAAAATGGAGCTTGTAACTTGATTATTATGGCAAAACATGAAATAGCTTTTTGCTATTAAGATCAATAATATGTAAACGACGTTAAACGGATAACACTACACATGTTATTAATTGATAAATGCTTTTAAATTATCATAATCTTAAGAAAAGTCATATTTGTCAACACAGATCTCATTGATCAGCGTGCTAGAGGGTCACATATAAGTTAAAAAAGCAAACTGAAATCTTTATATGTCCTTGTATGAAAGTTCATTAAAAATACTATAAAAGGCGTCTGTTTCTTTATATCCACCTACCCGAATACCAGTTGCAGGTTATGTAGCTTTCATTAGTTAAACATGAGACAAAGGTTTTCCACTTGGTCTCCCAACTACAAGCAGTCTGACCCATTCCCACAAAACCACAAATACATCTTAAGTCCGAATCCACATGACTATGATATAGATGGAAAAGCCTTAACAAAATTCTGTTCTGAGCAGGGCAAAATGTTAGGCAAAGTAACCATTATTAGAAAATAACAAAAGGCAATATGCGAGCAAAAAGAGTCCTTGTTATAATTGGTGTGCAAGCGGACGATATGCATATACATATCATGTAGATGAATATTATACTAATTAAGCTGCCGTTACATCCTTTAGTTTTGTGACCTTGTACAATATGCCGCCAATGCATTGCATCATTATACTTTATAATTTGGTAATTAAAGCTTCATCAAGAAACTCAGATTCTTGTACTCTCTAACAGATCAGTTAACATGGAGTTTTATTGCGAAATCAGAAATTAGGTTGTCGCATCTGCATCTTAGGCAGCTTATTTTAGATAATTAGCAAGATACTGAGATTGCTTTTGCTATTATATCAGAACAAACTTTACTAGCTATTACTTTTGAAATTCTAAATTACAGGACATGTGCACATTTAGATTGTGTAGTCCATATGTTTGTTTCAAATACCAAAGACAAATAGATATTCCAGTTAATTGGCGTATTTTTGCAGTGACCACTCGTAACGGACTGTATTTCTGTTGATTTTACTTTGTAATACATAAAATGCACACATGCCGTTTGAGATAATCAAAGCCTTTACAGTGTTTTCGCATTTAACGAAACTATATTTAAGTATGCAATAGCATCAATTATTTGTGCTTAAAAGTACCTCGGTATAACACATACACCTACCACTACTTAGGCATGCTAAAATAGCGCATGCGCACCAGGTCCTTAATATGCTTGGGCAAAGCATGTCTAGTAGCAGTTCATCGCTTTGCCACACTAAATGTTCAAGTCTGAACAATGAATGTACATACATTCTAAATATTCCAACCGTAAAAAAGCAATAATGTACGTACGTAGCGCACTTTTGTTAGTCTCTTAACTATAAAAGCGGTACCAGTAACTCAGATTGACCAAATTAATATACACCGGTAATGATTATCAGCCTACATCGTGTGCTTCGTAGTATATTTGAAGGGTGAGGGAAACTTTAGCAGTAAAACAAAAAAATCAAATGTTTAAGTTTGTTCATTATTCCTTAATTTCACTTTTTCGGAAAAGACGACCAATGCTGTTATATGGTAATTGATTTTGTGGAAATCATCAATGTGTCTGAATGGTGGATAATTTAAATCCATTTGCTTTTAACCACTTGACCAACAAAGTGGTTTAATCGGTTCACTCATTCATAAAATTGGCATCATGGTAGCAGGTTAAAGCTCATGCATTAAGGTCCAAACATGACGGTGTGATAATAATTGGAAAGCATCAAATGATCTACTGCGACGATTTTGCAAAATACATTCTTGAACCGTTTCCAATGGTCTATACAACAAGTAGAATGAACACTGTTCCAATGTGTAAATATTTTATTGTCAACTCAAATGTAATGTTATACTATAAATGAAAAAAATTTAATGTATTCCTTCCCTGGAAACCTTGTTAACTGCCATTATTGTTCGTTGTGAATGACCAACGTGTTCTTCCTCCTCAAAAGAAATAATCTTTTTGCACTTTACAATACATTTTATTGCCTCTGCCGTCTCTTTCTGACTTACACAGCTATTAAAACTTTGTTTGACCTAAAATATGTAGAATTAAAAATTTGATATGTAATATTGGGACATTATGCGTACTAGACTTACACACGGTATGCACTTCCCATAATTTCCTCTGTAGCGAAGTTTATAGGGAGAGGTGACCGTGAGCATGCTTGTCCCACAATACTGTGGTTATTAAGTGGTGGCGACAGTTTGATTTCACTCGTAGATAATGCCCATCGAAACGTAAAACACAGGGTTTCATTGAGATCTCTTTTCGGTAGTTCACATCAGGCAACTACAGCTACAGGAATGATAAATGCAGCAGTAAAAGATCGAAGGACGGATGGGACGGTTAGCACGTTCGTTCGATGCTCAAATCGATTTAATCAGGTGACGTGACAGGACTAACAGACAGCGAAGCAACTTGTGTAAACTGAAGAGGTAAAAATACTAACAATCTAAAAATAGATAATTACCTATGCGAGCTTGCTCGGCAACTGCCCATATACGCAACTTTTCCGGAGAATTTGCTAAAGGCGTCGCTACTTCGTTGCACGTTAAATGTTCAGCTCACCTTTAATAGTGCAATGTACCGTCAGATTGACGGAGTGGCCATGGGATCTCTTTTGGGGCCGTTGCTGGTTGATATTTTCATAGCGAAATTGGAACGTGGCCCACTCGCAATGCACATCCAGGGAACCGAAATGTACGTACGCTATGTTGACGAAACCTGCATACTTTGCAAATCCAAAAAGCATGCGGAATAGTTGCTGAAAGCTCTCAGTGACACACTAGAATCTCCACTTCACTTGTGAACACGAACTCGGAAACCGGTTTTCTTTCTTGGATGTAGAGGTTATCCGTAACTCGGACGGATCATGCAGCAGAAAGGTATACGGAAATCACACATGGACTGGGCAGTACACTAACTTCCACAACGCAGTATCACTGCAGCATAAGCGGAGTTTAATCAGATCTCTCGCCTTCAGGACGCGCAGTATTTGTACACCGGATACCGTCAACGAAGAACTACAGAGAATCAGCGACGCCCTCAGAGAAAATGGTTATCCTGATAAATTTATCATGAAGAATTTGAAGGAACGCAATCGAAAGCCACCTAGGAGTATTGCTCCTAAGAAAGAACTTTTCATACATATGCCATTTAAGGGCGATTCTGCAGCTGATATGTTATCCCGACGCCTGAAAGATGCTGTTGAGAAAACATATTTCGCGGCCCGCGTGAAAATCTTTTTTTTTTTACAACAAACCGTTACTTACAAAACCCTTGAAGGATAAACTGCCGTCGTTGGCCTGTTTAGTGTTCATTTATCAGTACTCGTGCTCCTGTGGTGCACAATACGTGGGTCGCACGACGAGGCGCCTATCTCAGAGGATTCGTGAACACATCCCGGCATGGTTTTACAAAGGCGAACTGAGGTCCTCAGACAGCTTAATCATGTCGCGCCTCCTTGAATGTGGCCATACAGCTTCAGAGAATGACTTCAAAGTCCTCTACTCACTACCTAAACACTTCTTCCAAGGATTCCTCAAACAGCTCTTGTCCATTGCCGAGGGTATCTACATTCACCATCTGAAGCCGGAATTAAGTGTACACAAATGATTCATACGGCCGATACTACTACCTTGGCCAACGGACACTGTTACTTACTTATTTGGTTGTTACGTTGCCTACCTAATTACTTCGGACTACTGAGTATTGTATGCATGTTTATTAAGTTCACTTGGCACCCCATCTACATCCCTGCCTCAAGTTATCGATTTTGATCATTCAAACAATCCAGAAGTAAACCCCAATCCGAGTTGACGTTTCCCCAAAATCAGTGTTTTGTAAACGTTTGGGTCCGATGAGAGTTTCCCGAAAAGAATTCTTCACCCTGAAGTGATTTCTGATATTGATTCATATTAATGGAATGGGAATCTTTGCTTTGCTGAAGACCAGCATTGCCCGTGATTCATTGAAATAAATAGCTCCGGGTTATGCGTAATACTCCGGGGTATAACTTCTCATCAGGGCCATGACAAAGTCAACGGTTGCGCAAACACCCCATGCTGGCATAGCTCTGGCTGTGTTAATCTGATCGCGATGGCTTCAGCTGTCTGCAAGCGACGTTTTCTTAGCCCTTCCGGGTATCACCTTGATACGGCATTATAGATCTTGAAGGCATCTTTGGTCACAATCTGATGCCCACTTTGGAGCCAATGTTTCAAGATCGAACTGTTAATACTTCTGAGCGTGCCTCTGCGCAGTGACCCTGGACAGTGTTCAATCATCTTTATCGACAGACGCCTGGTCGTATGCCCGAGATACTTTGTACACAGGTGCAGCTAAACTTGTAAAAAATGTACGACTCGGACGGCACTGGCAGTCTGTCTTTAAAACGTTGAGCTATAAAGGGTGCTGTCTCCGCAAGTACGTGCGGGTGGGCGGCCGAGTAGATCCTTGCTAAGGCGTTAGAAAGCCATCTTCCTGTCCGAACTACATATCCAAAGCGCTGAGAAGTACACACTTCTCGGGCATCTCTTTCTTACTCAATGCTTCCATAGGGACGCATCAGCTCATTGAATCAAAGACACTCCAACTTGTTTGATACCTTGTAACCCTACAACTGGTGCTCTATCGGAGCTTAGTGATCGTAAAACACAGACAGGTATAGTTGTTCTGGTGTTCTCCGTGCTGGGAAACTTGATTGCGGGCGTTTTATCATCACTCGAACTGACATCATCAGTGCAGGAATGATGACACTTAGTAGCTGATTGAAAAAAAACCCACCTTTGGGTTTCCTACTTAGTTGGAAGTGGGCTTGTCGGTGTGGCTGGAGCGGCATTATGCGATTGTTTTTGCATAGAAGCTAGAAGGCAAATGCCTATCATTTGATGATGGAAAGAGCCAAGAAAGGTGATGAAAAAGAGAGATAAGGGTGAAGTTGTTAAGGGATGAAGAAGTGCAGGAAAGAAATTAACAAGACGGAGATGCCTGAGCGTTAACGTCCTCATTCCTATCCACCCCGCTTTTTGCAGCGGATAGGGCGCCCTTGATTATCCTCCGCGATGACCAAAGCATCAAGAATTGTTTAAGATTTATCATTTCCTTGCGTAGGCACGATGCCGTCACGTTGTTCATATCTGGACGATTACGGTTTCCAGTCAAACTTTGTAGTTTTAATAGTCTTACCATATTCAGTGGCAGTTTGGAAGTGTACTACAGAGAGTCTGTTTTATGGAGTAATGAGTCACTCTCACTCCAAACTCGTCCTCTAAAAATTCACGAATTTGCCATGGTGCAATGCACCATGCAACACAGCCTAATGGATCACTGAGGCACGCAGACCATTGCACACCGTTACACTCCTTTAGTAGTGATTTTCCTAACAGTTTCACTAGTATTCGCAGCAAAAGCAGCAGCGCTGCCTCTAGTTGATGCTTTCTGCATGGCGGGTGTAGCTCAGTTCTATACGAAATGACGCGAAATTTTTATCGCTATGATTTGGCAATTGGCGGGGCCTTTAAATCGCCCTTTGCCTTTCCAATCCTTTTTCCCTTATCTGCCACGGATACAACAGCTTTTACCAACTATTTTTGACGGCTTTCTTCGGCTACACTACTTCAAGTTCACTAGCGCTGTGCTGCGTAGATTTTTTGAAACAGCACTTTGAAACACCGTGCGTGCTGAGCGAAATAATCAAAAGGCGCATCGTTACTATAAGAATGATCATCCCGATCGACATACTGACACTGTACTTCGGCAGGAAATAAATACTAATAATTCTCTTCATCAAGGAAATTACCTTTCTACATAGAACCGTTTATTCACGTGACACCTGTGCCACTATTTCGATCAATACCATCAGCAATTTTAACGTTTTTCTTTTAGTCCATCCGCGGTAGTTATTGTAATTTGCTGAAGACGCACCCACTCGCGTACCTAAAGCCTTTATTGGCTTGATTTGACTTGTTTGAATATACCCCATTATATCCTCCCAATAAATGTATGCAGCGAATCGACATTAAGGTGTACAGCTGACGATTTACTTTACTTTACGCTAGACATCCTTTCACTTTCTTGTGCAGTTGTCTTTTCGATGAAGGTGCCAGTTGGCATCTCCGAATTAGTCGCGTTTCAGAAGATCATCAGGACTCTGGGATGAACGAGGTCTATGGCTTGCTTAATGCGCAAGCATGCTTGTGAATTGCGATATGTCGATTATAAGTCATGCATTAGACATCTATTGACCATTGCTGCTTTTATCGATATACTGTATTACTCTTTTCGCTGCAGATTTCGTGCTTTTTCTCTACAGATTCTCCCGTTTTTCGCTGTACATACTACTGACCCCTTACGACCGTTATTTGCTAGTGCGCGACACTTGCGTGCTGCGGAATACCGCCACAAAGTCAATACTTTCTTGTGATAGACCGTCAAGAACGTAGCCGGATAAAGAAAATATCTATATATATTTAGAAATTGTCCTGTCATAGGAATACAAACATTACTGCTTTTTCTCAACAATATGCAGTCGGCCCTTGTTGCAATTATAGATGTAACCTCAGTCAGCAAATATCTTTAGGCATCTACTAATACTCGAAGGCTAACTATGTTCTTCCGTGAGAACTTCATTTTCTCACGTACATGCTGTCCTTTTGAGTCTGATGCTCCATGAAATGATTGTAATGTTATGATTATTTACTTTATTCAACATTGGCGTAGTCCGGTAACACTCGCACTCTTCAACTCAACACCCTCACCACATTGTCTTCCGGTGAAATAGCAGAGTCTTTGAAGTCATCGATTTTCACAACTCACCGTTTCTCCGTGTGTTACCACCAAACTCCTCCCTCTTGTCATTGTTGCTAGCGACTTGATCAAAACCGACTCATTCTTTATTAGGACACTTGGGCTATCTGGTTAAATGGCTTTGTTGACACAAACAAAGTTCCTTTACACCTTGCCGAAGAGCGCTTTCCACATAACATCTCAGACTATCACATCTTATCTAAAAATCATTTACAAAAAAGTAACTTGTGTCGCTTTGAACGACGAGCCATTATCACTTGCTGGCGATCAAAACACCGACCATACAGTATCGGTGTCATTCGCCTTTATCTTCTTGGGCATCAGAGGCTCGTTCTCGTTCAATCGCTTCTTCGTCCGAAAGATGTTGCTCCCACGGAATCTGTGGACACTGCGTCTTATACTGAAACTCTACTGGTCACAACATAGCTTACAAGGAATTTTCAGACGTCTTCCTGGCAACATGTAGCGCTTACCAGGGTTCTCTGATTTCCCCAGTTTTATCGTGTACTCCATCATGCGGGATTCTGTGTTTAAACTTCGCGATACAATCACTGCTGTCATATTAGTGGGAAAAACTAGCTGATCTGGATCACGTAGGCGGCATCGTCTTACTAACAGACAACTGCAAGCATGCACACTTAAACTTGGACGATGTTTTGCTTGTGAGAGGCAATCAACGCGATGGTGTGACGATATGAATTGGGACATAAAGCTCCAACTACGAGTTACCTGATATTGAATTAGTTCTGTCATCTGAGTGAAATAGAAAAATGAAACTGTGTAGTTAGTCTCCACTGAATGTGCCCCTGGTGTTCATTACTAAGAACGTATGTACATTTTAGGTTGAAGAGAAGCATAGAAGAACCATGATTTATGAAAGGTTATACCCTTCTAGGATGACATATCCTGCTGTTCACTTACTAATATTCATTCTTTGCTAGTGCTTATTTAAATTGGGTGGCGTCAACGCCAACCAAGCGCACGCATTTCTTGTAATTGTTGATTCGGAATATTTCGCATCTTTTGTGGCAAAGGCCTTATCGATAGGAGGCGCTGGTTACCTCAGACTTTTCATGTTCACCAACTATTTCCATGTGTCATTGGAGGATTATGGTATCTGATTTAAGATACCAGCTCGCCGATCCCGGTTGGGGACTGCATTTTACAGTTGCTTCCGGTGTAGTCATGGCTACAGGAACCTTGTTAATCTACTATTTTCTATGTTTAGCGCTTTTTCAGCTTTTGTACACGATTTGTTGGCTCTTCGCTTCATTCATTTGCTTCTTGCATGATTTTAAAACATAATGAAGGCACGCTCATAGCGTCGGGTCTGCCTACCGCTTGCGATTACGGCTGTTGCAATCAGGTTCTTCACAAAGACCCCAATTCAACCAGGAAATCAGGACAAAGAATTCCTGCTACCCGGAACAACCTGCCAAAACAGTCTATTCAACTCTAATCCTCACCATAATTTGTTGGTCCATTCGTGGTTAATTCAGCTTTCGCCTAATTCGAGTTTCACTCACACAACCTGGCACGGAAACTGATAGTTCAAATTGTTGGTCAATCACTCTTACCTAGCATGGAAAGCTTGTTCCGCAGGGAGACATCGAGCATCCCTAAAGCACAACATTTGATGTTGCTGCCTCCGATGTCGAAGTTTGCGTCTTTGCATCTAGTTGCTCTATTGTATACGGTCCTCTTCTAAAACGATTTCTCCTCGTTCCCATTCTTTTCCGGTTTCTTTCGGTTCAGTCCGTCTTGTGCTGAGTTTCTGCAAATCTACTCGTTTTTCTCTTAATAACATCCGGGGCGCTTTTTCGTACTCATTAACCCTCGAACTGATATTAACATCTCAACCCAATTTTTCCACTCAGATACGTGATGCTAACGAAGGAGCGGATATTATAATGGTCAAACCTGGCACTCTGTATCTGGATATCTTGGCCGACTTAAGGCAACAGGTATACCATCGTATTTACACTTTTTCGTGTTTATATCTAGATACATATTTCATACGGTAGTTTGAAGATATTCCCCGAATGCCTACTATGCCACGCTTCTCTCAGCTCGCTCGTAGGCTTGTCTGCTTTGCCATATTATTTCATCCTTTTCAAGTTCACTCATGGAACTGAGTCACAGTGGATGTAATCGCCATGTCTTAGGCCACAGTGTGAATGAATGGAAAATTGATAACAAGGATTGATCGAGCGCGTGAGCACCGTTTTCACATTAAGGGAGCTAATAGAGAAGAACTGTTAAGTAGACCAACCAACCGCAGGGAGCCAGCCAAATCGCTTGAGTTTGGTTTCGGCGTTAAACCAGGTCGATATTAGATGGCCGACGAGACTTGGCTCCGATCGCAAGTATTTTTTTATATATTTGCTCTTGTCGACGAGGTAGATGTACCTCCAGCTAAGACTCCATGTGTTGACCGACATCGGTCGTATTTTTGAATACAAAGTTTACTAAGTGTTCACATTGTGCGCAGAGTCAACAATGTCTACCAAAGTCGAATTTTGAACACCACCACATCGGGCGGATTTTCGTGGACACATAAAATCCCCACTAGCTGAGATTCGATAGGTATTTTGATCCATTGTCACTATTTTCTCTATTTAGTGGCACAATGCTAGATCATAACTGGCTTAAGGGATCACGAACGGGGCTGTCGAGAGATATCTGAAGAGTCAAAGTAGAATTCACAGCCGAATATGGACCGCAATGCCAAGGTTCACTTCCATGTGAATCGCGGTCCACTTTGAGATTGCGCGTTGCAATTCATCCACACAACGTTTAATTCAAATCGACCTTCCAACCACAGTGCTGAATCACAAATTGTTAATACACTAATTTCAAAACAAACTCAGTATTCGGACCACAAGAATACACAAACGTTGCGGAACCAAATCGTTATGCCATGCAACTGAGGCGCGTCTGAGCAAAGAACCATGGTCTACACGGAGATGCTAGGTCATACAAACCGACCAATCTTCAATGTGTGCGTATGTACAAGGTAAATGTTCTATTTCGTACGAGAGGCTTGGTGGCTAATATGCAGGCTTGGGGGATCAGCTGATGTGATTGAACCTCTGCAGTTGGATCTAGTGAGACGGGAAGGGAACGCAAAGTTTCGAAGAGTACGGCGACTTATTCAGATAATCGAAATCTTCGTTATGCTGCATATCAATTCCTCTCTGTTATAAATGCCGTGTCTTAGATGAACGCCACTTGTTTCGCTGCAGCAGCATGTGGAGGTCCTGTAACAATCACTAACTGAGAATACACGAACTAAACTGAATTCAGTCTACCCCGCGAAATGTTGGTTGTTCTTGTTATGTTGAAACATCACTGATTGACTGACGATCTCGCGATTCCCGCCACGAAGACAGCACAGACCTTTCGGTCATTTACTACCCGCCATCCTACCACTTCGGGGCCTTAGCTTCCGTCATTCCAAAAAGTGGAGCTCATCGATTTAGTGTGTTAACATATGCTATAAAATGACTTGACTAAGTATTTGTCATGAGTATAGCATCCGACTCGCAATATCTGCTCCTCGAATCTGGTCCTCCTCTCCTTTATTGGTTTGGACGCCAGGACTATGTCCCACTTCGCATACCACCTGCGGTTGCATGGCGGCGAGTTTCCGAAATGCTACAGAATGTTGTACACCGTAGCGGCGCATCGCTGCCGTGCGACCACCACCAGTCGCACGCAGGCTGTGTAGACCGCGAGGACGCCCACCCCTACGCGGATTCAAACCCGCGTCGCAAGATGACGAGACAAGCCGGCTACCTCTAGGCTACGGGCCGGAATGCTACTAGCATATCTTCATGACTCTGTTTGTTCAGATACATCTTTTCATATGCCTTTCCGTCCCATCCGTCTTTTGGGATAGTATTGCAGTGTTATTAACCACCGAAAGCGTCCTTTTTATCTACGTTCGCACGACACATTGTATACGGACAGTAGAACGTAGTAATCAGCTCAGACTTTCCACTCACCGACCTGCTTCGTATTCCTGACATTTCTCCACTTGATATGTCCCAACGGTCTGGTCTCTGTCCATTTTGTATGCGAGCGATCTAAAACCTGTGTGGTACTCTTTCTTTACTTCCCTTGGCCGCCCGTCATCACGGCACGTTAACTTTCCTCACACACACACACACACGCACACACACAACGCGCATGGGGTGTCGGCTACTCCCACTCCATGTGCTACTTTGTCCGCTGAATAGGTTGTCCGTTTTGCCACCTCAATTTAAACAAACTGTTGTTGCCGCCGCAGCAGCTGCCACGGTCGCCCCGCTTGTCGTAAAGGCAGATGCATGTATCCTCTTTGTTCAACAGCTTCCGCATCACCCGTTGGCCGTTTATCACGTTTCCGGTGAATATGCTATGCTCATGCATGCTGCGGATGCGGGAGCGGTGGATTTGAAACAAGCCGCACTCGAGATCATGACAGCTTTCCGAAGAGCAGGTGCGTTTCTTGTCTCCTAAAGCATCGTATTATTTTAATTGACTAGCTTGTTATCCACCAACTATCGTTTATCCCCGTGTGTATTTATAATTCAGTGAGGTTTCCTCGATTTGTCACATTGTAAAATGCATCCACTTAGCAATGTAACAGTACGGTTATCAGCATTAATTTAGACTTTTACAACTGACCACGAAATCTGACCTCCTTTCAGACTACATTTCATTCGGAACTTGTGTCAGACACTAGGTTGACGTTTTACGCGTCGTAACTGTTCCGTCTTATCAGTTATTTTGGATGCCTCTTGCCGACGCAATAGTACCCATGCGCTCTCTGCACCATCAACTTCCATCTTTCGGTAGAGGTCACTTATGTTGTCTTTCCTCTCGGGTAAGCAGTATAAAGATTTACCGGATTTCATATAATTACCTCACAGCTTGACCCAATCATACATCCAACACCACTAAGGAAACCGCCTTACGTTGGTTTACCCTATCGGAACTCAAGACCTTGCTCAGTCGCTTATACTGCCACGCAACTGACGTGTTAACTGACTATATCACTGTTTGTGATGTAGTGTGTGTAAGCAGAGAACCGCCTGAGACTCGAGCAACGCGTAGTACTGTTGCCTCAGATGAAATCGGAACTGGAAGTGTGTTGCAGTACCATTTAAATGAACATCAAAGCCACACTCGTTACTCAAGCTTACCGAATGCCGCCGCTGCCTTAGATACGCTGATACGAAGCTCGCTGTGTATCTGCTCGTCAGTCGAAACCGCACACACATGCACCTACACCTATACATATACACATAGATCCGACGTTACTATTTAACTTGCGACATTTTTGTACAATTACCGAGTATACGTGTTTGTAGTAACATGATCATGCCTTCGCAGGCGTGCCTCGCACTGCCGAGAATGAAACATTCATTTATTTATTTAACTTTTCCACGAAGTATCCCCAACTCTGACGGTCTCAAGCATACGACTGACATTGCATCTGTGCAAAATACTTATTTCTATTTAATTCCACTAGTCCTATACAACCATTTAACATTTTAACTATATATGCATTGTGGCCGACACTTCATCAGTGCTGTAACCTTATGATCATGCCTATGGAGGCGTGCCTCTAACCTATGGAGAATAAATTTTATTTATTTATTTATTATGCCTAACGTCAACAATATTGATCAACGCGAAAACAACCGAGGCGCAACTTATTGTGCTTGCGACTGTGCGCACGGAACACAAGGATCCGAGTCGGCGCGCGAAGGTATATATGGGTTTACATAGCACTGCATAGCAGCGTGAAGGACCGTGGGTTCTCTATATGAATTACGAGACGAAGGCTCGATAGTCTGGCTTGTGCAAGGCGATGCCCAAGTCAAGTGTAGTGCGTGTTCGCAGATGGAGGTCGCGGTGTGTTCACGGCATCGACAGTGAGAACAGAAATGAACGGCCGACGCGCAGGTTCACTGGAATAAATGGCTTAGACAGACAGAATCTAAGCTGCTTTTGGTAGGTGTAACTGTAGTTGCAGTGATTCCGTGTGTAGTGACGGCGAAAGGACAGACGAAAGAACGACACAAAGGTTCACACGAAGGGGTGGATGCGTAAAACAGAAACCATGTTCTACCTATGTTGCGAGTTGCCGATGATCCTTAGAGCTAATCTAATACCTTTCATCATCGTCTTCATTATACACGTTAGCTCGAGTTGGAAAACACCTCAGCTACTGTGCCGCAATACATGCAACGAACGCACGCTTTCTTAGTCACCAATAACGGATGGAGGTGGTTCCGGAGAGCTAACAGCCGGCTATTGTGCCGCAAAAAGTTACGTTATGCGTAATAAATGAGATCGGCGTTGGAGGAGTTGGCTTACCTTGAAGGGTATGGACAAAGAAATTTACAACGCAAACGCCACTGAGGTTGGCTCCTAGCCGTATTAAGTAGTGTGTCCGGCCAAACGTGTTCACCGCCCTTCAGACTGCAACCAGGTAGTCGTGAGGCTCCAACGGAGGCCAACTTCGAAGAGCCTTCATTTCTTTTGACAGTCACCGCTTGTCCACCCCTCCTTTTCTTTCATCCACACCCCGGCGAGCACCCAACGCACTTCGCGGGAGTCGGCAGGTTGGCATGGTCAACATCTGGCCCATCCATTGAAGCCTGGTGCGTGATCTAACGGTGCTGAGCGGTTCACTTCTTCTTCCTCCGCTATAAACAAGGCGTCGAACACACTCATCGCTCACACGGTGTTCCCACCAGATGTGAGGCAAACTGCGAAGGTACCGGTGCTCGAACATAACTAGCCTCTTTATGTCGGCTGATCTAATGGGCCAGGTTTCACAACCATACAGCAGGGTCGAACGTACGGCTGCATTGTACATTCTACTTTTCAGGGAGAAAGTGATGGTCGCGCCAGCGCCATAGGTGGCGAAGGTTAACAAAAGCACCTCGTGCTATTGCTGTGCGGTTCGTGACCTCGTCTTCAATTCTGTTGGCGCTGATACAGCTGCCTAAGTAGTTGAATTTTTGTACGACTTCTAGCTGATCCCCACCATGGATTAGCGCAGCCAGTCCCTAGAAAGGTTTGTACTTCGACGGTGCATAGCATTGCCAGAAACGGCTGACAGCCACTGCTTATCTGTACAGTATCGCTTGGCGCGTTTGTGAGCTGTCACATATGAGGGTAATGCCGTCAGGAGACTTCAAGTCGAAATTCCTTCACGTGGGAGCAGCTCCACACCTTCTAAGTCCTATACTGTGAAAATGATCTCCGTGACTTCATCAGCAGCGAAGTTGAAGGGCAGAGATGACAGCGGGCACCCTTGTCTTACAACTTTGGAGATATTGTACGTCGGTGACAGATTGCCGTAAGCCCTTATTCTTCGCGAGCTACGCGTGTAAAGCGCTCTGATAATAATTGCAGATCGAATCGAAGTCACGCTTTATGTAGAGAATCACGACAACGGTGGGCCGCTAATATACCTTACGGTGCTTCAACAACTGGCGTAAAGTGAAGATATGGTCGATGCAATCCCGACGTCGACGTAACCCGGCTTACTCCTCACGCATCTGGCCTGTACGAGTGCTAGTCGCCCTTTGAAGGATGACAGAGACATGCAATTTGGAAGCGATGGAGCTCAGATTGATTCGTCTGCCATTACCGCATTCCGAACGCGAGTTTCCCTTGCAAATCGGGACAATAACGGAGCGGCTCCAGTCGATTAGGACAGTTTCCTGCTCCCACACTAATAATTCGTGTCAGTCATTAATAAGAGCAGGGTCCTCGAATTTGAAGAGGTCTGAATGAAGATCATCTGGTCCCGGGGCTTTAATCAACTTCGGCAGTCTGATCTCTCCTGCAGCTTCTGAGCGAGAGAGCGGATCCATGGGGACAGCGCAGTGCTAATGTGACGAATCGAATCATTCCGGCCGATTAAATTGCCTTTTAAAATGCTGAGCCCTACGTTCCAAGTGTTTTGGCATTTTGTGGATAGGCTGTCCACTCTCGTCACAAGTTGTTTCACTAACAACCGTGCCCGTTTCCAGTATCAAACGGAATAACTTCCGATATTTACCGACGGCATCGGTTGTTTCCATCTCTGACGCTAGCACGGAATTTTGCCCGTAGGTTTTTGCGAATCTCATTGTGTTGGTTTCCAGCCGGAATGTGCCGTCGAGCATCAGTAAGTAACTGAGACTGCGAAAAGACCCACTGTCCATGTTGGCCATTGGATTTACTCCATGAAGATTTACCTGCTTCTAGTAAGGTCTGGTGAACATGCGACCTCCAATTGTACTGAACTTAACGCTTGCTCAATCGGAATGCCAGCGTACTTCGGTACGTATTCGGAACATCTGGCTTAGGTAATTAGTTGGTGTCTATGCGCTCACAGGGTCATCGAGGGCGGCCGCCAAAGCACACTCGCAGATTAGCACATACAAGTGCATGTTTAGTGCCCACAAATGTACTTCAATTCAAGGGACAGTTTTGCACACAGCCTCTCCAGCGGTCACTGATCGCAACATAATCGATTTGCGTCCATGGATGCTTCGGGGCTGGAGCGCGCCACGTCACCTTCCGGCGGGTGCTGTTTCAGAAGGTAGTGCTCGCAAGAAAAAAGCGCGCATCTTCACACAAACGAAATAACCACTCATCCTTATCATTACGGGAGCGTACACTGCTCTGATGCAGCTCATCAGTGAACAGTTTTCCTGCTTGAGCGTTCTGATCCCCAGCCAGTGCTGCAGTGTCCGTGCTTCTTCTGTGGTGAAGGTGGTCGTTCAGTTAGTGAGAGAAGTCGCCTTTTACCGAGTCATCGCTACAGTTTGTGGGCGCGTCGGTAGCTATAACCAACAAACACCTATTTTGATGTACTCATGACTGGGGGATTTTAATACAATTATTTGAGGTTCTTCGCCTATTTGCTTCACGCGATTTCCAATCTTTGAACGAGCCAGCCCATCGGACCGCGCACATCCGGCTACTGATAGAGATCCAATCAACCAGAGCAGCTTCAGCCCGGGGATTCAGGGTAATACCAACACCGACTTGGCGATTACTTGAAGCTGCATCGTCTCCGGATAGGCGCAGTGAGAGCGCACTGCTGATGTCACCTAAGGAGGTCGCAGAATGAGTACAAAGCTCGGGTCCCGTAGGCGGGTTTGCGATAGGCAGCATATGTCGATCGAGAGAATCTCTAGTTTTCTGGCAAGTGCTGCCTGTTGGCCGATGTCTGACGATGTGCGTACGTTGACATACCCGTGGCTTCAGTCTGTCCGGCAATTTTGCAGTACCACTGCATCTGCTGCAAATGCACTTGGTCGGGCTTTTAAAGGTCGTGCCAATTTAATCGGATGTCTAGCGTCGCCACTCGGTTAACGACTCGTTACCACACTTGGCTGTCACTGACTCATATCGCTTGCGGCCCGAAAAGTTTCAGCTACACCCCACTCCATTTTCCGTTTTCACACTTTCCACTGAGTTTCTGGCTCAAGTTGCGTCATTATCTATTCCCCAGTGATCCTTTTTTCACCAGTCCTATTGGTCGGATGTCCCATTTGTAATGTGACCATTCATCCCATATGATCTCTCTCTCTCTCCCAACTCAGGTGCCTCAATAATCATCACATATTTGACTCCGTATCTGCTGGATTTGGACCTCGATGATGCATGTGGTTGATAACTTTTTTGATGTGTACATTTTTTCTGAAAGCGAACGGAAGCATATGAACGGTATCCGCATATCTGCTTGACCTTAGTTTACCTTTCGGATTTCATATTTCAATCAACTTCGAATCGTGATATTTGCTCTCATGGCTTATTGAGATCAGTGAAAAATAACAACCCTTGCACTTGTTTTCTTGACTCATAAAGATTTACCGATGACTTATTCTATTTCTGCTCACTAACCGCTCACGTGATCTCCCAATTTATCTTTAGATCTTTGAGGCTGTGGAGGGCCACACATATTTTACTGACTCGCGCATAAACCACTTCACTGTTGCAGTCATCCCAGACACTTCATCTATCCCGAATTAATTGAACCTGTCAACCATTTCTAGCGGTGTTTCACCAGTTCCACATGGTGATGTATCGATCTAGCTTTGAAGGGGGATCTCGCATCTTACAGACGCAAGAAACACGTTTAGGCACGCAGCAGAGTGTGTTATACTAATAAGAAGCGACTTCACTGATGATGGGGCTGGTTTAAGGGACTTTGTGCCGATAGGTCAGCAGATACAACGTCCCCTCCAGAAAAGACTGATAGTAGAGTCCTTTACGGTTACCTTTATCAAGCATTTGTGGAGAAACTTGATATTGGTGCACACAAATCGCATTAGCGCATCTGAGCGACTGTTTCCATTAGACACTTGGGTTCAGATCTATGATATAGACCACACAACGAGAGGTTTCTCTGGTCAGTACCACTTATCAATGCGATCAACTGAGTTGAACGCTCCTTTTGAGTCATGGCGAGTCACAATTTAGTTTTCGGTGTTCTTTTCTGCTCTGTTAACTTAATCGTACTCTACTGCAGTACCTCATTAGTTTTAACCCTTGCTTCACTTCCATGCGACTACGATAACCTAATGAATGATAACTATTCCGCTTAGAAGAAAGGAGCCTACTGCAAGCGTCCGATAGCCACGCGAATACTACATTGACACAAATAACTGGCTGTTATTCAAAAAGGGTTAATCAACGATACTTAATCACCTATTACTCCACAGGTAACGCGGTATAAGTCAGGACTAGAACAACAAACAAGACAATGGAACTGATTCCGCTTTGTTCATACTACGCAGCTTTCATGCGTTGAACCATCGGTGTGCTCCTCGAAGGCCTTAATGGCAAATATATAGCTAGAAAGGACAAGTACATTGTTCACGCTTGCGTAATGTGGAACCGAGGTTTTAAAAATTTAACAGCACTGCGCAGTTGTGCTGTTCTCCGAACATGCTATCTGTGGTTAAACCTGCAGTGTTTCATTTTGGCCACAACACCATTACCTGCTCCGAGAAATGTAAACGTGATTGTTGACTGCAATCTGAGTTGGCTACGATGACCCATATGGAGGAAAATCCTACCGAGTAATGTAGGACTTTATTGTGTTTCAAGAAAGTTCGTCGCACCTATATTCAGTTACACAGCCACCATGAAACACAGAAACCGCTAGACAGTCGTTTCGTCTAACTGGGATTTGCTAGTGTCGCGCATCCACAGTGTCCTGCTGGCCCGAACCTCTGACGTCACTCATGTACGTTAAGGCCTAAACTATTGTAGCATAGATTACGGCGGCGGACCGCCGTGTAAAAGAAAACAAATCTCCCTAGTACTCTGACAGCAATCGATAACTTACATACAATCTCTGTTGGTGCTGACTTGCAGACTAGTGTAAACTTCTGGGGGACTAACCTGTCGATTAGCTCTCCGGGAAGTAAGAAGACTGAGCCACGATCACAAAGTCGTTTATTAAGATGACGTTTGCATAGTTATAGAGGATATACCTTATTAACAACAGTCCGCTTCACTGGCTGTGTTCCATCGATCCATTAGCATTATAATGGAACCATGGATTTACGTGGGTATAAAACCTAAAGCTTGACAAGTCACGTAGGGTGATCAGTGCGAAAACCATAGAAGTGTGAAATATTCAATGGAAACCAAATCAGTAAAATCGCTTAACATCGAGTCACTACAAGCTTGTGGACACACCGCGTTTGAAGTGTCAAAATAATAATCCACTATAACTCCGGAGGGGATCATGAGGTATGGAGTATTTGGTTAAAAGAGTCACCGCCCCTTGAAATTCGCATGTGGCAAAGTGTTTGAGTTTGAAGCGTCAAAATACAAATATAAATCCACTGTTGAAATTTGCGTGGGGGAAAATTATTTTTTAAAGTATGGATTTTGGATCTCTCAATATTAGACTGTACTATGGGAGATAGTGCAATGAAGTGAGTGCACTATCAACTCGATTTTTGAACTCGATCAGGTTGGGTGCACTGACTACAGATTCTGGGAGAGCATTCCAGGCTTGGCAAACACGCACGGAAAAGAAATTCCGTCGACATTCCAAACGGCTGTACTGCACTGCCAGCTTCAGATGATGGCCTCTCAGATTGTTGCTGTTACTGAGCTCCAGCAGATGGCGGCAGGTATGATTGTGGTCTGTCAGAATCTGATAAGCCAAAATGAAATCTTCCCGTAGTCGTCAATATTGACCACTAAATATCCCGAGCAATCTCAGTCTGTTTTCGTAGCGTAACTGGCCTAAACCTTTCACGTTCTTCGTTGCGCGTCGTTGAGGTTTCTCTAAATCAGAGAGGTCTTTCCTCAGCCACGGCTGCCAGACTTTTATTGCATAATCCACGTGTGGTCGTATGTAGGCACCTAGAAGTTGGTGAAAAGCGGATGGATCGAAGCGTCCAAATGTGCGCCGGAGAAGGCCCAAATTTCGAATGCTCGCGTTCGATGCTTTCTTTGCCTGGGCCGAACAACCAAGGTCGGACTGAATCAAGACTCCTAGATCCTTTTCCTCAGCAGTTGTGTGAAGCACATGCTCACTCAGTTTATAGAAAAATGCTGATTGGTGACGTAAGTGTAATACTCTGCACTTTTCTGTGTTGAGTGGGAGTTGGTTCTGAACTGACCACGCATACACCTTATCCAGATCCTCTTGAAGTATTGCGGAGTCGTCTGGTGTATTGATCGCTCTCCAGACCTTGATGTCGTCGGCATAGAGTAGGCAGTTGGAAAGAATGAGGGCCGCTATGTCGTCAATATACATCAAAAACAATCGTGGCCCCAGTACGGCTCATTGTGGTACAGCACATTCGACTTGGATTGGGTGGGACAGGGACCCACGCACTTTTACCTCTAAGCTCCGGTGGAGAAGAAAGCTTGTGATCCATCCTAGGTGCGGATCACCAATGCCGAAGCTCTGAAGTTTGCAGATCAGGATTCCATGGTCTAGTCGATCGAAGGCCTTTGAGAAATCTAGGTAGACCACGTCCACTCCTGCACCGCTGTCAATTAATTTGGTCCAACTCGATCTTGCTAGCAGTAGATTTCTGGTGCACGATCGATTCCGTCGAAAACCATGCTGTTCATGTGCAAGGAAGGCAGACTCTTCTAGATAGGCTGTTAATACGTCAGCAACAATAGCTTCCATGACCTTTGACAGGACCGGGTGAAGGGTTACAGGACGGTAGTTGGCTGGATCAGAACGGCTACCGCCCTTGTGAATTGGGGTTATGATCCCACATTTCCACATCTCGGGTACGTACATATGATCGAAACAGCGTTGGAAGAATCGTGCCAGAGGCTCTGCTAAACTTTCCCCATTACCGCAAGGGACTTAGGGTGAATGTTGTCGATTCCAGGAGAGCTGTGCTTACGCATACACAACAACTTCTTTAATACCATCCCCGCCGTGAAAGTTATGTGCGTAAGTTTTGGTTGTAGAACAGCTGCTGACAACGGAACAGATGACCAAGGAATGCATTGAAAGTTCGAAGCATATTGCAGACGCAAGGCGTTCGCTGCATCCTCCGTAGTCAGCGTCATGCCATCTGGCGTTTGAAGAGGAGGGATTCCCCGTTTCACCTTGCGCAGGTTGTTTACATGTTGGTAGAGCAGTTTATGATTCGAAACCATGCGCTCCATCAGATGCTGCTGGTATGTCAGTTTATCCTCACGAACGAGTTGAGTGCAATGATTACGTTGAATTGCGTAGGCCGTCCAGCTCTCCGTGCTCGGGTGTTCCTTATAGATACGCCAAGCCGAGTTCCTCACTGCCATACATTTCCGTTTCCTACTTCGCACAAATGAAACAGTCTTCTTCGAGTGGACAACCTTAGTTTCGGATGCCTCTTCGACAAGTGCTAAATTGGTTGACGAAATGTGGCCATGCGATTGTCGGTACTTCGTCTGTCAGAAAGTTCCAGTTGGCTGTCTCTGCAAGTCGAGCCAGCTCATCGTACCGTATGATAACTCGGCTTTCCCGTGTAGTATCCTCAGGGTATTCTGCGTAGCATATATAATCGAAGAGTAAAACTGCATGATCGCTGCAACCCAAAGGAGCGTCGATGATTACTTTCTCGACCATGAATTCTTCGTTGGTGAATATCCGGTCCAGGATGGACGACCTTTCTGCTGCTCTGAATCTGGTGGGATTGTCGATATGGCCATAAAGCGGAAAACCAGAAACAAGGTCTTGTAGATCCGCTTTGAACTGTTCCGTAGGTGTTTCTTGGGCATCCAAAGCGTGGATATTGAAGTCATCAGCGATAAGAATATGGCTGTATCTCCTGCTGATCACAAGCCTCAGCGCAGACGCGAGATTGAAGTCCATCTCGGGTGTAGAGGATGGAGGTCGATAAACGACCGCCACCAGACAGACGTCGTTGCCTGTTAAACGCAGCCGACACCAAAGAGTATCCTGCACGTTACTGTACACGTCTTCTATGGGCTCACATTGGAGGTCACTGCGGTAGTACAGAGCCACCCCGCCCCCTTTACTGGATCGATCGCGCCGAATGACGGACATGCCTGGTAGCTCGACCTCCGTGTTTGTGATATCCGGGCGCAACCACGTCTCCGTTATAGCGGCGAGGTCACACGATTTGGACCTTTGACGTAGTCGCAGTTCGGGTAGTTTTTTAAGTAGACTTTGTGCGTTAGTGTACATACAGGACAGCTGCTTGAGCACCAAAATAGCTTGTGGAGGATTACACGAAGTTGGATTTTCCTGTCATTTTGACTTGTAACCACTTTCTTTGTCTTCTTCACTGCAGACTCAGTATGGTATGTGCTGGTTAGCCGGTGACGAAAATCCCACTTCTAGCAGAAAGCACGAAACGCAGCACTATTAAATCGCTGCCCGTTGTCGGAATTTACCACCTCGGGTATTCCGTGCCGAGCGAATTGACACCGCAACTTGTTCACCACGGCCCGTTTACTAGTTGTGTAGGAGCATCGATCTCGAAGTAGTCACTAAACTAGTCTACCCCAAGCAAGCATTTCCTTCCATCGTGAGCAAAAATGTCCAGTGCAGTCATATGTCAGGAAGGTTACGAAGCATTATCTGTTATTTTGGCTGGCGTACGTCGTGTGTCCTACATGCCACACGATTGGAGATGTCGTCACGTACTTGGCTAGTCATTCCGGATTAGAACAACAGTTCTCTAGCTCTGGCCACGCAGTTGTTGGTTCCTAAATGTGCACAATGTACCAGCTCCAGCATCGAAAGTTGCAGTGCCTTTGGAACTACTATTCTGTTGCCTTTGAATATTAGTCCATCTTGGGTAATTAGTTCGTCGCAGAAAAGGAAGAATGAAGTTAGCTCCTTAGACAGCTTTTTCTTGTCTTCGAGACACGCTCATGATCGTGTGCTTCAGTAGTCTACACAATTCGTCCTTCCCAGTATATCGTTGGAGATGGCGCAACTGTTCCTCAGTGCCGGCGATCAGCTGTGTTGCATGGGCCGAATCTGGGTCTATTTCCTTTCCTGGCGGGTTTGACAGGTCGCTCTTGACAGCGTGTCCGCAATGTTCATCTGGGATTCTGGCCGGTAGCTAATCTCTAGATCATACTTCTACACACGAATAAGCATCCTTTGCAGATGGAGTGGAACAACATGGAGCGGCTTACTGGCGATCGATACCAGGGATTTGTGGTCGTTAAAGCCGGTGGATTTGCGGCCAAACGTATAGTCATTGAAACGCTCCACGGTGTAAACCAATGCAATCATTTCTTTTTCGATTTACGCGTAACGACCCCCGGTCTATCAGCGACCGGCTACGAAAGTCGATAGGCTTACCGTTCTGCATGTGTACGGCTCCGAATCCATACTCACTGCTCTGACATTGGATCTCGAGTGGGAGTGCTGGGTTATAGTAAGGGAGAACGGGGGGTGCTCGTGATCAACCCCTTTATTTTCTGAAATGCTCTTTCATGCTCCGCGTCCCAGTGCCACTTCTCTCCCTTAAGCGTCAGTTTCCGAATCGACACAATTATATCAGCCAATCTTGGCAAGACACGACCTAAGTGATTCACCGTCCCATTCAGCTTGCTAATGGCTTTCACCTCCTTAGGAGGAGACATCTCTTAAAGGACACTGACTTTCTCTGGGTCTGGTTTCGGTCCTTCGCAGGTTAGCACGTGTCCATGAAACACTACTTTCGTCCTACGCAACTCGCTCTTCTCTCGTTTTAGCTTGATGTTCCTTTCAAAACAGTGCCGTAAAAATCAGTCGAGGTTCTGATCGTGCTCGTCTCACGTAGCGCCCAAAACCAAAACATCGTCTGCTACACAGAACCTTCCTGGTAAATCGTCTAAAGCCTGGATCAGTGGTCGCTGGAATATCTCGCTAGATACCTTCAGTCCAAACGGTAGACGAAGTCAGCGGAAACGCCCGAAATTTGTTCCAAACGTGGACAGGTAGCTTGATTCTTCGTCAAGTAATACGTGCCAGAACGTCGAAGCAAGGTCGACTTTTGTGAATATTCTAGCTCTCGATAGCACCCGAAGTACGTCGTCTAGCCTCGGTAGCGTATAATGCTCTCTCCTGACCGCGACGTTAAGTGGTTTTGGATCAATACACACGCATAGTTGTCCAGATTTCTTAGTGACAATCGCCACCTGGCTCACCAAATCTGTCGGCTCCACAACTTTGGTTATTACACCCAAACAGGCAAGACGTTGAAGTTCATCCAAAACTTCTCACGTAAAGCGATAGGAGCTTTCCTGGTCGGCAATACTAATGGCCTAGCGCATTGGATTAAAAATTAATGAGCACACTCTTCGAATCTCTCTACGACTCCGTCAAATACGCTTGGGTATCTGTCAACAATATATATGCTAGCTTCCCACGCATGGACAAAACTTTCATGGTTAAAGGCAACAAAACCAAGAATCTGAATAGAAACAATGCCAAAAATAGCCATTAGGTAGCCTGAGACTCAGGAAATCCAATTGATGTTCTGTGCCGTTTCTTTGCTTGATGGCCTTCAAGGTGGCGGTACCTTGCGGTCGCAGCATTGAACCGCTCCACATTCGGATATGATTCCGTGCTCTTTCACGTCACTCCCATACAGTGCTTCTCGAGTAGGCTGTTGACAATAGCCCCTTAGTCCAATTGGAAGCGCACCGGTCGTCCTCGAATCAAAAGTGTCGCGAATACCCACTTATGTTATCCACCATTTTCCAACTCGTTTATCGGAAACTCCTGTATCTGTTCATTGACACTCTACCATTGAGCTGAACTTGGCGGATCTGCAACAGCGAGCGAAGCAGTTCTTCTTAGAACATTTTGTGCACGTTCCACCCCAAGTTGGTCAACTCTCCTTTCTTCTTGGATGTATATGACCGCAAACCTGACAACTCGCACCCTGTCCTTCGAATGTCTGAGGCAGACTATTGCTGGTTTGGGATACCGCGCACAGATCGGTGTTTGCTTCCGTTCTCACATGCTCGAACTGATGTGCCGTCTTTGTTTCACTCAAGCTGATATCCACACATTGCTCCAAAGACAGGTTCTTTTGTCTCAGAAAGCGTCGAGTGAGTTCATCATTCTTTATGCCGATGACAATGCTCTCAAGTATCAACGACTCTCTCCTGCAATTGCAGAATTTACAGTTACGCGCCAATAGCTTCAGTTCTGAAGTAAGTCGAACGATTTGCTTGAGGATCGATTGCGACCAAAAAATAAATACCTCAGATACCTTTCATTTGTCTCTTTCGCAAAACATCTCGAATATTCTGAGAACTTCCGAAAGTTCAGAAGTCTGTGTAAGCGAACATATGTTTTCGGTACTTCTTCATCAGGCTTGTACAACTGCAGTTGACCTGTACGCACGTACGAATACAACTGTAACCTAACCGAAGGTGTGTCACAGCGCACTAAGATCAATTTGGTTGACTGACGACCCGTTGGGTCTGTATACTAAAAGTTTGCATTTCATGTAATTGTACAAGCCTAATGAAGAATTACCGAAAACATATGTTCGCTTACACAGACTTCTGATCAATCAATGGGTTTTTTCCGAAAGTTCGACTTCTTCACCTGCGTCGATGAGCTTCAGTATCTCTAGCACCCTCCTAGCTTCATCACCCACAGGGTGATTGAACATCTAACTGGCTCAAGTGCGCAAAATAAGCTCCTCACGAGTACGCGCTTCTTCGCCTGTGCTTTTGAAACTTGCCGGCGCCTGATTGGTCACTTGCACATTCGGTGGATGTTTGCTGAATGTGCTTGCAGAGCTGGACGCGGGCGTGCAGCAACTATTTGTTGCCTAGCTGACCAATCTGCTTCCGACGACATGCTCCGTTCCTTAAAATGTTTCGAAATACTGGTAGCTCGGGTTGATGAATCAATTGTTTATTTGTTCTCCGAGCTTGGCCGTTTTCTCGCAAACATTTCACCACCATGCAAGGTGGCATCCTCAGTGCAGTGATATGTATTGTGCAAGCTTACTAAATGAATCCTCCATCAATGATGTACCTGCAGGTGACTTTGAATGTGGCAATGTCGATTTAGGTCCCGTGACTTCTGCCCATTTTCCCCAAGGCTAAATTCGGCGCCCGAAACATTCAATCAACATGCGCATGGTCATCGATTCAATATACGAACCACTACGAGAGAAAGACCTAAAGAACCTTTTGTCACGCGGTTTGAGGCAGAACAACTCGGGGGCCGACTTTAGCCTTGGGGAAAGTGGGTAGAGGTCACGGGACCTAAATCGACATTGCCACGTTCAAAGTCACCTGCAGGTCGATAATGGATGGAGGATTCATTTAGTAAGCTTGCACGAAACATATCACTGCACTGAGGATGCCACCTCGCATGGTGGAGAAACGTTTGCAAGAAAACCGCCAAGCTCGGAGAACAAATGAACAATTGCTCACTTCCTATCGAGCTGGACTGCACCTGTCTGGTATTTCGAGAGATGCCCGGTGGCTTTCGACGGAGATGTTTCATTTTTCTGGGACACATCTTTACTGCGTGTCACGTTTAACAAGTATGCTTCTAATCTACGAATCGTGACTTCCGTAGCATCGGTTTTAATTACTGGACTGCAGTGGATGAGCGGTGGCATTTGTGCTTCGGCGCTGTACTCGCTCTCCACTGCAATGCGCTTTTCTAAAGTGCGAATTCAGGTCTAGCCCCCAGAGATAGTTTCCGTTACCGGACAACCACCGTTAGACGACATCGTTAGTTGCTTTGGTTAACTACTGTGTTTTGAGGAAGTGTGAGAGAATGAATGGGCTAATTTTTGTGAAAGTAACATTATTGGGCGATCAGTAACCAAGCTGACAGCTAATTTATCTAGATTAGCATCATGCAAGATAGTTATGGTTTCGGTGGTAGAGGAAGACAAAAATATCGTTTAAGATAGCTGACTACAGAGCACCATAGTTTGTGTTGAACGACAGTAAATCTTTGCTTTGTGCAATATGAATGTTACTCTTAAGACTCGTAGCCTACGTGACCACCTGCTATCCATTGGGCTATACAGGGCTGTTTCTGATCATGCGTGAACTTTTGAACGAAACTCGCACTTCGACCAAGGCCTCAGAGTTCTGTACAAGCAGCTCCAGTTTCTTTGCTTCATTGGAGTCAAAGTGTTTTTGTGAGAACCCGTGGTTCTTCTTGTTCGGTGCTATCCTCTCGTTACAGGCCCGCGTCGTGACGAAAATACTTGGCTTTTGGAATCGACAAGATTGCGACAAACCGTGGTCAGTTAGAGCCATCGGTGAACCAACTCTCTGTGGTTGAACTTGCTTGTCGTACAATCTCAAACTTGAACGCATAGAACGCTCTGCCAGTATGATGATGATGATGGGCGAATTGACTCGTGTTTTTGAACGTGGTTGGAGCGGCATGTATCATGAGACTACACTTGCTGATTTCATGAATGTTGTCGAAATGATTCATCTCGCTGTTTTATCTTATTTGGCGTAGTAAGTTCCCCTTTTAAACATTATATACGTCTAGAAACTGGTGGATAATATACTGTGCGTGGCAGTGACTTGTCTGTCAGACACTGTATTTTCGAAAATGCAAGTAGATTAGTCCTTTGATGGTAAAGCGGAAGTTTAGAGTGCAGAAGACTTTAGTCAAGCAAAGGGAACCTTTAGCTGGAAAGAGGAACAAGTTTTGGCTAGCGAGGATTACTCGTGTGAAATACTGCAAAGTCGGTTAGGTGCTATGACCCACGTGTCGAGCAGGGAACGCCACGCGGTCGACTTTTATATAGATTACTACAGCTATCAGTCCGTGCTAATTTATTCGCGCGATATTTTAAACTCGCTATTTTTCCACACTTGTGGACTGTGCATTTTCCAACGTCTGTTGTATCTTTCTTGACTGTGTGAGATACCGTCCAACCAGCTGGTCTGATTAATAAGTATAATAGGATCTCAAAGTACAGGCATTTGTTTCGTGTTTCGAAGCACTTTCCTGATATGTTTTCAGGGTGTTCGATTGGCAAAATGTTAAGGACGGCAAAGTTGAGAGTAAGATGAAAGTGATTATTGAAGACAATGCAAGTGAAGTAATTCGGCGATCCGTCGAACCGTCTTCTGGGGATCTGCTTCAACGCGGAGTAGCCCCACTCACAAATTCATAAGAGGCGTAATAAACCTGCGACAATTCATCGTGTTGGATGGAGGATCGCCCTTCGAAAGAAAAGCTTGGGTGATCTGAGCGGGCGGTATTGCTTTGTACCAACATCCGTTCGCTATTTGGAAACTGGATGAACTATCGTGCATCGTCTGTTCCAGAGAATTTCCGGAGCTAGGCCTAAGTATGTGGCGTAAACGCTCACTGTCGTTACGCTGATCTGTTTCTGCTCAGTGCAGCTTCCAAACCAGCCCGGGAAAATCAGAATCATTCGAGGTATAAGTCAAACATACACCATCACTCCGATACTTTGGCTACAAACTTCCGCCACCTTATGTCAAGTACGTTTGATGTCTGCCGTTTTGGCGTCCTGGCCGACACATAAACTCAGCTGGGTTTGACGTCTCCGGCGCCTTGGTATGTGACATCCCGAGAGGTTTTCTCACTTGCCGCAGCTCAGAAATCTTGATACGGCTCAGACGACGCCTTCGCGTATTACGGGATGTTCGGTCCAGCCAACAATACAAACGAGAGATCACTGAGTTAGCCGATTTGTTGGCAGGCCTAACGAGCCCTTGTTTTGCGCCGCCAAATTGCAACCAAGCATTTGTCCGTTTTGCCTCTCCAAAAGTATGTTACAAGTAACGGATCCAGAAAGAAGTAGATGATGCCGTCGTATCCGCATACTACAGTTGACCCCGCTCTATTGCCCACCATCGGGATATTTCACAAGTGGGCAGTAAAGCGGAGTGGGCAATTAACCGATATTGCCATTTTTCCATAAGAGAAACAACCATTGAACTATTGTACAGTATATCGCTTGAATTGTAACGTGCTAAGAAGGATAAAATACGTACTTGTAACTAAAGCCTACAAAAGACGCTTATTCAGGAGAGCATGCCCTATAATTGTGAAATTGTAGCATAAAGGATCTTACTTGGATAAGTATAGAAACTAGCGCTACATGATATTTTTGCTGAGAAAACAATCCAACCTCAGTTATACATTAATTTTAGCTGCTACTCAAATCACTTTTGTACTGATGAACTCCAATTTAGACAAAAAGTTATTACCCAGCCATCGCAAAAGTCCGCAGCTATACAGAACATTCACACAATATTTTGCTCTTGAATTTGACAGTCGCTGATTGCTGTTACTCACGGGAGAATCCGGCTTGTCATAATCTGAGCAGCTGTCTTCTTTATGTTCTAGTCAGTTCTCTAGAACTTTACTGGCGGGTTCCTCTTCAACAGTTGTCAGAACTTAGGTACCTTCCACATCAATGGCGATGAACTCTCCTGCATTGTTGACAGGGATTGTGCAAGGGCTGCTCTCGTCCTAAGTGATGACGACGTCATCAGAAAGTGCATCAGATGCCAGTCGACTGAAGCCAGTATGCCGAAAGCAAGCTTTTATTGTTGCATTGGCAACCTGTCTCCCACATTTTGAAACGAACTGATTTCCATCGAGCACAGAAATTCTGAAGCTGACACCTACTGCTGATGATGTGCAAGATAGCGTTTTCAATGCGATAAGGAATTCGGTCCACCATCTCCTTTTTTTAACAGTTTTCAGATTGTTAATCACACCTTGTTCTCTGGGTTGAAGGATGCTGGTCATCTTTGTCTGCAACATTTCCATTTGCATGTTTTTAGGCCTTCTACCGGTGGATGCGCTGTGCAAGAGCAACATCATTTTTCGACCACTTTGGCCTACCTCCTTGTCCCATTCGAGGACCCACTCGGTGGAAAGTTTTTTCGTCTTCCATGCATTTTTGTTAGCTCTGTAACTTGCGGGAGTGTGTCCATGTTCACGCCATTAAAACATCGTGGTTTCTTACTTTTTCAATCTAAATCAGTTTTCTTTTATCCGTGCCTACATATTCGCGCAGCACAGGAGAGTGATCCTGTCCGTGGCTTTTCTCGATCCGTTGAGCTTGTCGGCAGAAAGGCACAAAGAGTCCTTTGGAGTTGCTCGGTAAAAAAGATCTGTCTGGTCTGCATTGTAAACGTCATCATCAAATTCATTTAAACGTTCAGGTAGTCAATCTTTCAGCCAATTTTCACAGACTGCTCTCACCGCGGAACTCTTCGCTATGCGCACGTTTATACACAATTCCATTACTATTCTTCCATCTTTGCAACCATCCTTCTATAGCAGCAAAGTTTTTCTAAGCTTTTCCCCGAATTCTTCGTCTATTTTTTTCAGAATCCATCCTGTGACGGTTTGGTTGTGCTCATGACCCGTTGACATCCAGGTTTTCAATGCATTTTCAACTTTTTCATCTTTTCCATATCGCTTCCTTTTCTAAGGGCTTGCAGTGCCAGGCGACAAATTCTGCCAAAGTCCCTTTTCGCCGCCAATCAACCTGGCTAGGGTACGACGATAAATTTGTAAATCACGCGACAACTTGGCCTTCGAGGTTCCTGTTGGATACGTTTTAGTTTTGTCCAAAACGTTCAGCTTTTCTGTCAAGAACAAATCCTTCTGTTACTGGCCATACCTATGTGTAACCAATAGAGTAACCAATAGAGTACTAACCACAAGAGTACTGACAAATGTGCAACGGAAAGATTACCCGACTTTGCTCCGTTCTCGAGTTTTACTAGGGCCGAGGGATTGCCCACAGCCGTCTGTACATTTGGCTTGCTGGTGTATTGAGTGACGTAGGTAACCTTTTTTGATCTGTCAATAACGGCGCCGACAATCTTTGTTTTTCTTGACTCGACCGAATTGGCTAGCTGTGGGGTAGTAGTAATAAAAGATAGTCGGATCAAGGGCATGAAATCGCCAAAACGACAAGAGCACAGCCCACGCAGCTGGGCAATGAAGCGGTAGGAAGACGCTGGCAATGGGTAATTAAACGGTGAAAATTTAGTATATTTATGAAAAATAAATTTGTATTCTGCAAAACTGGGCAATAAAGCGGGGTGGGCAAAAAAGCAGGTTCGGCTGTAATTTGCTAACGCGTTAACAGATCATACGTGTGTCGAAATTGAGGTGGCGGAGTCCTTGTATTGCAACAAGCCACATCTTTTCTTTCTCTTCATAACTGGTTAGTTCTGCAATGCAAACCGAATTGTTTGAGTGGATACCGCTTCATATTGCTGGCTTACGTCTTTATATCTCTCATTTCTCCCAAAATTCTAACAGACCTTTCATACTAGCTGTCATAAAACACCAGCTGTTCCATATGCGTCTACATCGGAAATTTCTACTGATTGGCAATACTTTTCTCACCACTGGGGTTACAGTACATAGTAAATTTGCCCATCATTTCTGACCCGAACCTCGAGCTGGTGTACGTTAATAATCTGAAGTGGTTCTCTGTATGTAATCCTAATCCAATTGGTAGTTGTGATCGCTCACAGACCAATATTTCTTCAGTCAAATATAATATGACAAACTTCTAAGATTTCACTCGCTACAGTGAGTGACGATTCAGATGCAGACAGTGCTGTTCGCAACACATCGACCGGCTTCACTGAATGGTTGCATTTACAGAATTTAGTTTATTGTTTGACGTATCCAAGTATTGTGACAATTTGGCAAACTCCCTACGTGTCTGTTTTGACATCAGAAATCTTTAATTACTCTACGTTCGCGCTGCTGGATTCTCTCCCTACCTGAAGCGGCTGCGTCGACTTAAGGTGTTTAAAGTAAAAGGCGGATTCTCGTTGCATTCCCCCACTATTCATATCAAGCAGGGGCCACAACTTGTTAATTGCGTGTATATCCGGTCTATACTTAGGGACAATAACTCGCGAACAGTGGAAACTGCTGAAACAGATTAGCCATGTTACACGATGTGCGCTCTATTTTGATACAAAGAAATTGGACCGGGAGTTCTGTTACTGCGGTACTAATATTGCCCAGCATATGGGACGACCCTGGTGCACCGCGCTTTCCGTGGATAACTCTTGAAGTAGCCACTGATATATTATAACCAGGCTTCGTGGGTCGTGTTAGATTGACATCAGATTGGAAAGGAGTTTCACCAATGCGACCAATGCAATAAACGCATACCTACCATCTTGACTTTTTCAATGAACTTCGCTTTCTATCGGTAGCTTTGTATTTATCAATTTTTACTACTACGAAAGGATCATTTCTGTCTTCGACTTACCAAGTTCACGCAAGCAAATGACGGTTTGCACAACTAATGGTCTAACTGAATCGCTTATCACCCAGTATTTTGGCTTAGTAATGGCAGTGTCTCGAAATTTCCATCTTAGAGCTGGTGTGTATACGAATTCCAAGTTGGACACAACTGATGTTTAACAATAGCAATCCCCGGTGTTCTGTTTTTATTGGCTCACTGCAACCAGAATATATTTTGTCCTGTCTGCTTGCGCTATTTGTGGCACCGAACACACATTTTTCGTTTATCTCATTCGAATTAGGGCGTAATAATTTGATCCTGTCTTCCTTGAAGTAGTATTTTGCTGGTAAAACCTTCGAACCTCAACACTGTAGGTCAACGGCGTAACTAAATAATGATACCCTAGAAAAGTCGTGTATGAGCAAGATGGTCACAGTTGTTTTAACGAAACAATGGTTACATACCAAAAAAAAGCGGAAACTAGACAGGTTTTGTAGGGTGGTTATGGTGAATATTGAAAAAAAATTGGAAAAAGCTTCATCTGAAGTTAATTCGCACCGGTAGACTCACCGAGTTTTACATGTTAAGAACTATACATTCTCTGTCATTTAGTTAGGAAGGATGACAAACGCGAGGCGTCACCTGACGAACACGTGCATATAGTGAAAATGATTGCAACCTGAATAGATGAGTTAACCGGACTATTTTACTTGCTCACATTGGCAATATAAGCACGAGCTGCCATGTTGAATGCGCCGATTTCATTCGCACTGCAGGTGCTGTCGACATTTTAGTAGTGGTAACCAGCATTGCTCTACCTACAATGCGCCTCCACTGAAAACCGTCTGGGATGCACACAATTTGGATGACACGACTTTTCTGCTCATTGGCATGCAGGCAAACGGTGCTATATTATATATTTTTTATACCTCGAAGCCCAACACACTTTAAAACAGAACATTCACACGTACTGGGTGATTCAAGCAGAGCCTACTTGGTTCGGATTAGTGATCCGTTGCACTGACAGCAAACCCACTTAAGTAACAATTGCAATTTCAGCTGCAGTTACACCCATTTACCTGCTTAGTTCCGTTAATCCGCTGAGGTTATTGGGGATGTTTTTCCTTTGCCAATTTGCAGTGTGGTAACAAGATCAGTTGTACTCTTCAGCCGTAGCAAACCAAGAAAAGTATCCATATCTCGTTGCTTATCAAATATGCACGTAATATAGCGAATTATCATCTCCATCTTAGTTTTTCAGAAATGATGTGGTTCTTTCATGAGCTTAGGTACACTCAGGGAGTGTAGCTTTCCTTTAGAAAGAGTCGTTTCGATACGCCCGACTTCGAAGTCGTTCACTGTCTGTTGTTACCTGGAGGTTATTGCATGCTAACAGACATCGTCAGGCTAACGATTTGAT
Source organism: Dicrocoelium dendriticum (assembly GCA_944474145.2). Taxonomy (NCBI): domain Eukaryota; kingdom Metazoa; phylum Platyhelminthes; class Trematoda; order Plagiorchiida; family Dicrocoeliidae; genus Dicrocoelium; species Dicrocoelium dendriticum. The sequence continues at coordinate 21,509,612 of OX104067.1, read as the reverse complement.
TGCTCATCGAACATTTAGCCAGATGCGCTTGCGATATTCGTCGTATAGGCACAGTTTCTCTATCCACTTATCTCTCGTTTTGATTGGAGACTACATTAATTATACGGAAAGTGGTATGGGTTGAATAAAAATATCCACCTTTATACGTATGTATACGTTTGACTTTATGCTCCTTTGACTATTGCGTTTTGCCTCTTTATTATTACTTTGCGGAGTCTTTATCTGAGAGACTTATACATGCTCGACAACTTGTGGTGTCTGCTATAAAACTTACGCTCAATTGCATTCCTTCGTAGATAAATGATAAAAAAATACTCCTTTTATTTCTCTATAGTGTGACGCTTTCACCATTAGGGATAGACATTCAGGTACTCAGTTTAGTTTTGGTAAATAAACGTAAGCCGACATATATAATACTGTGATTTTACTTCTAGAATTCTGTGATCCACGGGAGTGCCGTTCGATTACTTTGCACCCGTTTCATCTAGGCTGAGGTTCTAATGAGTGCCTCTCAGCAGGTGGATTAACCGTACATCTAGTCCGTTATCTAAGTTTCTCAAAAAAGGAATCCCGTTGACCGTTCTTGGCAATATCACAAAAGAATGTTAAGTAATCAAGAGATTTTATAACGCTCTAAAGACCATGTTTGTCTACCTTCCACTTACTTGTCATTCTTTCCCAGTTGTTTCTTTTATGCAAAAAACCTTTGGGCTCTCAACTGCTTTGTATGTTTGAGTAGACGGCTGGTGAGAATCGACAAAATAACAAAGGAACAACGAGAGTGCTTGCTTTGTGGATAGAAAAGGTGCGAAACGGATAAAAAGCCAAGAATTGACAAGTCCCATGAAATGGTTTGTGTGAATCAGTAATTTCAAAAAAGGAGTTTCACTGAAATAAAAGTCGCATCTGTGAACTCCATCTCAACGCGCATGTACATTGGTCTACCCCGATTTCGTGGGGGGGGGGGTCAGTGAGCACAATAATTTTCTGCATCTTGTCGTGATTCAATTAGCACAAATAACATCAAGTAGTGCACACGATGTAATGCATTGTCGTGTTTTTTTGAATGTTAGCGTTGGTGCGGAAATGATAAGGTCGAAAAAGCGTTCCACGACCGAGAGATTCGAAGAAAGAACTAATTTCGGCGACATTTCAGTGGACTGTACTGTGTGGCTAGTTTCAGCTGGTGACTACTCAATTATGTATTGTGGCTGAGTGTCAGGAGGTGGCAGCAAGCGTGGCCGGGGTTTTTCAACGTCTTTTAGGTCAGAACATGGTCGCGTCGCAGACAGTGATATCTTCCGCTGTACACTCCCTTGGCTTGCAATCGCAAATGGTATGACAGGTGGAATAATGGGCTCACATTTTTGGATACCCTTGGCTGTGCGGTCTTTAGTGAAACCAAATCGCGCCTAACCCAGGATTGCTGGTTCTGGATTGTGTAACCTACGTGCGGCCTCACATACGCATTAAGCATTTGGGGAAGATAAAATGGTTCAACTTCCCGAACGTCCAACTTAAGAGACCAACAAGTTGGTTCTCGGTTTTGGACTCCTTCAAGGACTTAGGCGAACATCCGAGGTCATCTTGTGTTAATAGCTCAAGTTCGCGCTCCGTTGTGGCAGTGTTCAACGAACCAGGCCCTTGAAGCCACACTGATGCTTTTGCCTTGTCTAGCAACGAAACATCTGCAAACTACTCACTCAGATCGGAGAGCAGCTCATAATCCGCATCCACACCCGAGCTACGGATATTCTCATTCATTTCAAATGCACGGTTTTGCATTTGTTAGGATTACATGCAGCAGCATTGCCTTTGCTCATGCAACGACGCGAGCTAATTCTTTTTGCAGCGTATTATGATGTTCCTGACAGCCCATCGCCTCATATATCATGACGCCAGCAGCAGACTGCAGGACATTTGACTCGGTGACATGGGCGAGATCGTTAATAAAGACAGGAACAAGCGAGATCCTAACACTTACGCCTGTGGAACACCGCTGCTCACACCAAGTGAATCACAAAATGAGCCCCGTACTCGAACTTGAAGGTGCTGCTGAAGGAAGAAATGTCCGATCCATCAAAGACCAGGGTTCCCAATTCCGTACGCTTGCAGCTTATGGGGAAGTATGCTGTGATCTAAACGGTTAAATGCTTTAGACAAGCCAATATAGAAGAAGCAATGATGATCCCACTCTCGGTTATTTCGGTCCAACTGCAACGCGCAATCATTGATTTGGTCGTACTGGGCCGTTGCTGAAGGAGGCCGTGTTACTCCGGTGCTATGATGCTAGACCTTGCAAAGTAGCCCTTTAGTACCTTACCTATTATGGACTGTACGCGTTTGAGAGTAGTAAGAGTATAATAACTGGAGAAATTAGGTAACACCCTTTAAAATATGGGTAATGATACCATGCTTCCACACGTTATGGACCTGATGTTCATCCAGTCATCCATTGAAATATCTGGTCAAAAGTCAAATAACTTCGTAACTGCGACCCGCAATGATTTCGTTGGAACGTTGTCAACTCCGGTGGAACTATGAACGCTCAATGATATCATCTTATTTAAAACGGTTGCTGAACTAAAGGTGACGTTTGTAACTGAGTTATATTTAAGTCACAGCGCCGGTGCAAATTACAATGCATTTGTGTTTCTGTAGCCGTTGTTTTAAGCTATCAGCTATTCAGGGTGAGTGATTCTCTGACTTAGCTGGATAAGTCCATTGGCATGCTTGTCCAATAGTTTTTGGTTAACGATAACTATATCAAATATTCTAATGACGTGCGGCTTTGTCTTGGAGCAATAGTGTGCAGTATTAAGCTGTGTTACGTAGTCATCCCAGGTTTCTGAAATTGGAGCTGAACTATACGCTCGCTATGCTGTGTTGCGCACATCTATTGTGTTCTTGTTGTTCTGCTTAAGAAAGGTACGCTTTTCGGCCCGATCCGAGTGCTTGTCCCCGAAGCATCTCCATTATACCGAATGCATTTTTGACTATTTCGATTGAGACGTCTTTCGGGGGTATTCGGCTAGAAACGACAATGTTTTGGCACTAACAGGTTAAGAGGTCATGGTGTATGCTGAGGCACGCCTCCACATGGTTCTCATTACGATATTTTGCATAGCAGATAATGTTACAACATACGACTGAATGATCGCTGCGGGTCAAATGACGGTCTAAAATCATCGCTTTAAGCGTATGTTCCTCGATGATTAGCAAATGCAGCACATATGGCGTGTTACCTGTTCTGAACGCGTGGGCAAGTTGGTGTGGTTAGATAGAACCAGTATTAACTTAATCTCTGCTTTGCAAACGAAGTACTTGAAAACGCGCATAATTAAGATGTGGCTGCATTATCCCATTAAAGATCACTTGAATGCATTCACAAGGTGGCAGTCTATTACAGTGCATAATATTGTGGCTTCTTACAACAAATGTATAAGGCTTTTAACTTTACGCAGCAGCATAGCGAATAAGAGCCAGCAAGCGTAAAACCTCACACTGGAAGTCGCTTCGGTTACAGGAAATTTCCGTTCCATGTATTTCGTCTCAAAGGACTGACTTGCTTTGTAGCGATAAATCAGCGTCTATCATTCCAGCTTGTAACCATGTCTCAATTATAATAGTACTGACCGAAGTGAGTTCGATTGTCGTTTTTTTATTGGGTACTGGCACTTTGTCCACAGGCTGATTTTCCAAGTTAATTGTTAGTCCTCCTTTATGCACACTTCAAATTCATATGAACACGGGGTCAAGTGAAGCTATTGTGTATTTTCAGATGGCTTGGTGTTTTGCTTTTGGAAACACTATACATCCTTTAAGTGGAGTTGCACTGGGAGGCTCTTCTGACTTTTAACTAATCTACTACCGTTTCCGTTGCCATTTACATGATTAAACCACACGTTTGTAAATTTAGACCGGATCCTCTTTGATTTGTTGAGTATGCAGCTTGCTGATGGATTTCACAAAAATATTATTTAGAGAAAATGGTTCACGAAAGAACCGCCACTATTACTAGTCGTGAGTTATGGCCCATTAATTTAAGTGTAATGGAAGATCTTACATGTTACTGATGAACATTTCGTTTGGGCAAACTTACCTGATGTGAACTTATGTGGTGCAACTTAGCGAATGCTACGTTCCAAGGGACATCAGGATAGTTGCGCTAGAGAAACACGTTGCTCTACTGTAGTAAGTGGATAAGGTCCATTTCCTTTTCTTCTGCAGATGAGCAACGGCTCATATAATGGACACTTTGTTAACCTCGCTTGATAAACTTGCGTTCTACTGTTGATTAGCAGGTAAACGTTGGAAATGTATTATGTAGCACAATTTTGGTCAAATGAAACGTTGTAACAAGCAAAAGGATTGCTACGTCAATGGTTGATTCTAAAGTTATTGTATTAAGTCATAGTTTACTATAGATTGAGGAGCTTGGGTGGAGTAATTCGTACTAAGTCCAGGGCTTTAGATCTTCTTCAAGTTTACAGCGCGGTCTTTTGATCTTAGGTTTCGCAATGTGATCACGGTAGACTGGTGGGCATTTAAACAAATAGAAGTCAGGGACTTATGTTGGATGTTTTTGGTTGTTTATATGTTACCTCGAGATATTTATGATTTTGGCTTAATGCCAAGGAGTGTTTGTCTATTGGTTGACTACAAAATCGTACTAACAGCATTTTCAACAACATTGAGTCTAGCAATGTTGTCATCACACGTACTTTATAAATTACATCGGCAAGCATGCTTTCGAATATTAGGTATGTTGTACATCGTGGATAAGATTCTCAATACTACGAATGCGGAAGTCTAACAACCCCTAACAATGAGATCAAATTCCCATTCGGCAGCCGGGTAAAACGTCAGGGACTAGAACATTACGCTTTCTGTTATACCTTAGTGGTATGACATTCCGATTTTGTGATAAAAAGTGGTACTCTTCAGCTGGACTAATGTTCGTGACAACTTAACTGGCATCCACTTTAAAGAAAATATTAAAAATTTTCTTGCCTCGCGGACTATGTAATTTACTACTTGCACCGCTATGGCAGATACTACGGTTGAACGAAATGTGCGGCATTCCAAATGGAGGATGTCACTTGTTTAACAGCCAGCATTTCAGTGTTGTTCCAATGGCACTTAAACGCTCAACCTATAGACAATCTTGTATGCAATCATCTATATAAACAATTTTTGAGTATATCACTTCTCACCGATACACTGTGGGGTCGTCGCACACGCTAATAATCTCCCTTATTAGTAAAGCTATATTCGCTACCTAGTTTCTGAAAAGTGAGCTTCGCATGACTAATGAACCTCTGAATAATCAGAGGTGCACGCACGGCAAAACGTTGGAGCTTCTTGAGACTGCTAACATCAGGCGCTAATGTCAGGTCGCAAAATGAGGTAGAAAATGCGTTACAGTTTAGTCGAAATCACTCCGGATATGTTGATTATGTAATGCTCCTACCACACCGGCCGCTTTCACCACAGCGTTGACAAAGTTCAACGGAAGTAGCAAAAGCAATCTTAAAGAATAACAGAACCAGGTGAAAAAGAATATACGATTTAACATCATTTTTGTATGTGCCAGTTGCGTATGCTAGGATAACTGTTGGCTTTCGAAATTGAAACATTTAGATATATCCTCTTAATAAATTTTACGTAGCAAGCCTGAATTTTCTTATCACCTACAGAACGTTTCTTCTGTAATCTTAGTTCTACTTCCATAATAAGCAAACCTTCGTGTTTTTTCTTAAGTTAGACGTTAGACGGCACGAGTCGCATTTTATATGCGACTGTTGGGCCTTAACCACAACATAGCAGTATGCATATATCGCACTCGGAAATAAATAAAAGCCTACGTTGCTGTATACTATTAAACTAACGCTTTTACAGTAACTGCATGAAAACAATTAATTTGTTGGTTCCATATATTCAACATTGTGCAAAATCAGAAACCCATAATGGATGACACATAAATAGAGCAAGTAAAATACCGGATGTAGGCAGGAACGAGTTTATAAAAATTGATTTCACATGGGGAATCTCTGTCGCCTCTCTATTTGATTTGTAAAATGTACAGCGGTTCCCAGCAAAACGCAGCTGATTCCGGTGACAAATGTCATTACTTGGTTGAAGCTTTCTGTTCTAGTAGTCGCAATAATTGCTCCGATTCAAAAAACTTTACATTTCCTTTGATAATTTTACGCAGTATTATGGTGAATTGCAATAAATGTTACCGTTTTAGCGTGTATTAAAATGTAGAAGAAATAACAACCAAGTGGTCAGATAAGTTAGCCACTAATGGGTGGATGCCCGGTTGGTCCTATTCAACGGTGGTCGATTTGAAATGGATAATTTATACATAGGGTACGCTGCGCCCTATAAATGATAGTCTCAAATAACCTTTTCATGGCGCTTTACGGGACAAGAAATATAACATAGTTTAACCAAACCCAGTGTCTATGTAGTTTGAAATAAGCTTACGATTTTCTTAGGTTTAAGATAGCACTGTGTGCGGTTTACAGACGGTCTCTTGAGGATAATTGACCAACTCATTAACACCTATGCAAGATCTTTTAATAGAAATTATTTTGGATTAGGAATGTGCGATACAGCGCTGTTTAACATCAACAAACTTGCATATTGCCACCGCCCAGAAGGTAGTGCAAATATTTGCAATGTTTCAGCGGCCCTAACTGGTCAATTTTGTAAAAGACGAGCAGTTCCAAGTGCCGATAATAAAATACTTGTTGGAATGTTTTGACAAAACCATTAGTCCAAATTGCTTGCCCACGATTTTCTGGGCTAGGCATACTTAGCAACCAGGTTAAGAAGTCTTGGCACCAGTTGACAGTATCACTTTATAATTCAATGCATATAGTATGAGGTTGTTAATAAAGTTATTATGGTTAATTATCTCCTAACTGGTATAGATTTTTTTTCGAATAAACTACAATGAGTTGCGTTGACCCATGTAATTACTAAACGCATTTTTTACTCTAACTACGGCTAGCAGTAATTTAGCAGGAAACCACTGTTTACATTGTGTAAAACATTTCACGCGATGTACCAGAAAACACTTCGCTCATTTATCCTGTTCCAGATTAAACTTTGTGGAAATACATCGAAAAGTGTTCGTGATATCAACAGTGCATTTAGTCCCGATACCACTAAAGAATTATTTAAAAAAGTATGCTCTTCCAAAAGCTTTGAAAAGTCTACGATAAGCTAAATTTGAATCGGTTTGTAAGCAGTAATGGAAATTGAAAAAGGTTCAATTGTTTTAGTGAAAGGGGATCCACGTAAAGAAGATTACATCTTACTTCTGATTTAGCATTATGGCGTGTGACAGTTTTCAAAGTTTTACATAATACTTGAATGTCGCAATGGCATTATAAGTGAGTGACGCACGGTTGAATGGTAATCGATGAAGTTGTCGTTTTGAGGTGTTATTCGTCTTTGTTCTGCGTAACCAATCGGCCATAAATTTGACGTGCAACAAAAATTGCTCTTCTACGAAAGCAAACGTTTTGACCACGTTCAAAACACTTCCCAACTCAAAGTTTCCCCCGAAAAGGCTTCATTGCTACTAATGCTGTTTGTCTGTTCAATCGGAGCATACTAAATCTAAGTGAAATCATTAACTCAGGAAGCATTGTAAGTAAGTTGCTCAATTGCACCAAAATATTCATCGTGTTTTTCCGGCACCTGTCTTTTACAATGGGGGGAATGCTTCGCAATCTAAACGTTCGGCCGAACGTAGCACAATGTTGCGCAAACTACTAGACGTGCTAAGAACTTTTATCAAAACACTACTCCCCTGACTCCTTACCTATCATTTATTACTTTTTCCAGAATGTTGAATTAGTTTTTCCTAGATAAATATCTTAAGCAAATATGTGTTGAAACTGCACCTAACGAGTTCATTGCTATCCGAACTCGGGTATTTTATTACTCCGTGGAAAATAAAGTTATGCTTCGTTGAAAAATGTGGGTCAGTTTTAATGAAGTTCATTTTGATTTAAACTGTTGTGTTTGTACAAACTTGTTTCCACGTTTAGCAAATAAAATACAAAATAACACTTTAAAAACATACTAGTTTTTGACATTACTGCGAACTAAACAGCGAATATGTGCACCGGGCTTATCTCTCTCTAATATCTGCCGAGTGACAGTTTACCTGTGGCGCCAATACGTATTTGCTTGCTATTTTAATGACTGCGAAGCATGATCGACAGTCTGAAACACAGTGGATCTCCAGCTGGCTTTTCCCATCAGCCTTAGGTAGCGCAACAGGTGGTCTTGCTGATAAGAGCAATGCAATTGGTCCACAGAGTTGCCCAGATGCTATACCCCCATCAAATTCCTTGAATGCGTAAGTCACGGACTTTGTTAATAGGCAGGCACCTACTGCTGCCGGGTTATTAGATATAGAGCTCATTTTAACGTTCACTGGTTTTGCCTCAAGCTAATCCCCGCTTTCTTTGTTTTGTCGAGGAAGCCATTGTTACTCATATAAAGTGAGCTATGTGCGTCTAAAACTATTAGTGTTTCAGATGTTTTAAACTTAGGGCTTAATTTCCGTCATTCGTTCGACAACTTCAGCTTTTCTGGTCGCACCCGATGTAAGCTATACATGTGCATGTCTGTTATTGGTGTTAGCACTGATGTGTCAATGCGAAATGCATTCAGCTATCAACTTTCGTCTTCTTAATGTTTTTCAAATTTTTAAGGAAAATGACTAGTTAAAATAGCCCAACTAACAATCCTTTATTAACCAAAATATGTTAACTGCGGGGTGTCTGCGCAGGTTTAGAATTGCATTCAGTTGTGACAAGGTTAACTTGCATAACCTGAATATTGTAGTCATACAACAACATGGATACTTGGACTGAAACTTCCAAGGATACCGTGTAAAAACGGAGTAGTAATAAAAAAGCAATACGATTTGCATTGACAAATGAAGTACAGCCGAATCACAAGAGTTCCCATTGAGTTGAATAGCTGAAAAAATTTTTATATGATATTTGCATTCTAAAAGAAGCACAAGACGGTGGACGTATTGAGGTGTATCTGTGATGGTGTGACCTCAAATGTCACACCTAGCCGAAAACTGTGTATAAATTCAACAACAGAAAGTTTCCAGCTTCTCCACTCTCACGTAAAAACAGTTTGCTATCAAAATATCCACGCAGATACCTGCGTGAAACCATACTATTTTATAACTTATCCGATCTATCTGTATTCGGCATCGGCTCTGTAGCAGACATACGCAATTTTAAATTGCCTTCTTCGTTGAGCATACAGTAACTGACCTCTCTGCTCATCTGGATACTGACAATTTAATGCTCATCACGGAAGCCCTAAATCAGTAGGCATACTAATCCATGATGAAGACGTTCCCAAGGTTGGATTCAGCAGGTTAGTTTGTCGGTGCTGAACAAAGTTATAGAATATATGTGCAGCGTGATCTCTTCCTACATGTTTCCACAAGTTGCTGAATATTTAGAAAAATCCTATGGAGGGTGCTTCGATTTATAGGGAGTCGGATTCGACGCACCCACTCTATTGGGCAAACAATAGGATTGAAAGCTAGCTAGCTTGGGGATAAAAATATGCGTTACAATGCAGTATGTTGCTCAACTCTGTTATAGAAATAAAAATGTTTTACGGTAGGATGTCACTCAATCAATAGGTTGCTGTAGAACCGTACATTGTGAGTAGTGTATTGTGTTAATTTATGCAATGTAACTGTATTTTTTGATCGCTGTTGCTTTTTGACCTATACGATATTCAGCATGTTGACATAGCATTTAGTAACAAATACAAAGTATATGTTACAAACATTTGGAAGTGTCTGTTTTGTTAATGCAATAGTCTGTTAGATGATAAAGTGTTAATCACATAACACCATAATACCATGTACAAGAAAGCTCAGGCTAGATACGCTGGGACGAATGTTAGCATTTTAGAATTATTATGAAACGTTAGTGGGTCATCGCATGTATTGAAAATATATGACATTACACAGATTTTGCCTTGTATAAATTCTTCGTAAACATGCGTCAATAAGTGCAGATTGCAACCATTTACATTAGTATCAGCCTCATAACCTTTATAATGTACGGCTTTATAGTGCAAAATATGCCAAGAGTATACTATCAATTCCTTCCGTCTGAGTCGAGTGCATTCTAAGCTTGGGGTATCGGAAATTTTATAAAGACAGCATTAAATAGCTTTGTGTCGGCGCGTATTTAAAATAAAATTTTGGCTGAACAACTGGCGCAGTTTCAAAATTTGATGAGATCACATGGTCGTTTCTCTAACACACAAATAAGTTGATCAATAATGCACTAACATCTGAAGAAAACCTACGATCAGTTTTTGCAGGGAAACTAACTCAGTTGTCGATGTGGACAAGTTTTACCATAATGTATAACCGGACCTTGTTTGTCTTTCCAAACTTATTAGGTTGTTTAGAAAGTTAGTTCGCTTTTGTATGAAGAATAAGGACGAATTTCTTCTAGTGAAGAACTATTTAATTTACTTATATGTTATCCATCCTGATCCAACACCTTTTCTTATTTTTCTGGCAGTAGCATGATTCTAAGTCCATAAAAGGTTTGTTCTTTGTTGTTAAACTTGATCCAGTTGACTTTTGAACTTCTCATTTAAAGTAAAAATGTTACCATCTAAAACGCTTTTAGGGAAGGGAATTAATAATAATTAAATAGTGCCAGCTCTGGGGAACATGGTGGGTTTAGCAGTGTATCCCATTCAAGCTGCATAAGCCTTTGCCGAGTCACCTATCTTGTATGAGGTATCGCATAAGCTAGGTGAAACACGACACCATTCCTATGTATTATTTCTGGCCTTTTCTGTTTAAGTGAATCATTCAATTTATTCAGCTGATGACAGTATGCCTCAGAATTGATCGTTGTGTTGTCCAGTAAAAGCTCAGAAAAGAAGGCTACTTTGCAATCTCGCCAAGCAGATGGCATCACTGGTTTTCGATAAGTATTGGCTTTTGATGTTGTGTGAGACAGTTCATCATTTGTACCGCGTGATCTCTTGCGTTTAACGTTGTTTCAGACAATCCATTTCTCGTCTCCAGTAATGCTGATCTTTGAAAAAACGTCCTTTGCTTAACGTCCAAGAAGCAAATCAACGACGTCAATACGACGACATAAATTTCCCTCAGTATGAACATGAGAAACCCATATTTCGAGCTTTAAGATGAAACCTAACAGTTTCAAATGATTATGACTACTCAAAGTCGATAAAACTGTCACAGTGTACGCACATTTTTATTCACCTATTGGCATCAGTTACTAAGACCTAATTACCTATTCAACTTGTTAAAAACAATAAGTTATTAAGTACCGGATCGAAATTTTGCAAACCATTTTGGCATAGGTGTTTTATCATTATATCTCTTCCATACACCTCCGATAATTGCTTTCTTGTTGAAGCAGCGTCGTACCACTTGATTTGCAAATAGTGATACAGGCCGCAAATGCTGCTTTTCACTTCCATATTTGAAAGGGCACTAACCATACACTACTGCGTAGCATCAATCAAATATTTGAACAAGCAAGCCTTGCTGTATCACTGGTCCAAATATATAATGAGTGTACGCGTCAAATGGGAAGTTTGTTTCGAACTAATAATAATGGTAAAATAAAACAGAAAACGAATTTACTTTCCGAACAACCTAATATTACATTTCAAAATCGCAATCCTAAAGGGTTGTTTGCTTTTCCCGTTAAGAAGTTTAAGAAACCTTGAAGAAACCGTTTTGCGCAAAGTTCTTCATTGAGGCACCATGATGCTGCGTTTTCTGCGTTTTCTGCTGCGTTTTCATTAAGCGACATTTTATCTGGGTTCTTCCGGTGTCTTCCTTTGCTTATTTAGGTGACGTGATGCATTGCAGGTTGAGATGCTTATTAAAAGCAATCATAGTATGGTACACGGATGTACACAGTTTCTGAATAGTAATCGCCAGTTAACACACGCAATTCAAACGCTTTAGTCCGATACTTCGCAAAGGTTATTGTTTACCTTTTGCTGATCATAAATATTAAGTTTACATTCAACCAGTATCACCGAGTAAGGTAACTGAGAATAACCACCAGGAACTTGTCCGTGGTAATCCATGAACATTGCTGAGCTTGAATATGTAATACTATGAGAAAACTGACGAGCGCCGTTTTAGCACATTCAGTTTATTCTATCCACAGTATTGATCTCCGCCAACCTTTCTAACTTATTTCAGCGAACCTGGACGTCACTCACGAGCAGGGAGCCATCGCTTGATAGTAACAGCTAAATCGATTGTCATATGTGTATAACAAATGCATTTGTACACTTTTTCGGTTCACCTTGGCCCCTGTCTACAATGACCCTTCTTGGGGAATACGTCACTCACATTTTCAGAAAACTTGGCAGACGACCGGTTAATATATGTATGGTGATGGAAAACGTTTCGCTTTTGACACAAAAGTTTCATCAGGCCTGATGAAGTTTTTGTGTCAAAAGCAAAACGTTGACCATCACCATAAATACATTAACCGTTCGTCTACCATGTTTTCTGAAATGATGACTTCCCGATCGGTTCCAAATATGTTCTAAGATATTGAGTACGTCACTCACCTGTCTTTGACCGCTTCTAAATATCCACCTAGCTGTGTCATTCAGCTAGCCTTCTGAGTGCGTTAAAGAAAGTACATAATGGTAGGTGGATCCCGTTCTAGCTCAGCTGTTTCTGCAGTTGCACTGAAGTTCCTTCTGAACGCTGTTCAGCGGATCCTTCCATGCAACACAGGACATAAGGAGTCAGCTTCTTCCCAGTGTTTCCTCCACATTCGGGCCGAGTTTTCTAGCTGACTCTCCTGTCGGCAAGAATGAGGTTTTTTTTTCGTGCTGTCCCTAAAATCGGCGAGTGCAGTAACTGCGTGGATGGCTTTGCCGTCGAGGAACGCACGCTTGGTAACGACCTCATACTGTGTCAATGACGCCCGCTTGTACTTCTACAGCCTCGGACATGCGTTGTCTCATCGCTATTTGCTCATTTTGGTCATCCGTGCAGGATGTGTTTAATAATGTAGAGGGGCCGCTTCCAAGAATTGCCCAGTGTTTGCACAGTTACGTTACATACGCATGACCCCCAGGTCGCCTCACTCACTCTTTGACAACAAAATGCAGCAATTGACTCATACCAGCTAACTAAGGCTTTGTGAGTGAAGTCTTGATTTGCTTACACTGTTCCAACAGTTCCAAGCACAGCTGCAAAGGTACACCCACCAACCAGAAAGAGTACCGCGAGAAATGGGCACAGATCGACAAGTGAACAACTGGGTCACCGCCTATCTGCTTCATATATTATGGTGCAACTTCAATGAGGATCACGGTCCATTTCGCAAAAACTACTATAGCACATGGCGATAATCACTACTAGCGTTAAACATACGGTTTAACCACGTTATAGACTATACGCACATCCGGGTTGTCTGACTTTCCGTAACAGTCTGACGATGTAAACTGATACATGAAATCACGGAACTACACAATTTCGTGTGGAGGCGATGGGAAAATTCAATCCCACCGCTTCGATCAAGCTGACCGGGGAACGATGCAGGAACTCTTACAGTGGGCATCCGCTACCTACATGATTTGGTTGCATTGGCATGCGACTACAATGAGGTCAACATGCCATAGTCGCCTTAACACCACATTGTCTAGCTAGTAAAAATGCTCGGATTTTCTGATGTAGAATCCATAGGGTCCAATCTTCCGGGTGGTTGGTCGACAAATTTTCATTTGGGTTTGACAAAACCTCGCTTTTTTGATAAGCTAACCTAACAATGAATTGATCCTATCCGTTAGCAACTAAAAGGACCTGTAGTGTATTGCACTGGAAACTACAATATCAGCAAATTAATAACGTTAATATCAAGAAATAGGGAGTCAGACATGATAGTTTTCCCCCTCAATGCGGATACTATCGTAGTATCGAACAAGTTCCAAAGTGCTATTCGTGAGCCGCAATGAGGGCGGTATTAAATTCGCATGTACAGTGACCTTCAGTCTCTGCGTTGTGAGGACCGCGTTCTGTCTGTATGTTCGATACGCAAATGTTGAAAAAGTTAAAAGATCAGTAGAAAAATGGGTGGAAAATAGGTATTATGTTTTATATGTCACGTTTTCCTTTTATCTGCCTGGAATTCAAGGCCACGGGAGTGATGCAGGGGGCAGTAATGCGGGACGGCGTAGAGCGAGCTAATTCTAGTAGTGTATCGCGAGCATCATTCAATTAGCCCGATGGTTTCCGAAAGCAAAATCTGGTCCGCAGTTTTTTCTATCTATTTATTTCCGTTCATTTGGGGTTTGACAACTAGCCTTCTCATCCGGCGGAAAATCCCACTGCAACTACATTTCTATTTTTTTATCTTGAGTGGCTTCACCCGGGAAAACCAACTGAACATCTTCATGAGACTTCATCTTTATAAAATTACTTTTGAGGCAATGCAGCATAAATATTTATTATTTATTTAGTTGCCCTTTTTGCGAGCATGAACGTACAAACGGCCACGAAAAGCTGCCAAGCCTATCTAATTCTAAAAAAAGCAAATTCACCTTTAAAACATTTTGGTTTTGCGCTACCTACTCCATAACTTTCTATTTTTTCCATGCTTGGTCACGACGGCCGCTGATCGCCTGACGGGTGGAGTGTGAATTTCCAAGATTAATATTTCTTCCCACGGCAAAAAAAGAAAAATAAAAAAAAAAATTATTCTTTGGGGATTTTTTTTATTTTGCGGGGCCAAAACCCTTTGGCGAACAATATAGGCTAGTACTCAAAAGGGTGTCTATATGCTGAGGGCCCCGGCTAGATCTAATAGCGTCATATATTGGATCTTTTGGTGGCCTTCTATTGGCTTACAACATGCCCAACATGACGAAGTCCAATAATGAGAACGGTTCCCGTTGCCTTTGCGTTCCACATAGTCACGTGAGTCAGAGGCGACTGTGGAATGGGCAGATGAAAACTCTTTTTGGAGAGACTGCACTTCATGGAGCCAGTAGCCAGAACGGTTACCACAGATGTCAATAAGTCACTTAATTTAAATTGACTGCTGGCTATGCTACATTGAATACTGCGCCATAATTTCTCAGTGTTAACTGCTTTTAACTAAGTTTCTCGAGAATCGACATTGTGAAATATCAATCATTTCCTCCTTCATCCGGATAGTAATGCTCCATTAATCACAAAAACGTATTTGGTCGTAGCCACGCATCGTCGGGAAACAACAAATTAATCTTTATATTTAGCCGTGTTTTGCGAACTTACAAAGCTGTTTCGTAAAACGGACGGCCAAATATCTTTTCCAATTGTTCGAAATGATTTTTTGCACGCACGTACAGTGTTAGTTGCTAAAACAGCCAATGTTAACGTAACATCATTTTCCTATCTATTTGAATTCGCACGCCGCTTGTCTTTAAAATGCAGGGTATATATTTAGTTCTTATGTTACTCTGATATTCGATCACTATTTCTTTCGAGTAAAATTGCGCATTAATTAGCTTGGTGGGACACGGCTGAAATGAAGTGTGTTAGTTTGCCTACATTTCACTTTAAATTTGTCATTTTAACTGAGTTATGTTTAAATAAATGTAAATTAGAATCAAAAAAAAAAAAAACGACTTGGAAGTACGTGCATTCTTTGCAATAACTCGCACAATTAGTTTTTTAGGATAGCTACGTTACTCTGGTACTTTACTACATTTATTATTTGCAAAGTGTTTACCAAAATTTAATCGACAACCAACCTGTATTTTTTCACGTTCTTCGTTATATTTCACTACACAAATCGGGAGTTGGAAATGCTCATGTTTATAAGTGCCTGACTCAAACGTTGTTTGTTTCTATTATTTGTTGAACCATGGATGGCTAACAATTCACCGATTCCTCCCGAGCAAAATTAATCTCGATAACATTTATTAGTAAGTGCAATTAACAGTCACTACAAGCGAATCGGCAATTAAATACATATACGTTATATTTGCTCCGTAAAATACTTGTCAAACTTTCTAACAAGCATTCTATGCTTACACTGCTCTCAGAAGACATGTAATTCTTGACATCTCAAACCGCCTTAGTAGTTAAACGGTAATTTTCCTTAAGCTGGATTAATCCAATGTGACACTTCTAACAATCAAGCGACAACTATTCCTATATTTTAAAACAAATTTATAATTCTCCTCTCAGTTCTGCATGCGTGATGGCGACAAAAATATTGGCGGTCGAATTAGAGTTTGAAGCGGTTTTTCCGTTTTGCATTATTCGAGCGACAATTCTAAATATACCTGTCTATGTTTTGAGTAATACGTGCAATGTATGTGGGCACAGTACTATTTGGTGCACTACGTGTGATTTGCGCTCGGCACCCCCGTGCGCTGTGCTGAAAATCAGAAGAATTTTCAAGGTACAATTCAGTTGATGCGAAACTTAACATGTTTTAACAACCCTAAATGCTTCTTTCCTAACAAATGACAGTTAAAATGTCAGTAGGAATCTGGAGTTTTAACACTATAAGCATAAGAAATTTATTCTCACATTCTCGCCTTACTGCTTACGTCGTTTCCCGGTCAACAATACCTCAAAAAAATCACAATTTGCGAAGAAATACTTCACCATTAAGCTGCTCTTAAC
>OX104067.1:21458411-21492392 GCA_944474145.2 Dicrocoelium dendriticum | reverse complement strand
CATTTTACTATCCTTATCATCATTATTGTTATTTTGACATCCGCCACCAACTATCCAACGGGACATGTAAAGCAATCTTTTTGACCCATATATATTCATTATTGATTGTTTCTTGTTGCTTGTTCTGCAATTCATCAGTCTGCAACACGAGTTTTGGGGTTTTCTCTCCCTGTACGGCGATCAGTTCCTTTTTCTCTGCCGACGTAACATCTAACTTCCTACACCTTATCGTAGGCGTTTGAACAATTTTAATTATCGGACTATCCGAATAAAAGTCACAGAACAACAACCTATCTCTCGACACGCTGTTAGCTCCGTTACGTGTAATCACATTTGTTACGTCGTAAGAATCGGCAATTATCGAACACGTGATTTTCGAGCAGATTCCAGTTTTTTGCTTGTCCGAGGTACGATTGACCTGCGTTTTGTTGCTCACTGTATTCCCGGTTGACAAACCTCTCCGGACCATGGATCATTGGTCGTTATGCCCTTTTGGGTTGCGCTGCTCACGCCGTTTGGCCTGTCTCAGTTGTCTCCTCCGGTCAGCGGGTTTGGTGGTGGTGCGTCACTAGGCGCACTAGTAGCCAAAATCACACAGGCTTTGGTTAGTGGAATGCACGCAAAATTATGGTGCTAACATGAGAGGACAAAAATGCCTATGCCTAGGGTATACAGTAGTGCACATCCCTAAGTTATATATTGTCTGACAGCATTACAAATGCTCTGTGGAGTGGCATCCCAGATACTGATGAAACTCAAATAAGCAAAGTTACTCACCTTGGCCTTAGTGAATACACTCTAGAAAACTTCGTTTGTGATGTACCAGCGTGTCAGTAGACTTTATTCAAAAATAAATTATCGGAATGGTGCATCATATAAGCCGGCTTTACTCTTTCCGGCTGTAAATTATTTCGGCAGTTTGCACCTAAATTATGAACGAAATCGGGTTGGATTTCACGAAGAGGACGAAAATGCACAAATAATAACCCAACGCATAAAATATGAGACATAACTTGACAAAAAGCACACGAATACCCTGGAACAAATACCACAGGCTGACTGCTTCGACTTTGGGAATGATCCTAAAACAAGATGGCAACAAATTACTAGAGAAACTGCTGTTAGCTAAATCGCCATACGGGGATGTCTCAAGTATTCAGAATTATAGATAAAATTAGAAAATTAGAAAATTAGAAAAAATTAGAATTATAGATAAAACTACGTGGTATTTAACATTTCACGAAATAATTCCAGTAAGCGAAGAAATCCAACACTAATTGATCCTGTCAACACAGCCAAAAATAACCGATCCGAGGCCACTCTCCGCAATCTCACAAAACCCGATGTGTGCTTGACATTACTAAATACGTCACTTGGTGTTGTGAGCATTTGAAACACTATGGTCAGCGAAATAGCCCATACGATATGACTAAGGTGAAAGAACGGGCAATGACATAAACATGTGCAAAAATTGCATTTGTTGGAACAAGTGATATATTTAAGTGAACCAGTCCATTTTTTTTAGTACCACACGCATATTATTGTATTGCTCTGGAGCTGAAACATTGTATTCCTATTTGTACTGAGTTTTGAGAGTGCACTGTTAGGACGGGAATTAAAAGGCTGTTACCTCTAAAATAATAAACATTGCTTTAGCTGTGATAGTTGTAATGACGAGATACACAAGTGTGAAGTGGGATTCTGGACAGGCACAGGATATTTACTTTAAAAAAGGACCATGATTATCTTGCGTTGCACCAACCACATATCTATCCACACACCTCATATGTAGGTTAAACCGAAGGAAAAAGCCCCGCAGACAACAAATGCTAACAACTGCGTGAATAAGATAGACGGATTAGGTCTGTCTAGTGCCCGGCGTCTCGCCTCACTCCGGTCAGGTTGGTAAACATCGGTGGATGGACGCCAAATCGGAATGGACTATCTCATTCCTACCATCGAATTCCGAAATAATAAAGCCAAGTTATTTCAATAACCAAGCTCCTTGCTACGGATCACTTAAGACTGCTGTTGGCCTGATGACACTTTTGTGTCGAAAGCAGAAGGTTGTGTATCACCTTAATTACCAAGTTTTTCTGAAATGACGATTTCCCGAAGGGTTCCATTTCTGTTTTAAAATATCGATTGCAAGCAGAAGCCAACTCTATCAAGTACTGTGTAGATAAGGGTATAAATGGACATCTTGGAAATACCTTTTATATATTACTAACATTGTAAAATTTATTCTCGAGATGTAATCAAAATAAGTCTTCAACTTAGGGGTTCAGCGAATAAATTGCTATGGTTAGTTTTTATTATTTACTAATTGTCCGTAATGATCCAAACATATATTAAAAAATTTTAGGTGGGGTCATTCATGCACGTTCAAGTTAAGAATCTATTCCTAAATTGTGTGTAACCTCTAATCGTTAGTTTATGGCTGCACAAATGTGTACTTCTTCCACAGCAAAAAAGTCTTTTAGTTTTATAAAGATTTGTACTGATACAACAGAATGAAATTGCACGTAAATGTTGGAACTCATGTACTTTATGTGCAACCTACACTTAGCTTTGCAGTACTAGCAGTCTAACAGAATCCGGTGGGCGCTGACGACTTATATTTTGACTTCTAGTAATTATGCAAACTTTGCACTGAAGAAAACATTTATTTTGTTATAGTCCTTTGTCAGTTTTGCTTAAAAACCGAGTAGAACATATAAGTATTGTTTGTGCACTTTAATGGCACCGACAAGTTTTCCTTTCTACTTGATATATCAGTAATTCCTTCTCGAAGTTGTGGAATGCGTCACGCTAAAAAAGCATGCGCTTGTTATCTAATATTGTCTGCATTTTTTCTTTTGTCTCGGGTGATGTATGCTGACTGCGCACTATTCTCAAAATAATAAGATTATTAGAATGTTTTTGACATGTTAGTAATTGAGCAGCTACGTAGACAATCTGATCTGTAACTTCAGTTTTAGCAATTTGTAACAGTTTTACTTAATTTAATTTGAGAAACATTTCTGAAGTAAAAGGCTAAGGAGAACATAACATTTTAAGATTAATCAAGCTATTTGATTTATTTTATGATTCTGTTATAGTATGTTGTTTTGCAGTGGTAGCAGGAGCAACATTAATATGTGGAATATTATTTTCAGAATTCACTTCTTGTTGGTGAATATCTATCTCAAACAGGAAAACTGTGGCTCGCTATATAACTAGCACACATTTGTTCCAACGAATGGAAGGCACTGCAATATTTGTTTTAGTTCTGCGGTATTAAAGGCGATTAATTTATGTGCAAACGGAATAGACACAAAAATCGAAGATGTAAATAGAACCTAAGTGCTACGGTAGAAGATTTTTTTGCTCAAATTTTAAACTTTGACCTAATTAGTTAGCTTCCATTATATGCGTCTTTGCTTGCCAGTTGAACAAGTTTTATTAAGCTACCACCACAAGAACTTCTGAAATACGCGCAGGCAGTTATGCGTTAGCTAATTCTACACATCAGTGCCCATCAATAAAAATTAGCATTTTCATCCATGGTCATACAAAGCATTAGGTCCAATATACTTCTCCGAATATGAGTGTTAGACTTAATGATTCTGATACACCTTCTTAGACTGAATGCCGATGGATTCATGGGTAAACGGATAATCGTCCGCATTCGTAATTTCATAAATCTAAACGACTACGGAAGTGTTAATGGCTATTAAGGAGCGGCGAACTTAACATGGCCTTCATTGCAGTCTCGTGCGTCGCGTGTTTCTATAGTATATGTAATTTTACAAATGGAAAAAATAGAATAATTTCCCAGTATTACAAAATAAGTTAAAGTCAAACGCATGGCAGCTCCTACAGCATATTTAAAAGAAGCAATGGAAAATAAAAGGTTAAATGTAACGAACATTTTAGTGAATAAATCAGAAATTCCAAACGCGCACACCGATTATTTTTGTTTTTTTGTCACTTTATAAATGAGACTGTATGATGCCGTGTAAGTGTCATTGCATCTTCAAAATACATTGCAACTAAGTGTAACGCATTACCACAAGTAACGTACGTTAGAAGAAACTTTCAATTTAAACAGATGTTAATCAGACATTTCAAGCAGCTGCACTGTGTGACAAAAGTCAAAGATAAGTTCTTCTTTTTCGGTAGATCGGATGCACTTTACTGGTTGACATAATGTGTTTGAGGATATTTAGTACCCGGGATAACCTCGTTAATGAATAAACCGGTTGCCCCATCCTTTCCACAGTATACTTACTAACTTCTTTTGTCCTAAGCAGCGTTGATGGAATAATTTCGCTCACGTAGTTGTTCCATGTTTTGGAATATCGTTTATAGTAACACCGTGATTTTCCCAGTATTTCCTGGTGTAAATGGGGCAGACTGAATGCAATCAAATAATTGCAATGATTTGCCGCAAGACCTGGGGAAGATGACCTCTTTTGATTGCCCTTTATGTTACTAATCCTAATAGGTTAACTATACGCGAAACAGATTTTTACTCACCTTAACTTACTAGCTATTCGTTTATGGTTAAACTTTGATCATATTCAATAAAAGAACGCTGCATACTTTTGTCTCTCTTCACCTAAACACTTGTGCTTTATGTAGTGTTAACTAGCGGGCTGTGCGTCTCCCATCAATCTACTCATATTTGTTCGTTCTGCTTTGCCGTGTGCATTAGCGATATCTCAAAATCACAATATACCATAGGCGTAGGCTTAAAGAGTTAATCATTTGAGATGACATCTTGGTATATTTCCCCATATGTCGAGAGCAGAGACAAGCACATACTGTGCCTTACGTACTTCCATCCTCAATATTGATTTTGTTGAGAAAGCTCCATATAGTATCACATTCATAGGCAGACAAGTGAGAACTACTTCCTATACAGCCTAGAATCACATTTTCATTTTCTTTAATTACCAACGAACTTAATGATTTTATAAGGCAGTAACAAATCTAACATAGCCAGCAAATGTTTCAGTCTAATTTATGTAGGCTATTAACCAGTATGCAGCTGCAATATAAGTTCTGAAGAAAAACATGAAGCTCACGAAGAAACTTTTGTAACGCTCTCAAAGATACGCAAATGCTTATACTTTTGGTATCCTCATTTTTGCATGTAGTATTCTTCCGGAAAATTTATGATCGTCACTTGGCGACTTTTTAACATCTCCGTACACCTGCACCCTGAAACATTTATAAGGCAACAATATGGACAGTAAGTTACGCTTCAACTAACTTTATTATGGCGTCTTCTGCGCGCAACAGCTATACGTCAGTATAGCAGCATTCATGCATATTCGCTCTACTCCGGGTTCCAGTTCATGAGAAATGTTGTGCCTAAGGGTTTGCCTGGTATATCCTGTGTATTATAGGGAAACGTAAAACGTTGTGTCCCGAAAGCCCGCAGGTGTGAAAATATGCAGATTTGGGTGGACCGTTTCGCATACGATTTTTTCACGTTTATTGGATGTGTGTATTTGTGCGGCTTCAAGCTTTAGTTTTCTAGGTTTTGAAAGGTTTGTGAAGTAGTACTCGTTTATAGTGCAATTATGTCGTGATCCTGCTTCTACTTTAGATTTTATCTGCAAAGATTAAAACATAATGAAGTTGTGCATTGGCTGTTTCCTCGTGACTACAACACACGATTCACGAAATTATAGCTCTTACGCGTCGATTAATCGTGAAGACAAACCTACTGTTTGTGCAAACGTTTGTGTAAGCAAACGTTTGTTGCTGGTACTTTATCATTCAGCTTGTAAAATAATATGACAACTAGAATTTTGGGGACTAGCCTAACTGGTCGCCTTTCAGTAACTTGATTCTAACACAATGACAAACACCGTCGTTCAGATTCCCTTTGTAGTCGAGAGCTCGCACAGCTCACTTGCTAACCATCTGGGTCAGGTTAGACTCAAGGCCAGACCGATCCTTTTCTGCGTGCGCTGCTCTGTTTCACACCAATTATTTGCAATGTCTTCTTCGACGTCAACAATTCGCTTACGGAAATACGTTGATTGATTTATGGTGCTCAATAGATTACTATGATGGCATCGGCATAATACTAGATATGCTTTATATAAATAAAAAGGAAGAAATGCAGGAATTGACATATATTACATAAGATAGATACAACGACATTTTATAAGCCATGTTTTATTCGTGTCTAATAACAAAACAAGATTACAGAGCAGTTCGACGCATCACTCGAATTGTAATGTTATACGTGGGCTACACATTTATGTTGCCGACTGATGCTTTCAAAGCAATATGTCAAGCCCCATGAAATGGGTCAACACATTTTCATAATTTGATGTTGGAAGTTGCCATCGTAATTCGAATGAACGAAGTAGCAGTAGCACACAGCCACTTTTCAGTTTGGAGTTGAGTTTAGCCTAGCCTGGATTGAACGCAAGTGATCAGTGTAAACAGTTAGTTTCAGCGGGAACCTGACCGAGGGTGTAGGTCATCGCGTGCTAGAGTCAACTGGCTGAATTAAGAACTGTTGATTTTAAATTGAAAATACTGGTTGTCATGTAATTCTGGAAGCCTGCTGATGATTAAACGCAGACATGTGTTTGCTTACGCATAAACCGCTACCTCTCACTTGTATACATATCTGCTTTCAAATTTAATGTAAAGTAATTTATGGTTATCGGCCTTAAAAATATGTATTCCCATTTACTGTTTGCTATCAGGTAAATTGATTCAAATAATTTGCTCTGGCTCTACATTTTTCATCGTTTAACCCCTTTGCAGTAAATGCTGTAGCGCCCACCGGACAGACTGCAGGATGAAAACAATATTTATCTACAGCAACTATGCATGTGAAATTACTACAGCTGAAACTTTTAACATTTTCTTCACTTGATAATTTAGCTATCAGATACGGAGAACCAAAGCAGCATGCGACCTCATTTTACACAATAGTCTGTAGCAAGAAGAAAGGTTAACAAGCCGTGGTATTTTGTATCCTTCGCTCAGAATTAGCAAGAATATGGATTTTCGCAATCTGTGATGTTGCAGTAGTAGCTAACACTATTAAAAGCGTGCATAAAGTGTAGGAGATTTTTTTGGAGAATAGTGCAGATAAATATAGTTCGGTGGAATATTGCTCGAAAAACGGAGCTCTGCACTGCCATGCTCCATACAAGCATATGAGCAAGAATTGCACTGCAAATAATTGGTGAGCATACGCTGTTCAATAAAAATTCATACATACTATGATAGCAAAATTACTTCAAGCGTTTGATACAAAATATGCAATAACATTTATATATCTTCTATGTAATAATCCGCTTCAGTTGCGACAAAGTTGTGGACAATATAAAAAGCAATATTAATCGCTGTTTTCGTATTAGGAAGAATGCTTTATTTCTGTTCTTAATGTCGATTGTTTTCATTGGATTACATTACTGTTTGTACTTTAGATGCATCTCAAGCACAAGATGATTGTTTGAATGTCGAACACCACCTCATTTGCAGGTGCACAGCCTGTACTCATTTGCGGCGAAACCTAAAAGAGTGGAAATATTGCAACCGCTAGAAGAATGCTATTTGCGCTTTCCAAATTCAACCTGAAAACATTTCGATGGTCTTGGCAAAATATTGCAAATAATTGCGTGCATACAATACCTGATTAAGTATGTGCTGGACATTATTTGTTTCAAGCGCATACTATTCCTTCAAAGGTCAAGAAACTACTACTTACCTATGAGTAATGCTGAGTAAGCTTCATTTTCCTCATTGGATTATTAATTTCGAGTTTGTTCCGATCATTACGCGGCTGTTTGTCCACCGGCTATTTGTCCATTAAGACGAAAAGTTATTCTCTATTCCAATACGTTGTCAGCTAATTGTTAAAACTACGAAATAAGTGCGTCCATTTAAAATGTAAGTATTTAGGATTCCCCAAACGCTTGCCGACCGGATACTCTAATTACTTTGCTTTGTTTGGTTACGGTGTCTCTACTACCAGCGGACACACACGATTTCTCTGGTAGACTGAGACAAAGAACGCAGAACTCTATACTTTTATCCTCCTTTTGTTGGCTAGAAATAAATCCGAAGGAAATCTGCGTTTGTTGCGCTAACCTACATTATTTAACCCATGATGTATGACAGGTCCTTTTTCTGTTAAAAAATACTGGGTATGCGCAAGCAATAAATTTTCTACGGTGGATCTTCTACCTTTTGTTATTATTCTTAACATTGATAAGGTTGTGAAATACCCCAAATACTTTAATAAAGTACAAATAAATAATATATATAAAGCGAACACAATTTAAAGGAAAAGTAGATAACTTTGATTTTCTCGAATTTTTCATGGAGGGTGTTGCTTTCCGTAAAGCTTAATATAAGTGAATACAATTTGTAAATTAGTTGATTAGCTGCGCCCCATTTTTTTCAGCCTATTTCCTTGAGAACACTTATATCCAACCAAGAGTGTCAAGTGTATTCTGGTCCCCGAATATGGGGCGTTAGACACCAAAGTAGGTCTTGTTCTGGGTATAAGCATTTACTCCTCTTATGGAATTACCGCCTAATACTCCCTCTACTTCTTCCATCCAATACCCGTCTATTTGAAAAGTGCACATCCTAGAAATAAGTGCATTATAATGGGAAACACTGCACATATTTCTACTTCTGATACAGAAGACGAGATTGCAGGTAAGTTCTGTGATTTTGCTGTAAAGAATATGAAGCGCGGAGTTCAATTAATACTCAATGAGTTATTGTCATACATGAGCCAGACAGCCAAGAAACAGGCTTTTAACTACATCTGTAATTCAATATATTTGACTGGGTTTTCTAACACTAAAATAATTTTGTATAGCCGAATAAAAAGCAAACGTTAAAATCTAAATCTCTCTTACGTTTTCGTTAAGCTACAGTAGGATAGAAAATCACAGGGGATAATTAAGAATATGAACCTATACTTTGGCAGCTCCAGAAAATTCTTATATTTTAACAGTGCAGGATATCAGTTGCATAGATTTGATCATGTCAAGCAATAATATATACGTGGTTAATAAATATAATGGAGAACCTGTGTTTACAGATATAGCAGTTTCCATCTTGGACACTGATTAGTTGGATGGGGAAGTTTAGATTATATATAGATGCACTATTCCACATCATAATTTGAGTGCTGAGTAGAACCGCTAGGGTATTTTGTTTTGTTAGAAAACAAAGGTATCAGGGCCTTGTAAAAATTATTTTAACTGTAATATAAAATATGCTGTACCTGCTGTGCTTCGTCCTTGTTTATCTGGATGATTTTCCGTTGTGAATTGCGTAAGTTGATGCCTTATATTCACCTTACATGCATGAATCAAGTGAGGACGTCTCAAAATCCACGTCCATTTTATTGACAGGTATTACACCTTAAATATAACGACTGAATCTGTGTACGTCTCCGAACGAACCTACTATGTAATTTGTACCTAAAGTTTAAACATGCATTTCTTATCTCTCCGGTTTCTGCGAAAAACGCGCCATTGCCTTTTTAATTTTCTCACATTGTTTTAGTTGCTTATAAGATGGTCAAGAAAGACCCATTCATATGTGGGTTATTATTGGTTTCCAATAACCCTCATGCACAGAACCAAATTCTCAAAAGTGTCCGATTGATTCAACAATCTATGCTAATTGCAATGTTGCATTCGTTCGCCCAGTTTGGTGAATAGATTTGCGTAGGATATGGTGGTTGCCAATGCAAAATCCAATATTCAAAAGTCAATGTTTTGTACATAGCGCAGTGTTAATTCTCGTGAATGGTTTTTAAAGACATAGATGCACATATGTCCAACCATTTTTCGAGGCACGCGCCATTCCTTGTACTTACGCAGAACAATTACACAGCTGTCACTTCCGGAAACATCGCATCGCCCGCAATGCATAAAGCGCCATAAGATTGGCCGCTTCCTTGGTCACATTTTAACCATATAGTCAATGCTGTCCTACTAGCTACGCTCATCATTTATGAGACGATGTAAAATTTGCTGGCAAAATTGGTAGATGTTATTGCGATTTTGTCTGTTAAACTGCTGGATTGTTTGGTTACCTATGTAATTTTCGTTGCTTAGCAACAAATCTTTCTTCTTTAATGCGGCACTATGACGGCATTTGCTGGTTCCAAACCATAATTAATCTTCCTCTGATATTTTTTATCATTTGAGAACATTGTCATCTGGATAATAAATCGCCGTGTTTGTCAGCCTAATATCTTTGATGAAACACAATGTTCACAGAATACTCTGTAGCTAGTTAGTAAAAAACCTTGTTTCAAATGTAGGATGTTAGGAATCAAAATTCATCAATCTGGTAATTCCTAACTAAAAGTTGTACAGTGAATGAACTTTGCTTCATCTCTGATTAATATGCATTTGGAAGTCCAACGACGCAAAATGTTATTATAAAGTACATCCTGAACGTTGATGCATAATTCAGCTGGATGTGAACCTAACAGTCAGTTATTTCCAACTTCAATTATTTCAAACTTCAGCAAAATTACTCCAGCTTGGTATCCCATAGCCATCTAAGTGCATGTTATTCCGCTTGTAATCTAGTCTTCCCGGTTTATTCAAATGATACGGCACTGCGTTGGATTCGGTCACCTTACACATTTATACTGAGCGTTGTTGACGGTAATGCTACCCACGGTTAAGATTTCATTTATAAAGTTATCTTGGCCTACGGAATATAACTAAACATTAGCATAAATTGCACTGATTTAAACACAATCCATACCGACTGTGACAGGGCAACTTTGGATGGCAGCACTTTGCAAAGTTTCATTAATATATTTGGCATGAAAAGCAACGAATCAAGTGACGTGTTGAAACTCATGGCATATCCGACGCTATTCTTGGTGTTCACAGCTGTTTGACTATGTGTGACGCAGACCTGTATGCAACTCAATGTAAGCCAACAATTGATGAAACATCTTGATGTTTTGCCTCCTAATGAATAAATACATATAGTTTTATTCCTGGACGGTGCAAGGCACAATCCAACTGAGTGGGCTGATAAATTTGACTCCGAGATCAAATAAAATATTTGTTTGTGTGTCTTTTGTACAACGTGGCCCAAATAAGTTTCTGAAGTGAAAGAAATTTTGAGATTATTAGAGAAAGGAACACACTGGGAACAATAAGGAATGCAGTTTTGGCCGAAAGCTAAATTAAAGAAACCCGGCCGTCCATGGAACATTCCTCAAAGGAACTGCTTCCATACCGGTTATTCCCTCGATGGGTTTCACGCGCACCTCCAGGCTCCAATTGGTTGTGTGCCAATGTGTGGATAAGTAGCAAATAAGCCACCAATTGTTTCGTAAATGCTGTTTATATGGGATGCTTTATGCGTACATTAATGGCAATGAAGTACCAGCCCAATCCGTCATGCTTATCAATTAGTTATGGCGTTTTTGTTTATTTGGCAGCAAATCATTAACAGTATGCTATGCATGGGTATAACTTTTTATATTGGAAGTTGTAATGCGTCATCACAACAAATCAGTTCAGCCGTAGCCAAACATAAAAATGGAAGGAAATAATGTGTGATGATAAAACATGATAATGTTTATAATATTTTTGCTAACAGGGTAAGCACAGTCTGATACAAGTTCTTCGCAAACGACGAAGAACATGCGGAGATTTATATTTTGTTCATATTCGAAACAGTGTTCAATTGATATGATGACGGGATTCGTTAGATGTGAGTGTAGGAGTGAGAGGAATAGGATGGATTGTTAACACTTACGAAGGGCTAATCCAAGTGAATATAAAATTATAATATTAGAAACTTAGAAGATATTGCAACTTTTAAGTGTACCTAAGAACTTTCTCATACAAATCGATAGGTGTTGAAAATTATTGGAAACAATCAGGTGGACATTGGTCTGTTGTTTGAACTGCAGTTACCTTAATAATTTCTGAGAACGATGGAAGCGTATTCCATATCAAGACATATTTTACAGAGAAAATATTTGAGTGGATCTTAGTAAGGAACTTTTGATTATGCAGTATCTGCACCGATATTCCCTGTGTTTAAGCTAGACGGCAGCGTTCGGATTTGCGGTGATTACAAACTAATGATGAATCATTGACTACCATGGACCGCTGCCACTTGTAAAACGTTAAATATGTATATGCACATTTATCTGGTAGGATTTACTTCATTACCACTGATTTAAGTCACGACTATTCGCAAGTGGAATTTGACGACGCTTCTCGTTCTTTTCTTACAAGTAGCACACATTTGATTTGGTTTGAAGATACTAGACTCACAATTAAAAGTTACTCTGCCACGGGGATGGCGGCACGTATTATACTTAGATCATTCACGGATGGCAAGGTACGTAGCAGTTGGTGGTCAATAGAGCAAGTTAGGCCGTTACCGTATATTATGCTCACGAATAACCTTTTTTGTATTATTAAGAGCCGGATTAGATCATACTGTATATGGCGGAAGTCGTCTTGGGTTATATTCCCTCGCAAAATCTTCAGGTCATCCGCAAACATTGCACAAGTCGAACAAAAAATCGAAGCTTTATTGTTGATGTTAAATAGAAAGAGAGTGTGCTTCAAAAACACGCCTTGGGGCGCGCCACTATTATTCGACATCTGCCCTTCATTTCCATCCGACAAGAATTGCAAGCATACACGATTCCAGTTGTCTAGAAATCGGCGCTGTGCAAACGAGTTATTTATTAGATAACCGACGCTTTTATAGCAAAAAAGTTCGGACATGGAAACTGAAGCGCAATTTGCGCAATTTGGTCTTGGTGTTTTCCAACTGGTTGTTCTGCTGCATCTCATCACTCACAACGTACTGGCGGAGGTACGTTTCACTAGTATGCGTCATTCCTCCTGCAATCCGGGATTTCCTAATATCTTTGCACCTCCACGTTTCCATGGAGTTGGCTTGTCGTATTACCCGAAACATTACTTAGCGTTATTAGTTCGAACTGTAAGTGATACGTTTGATAAAGTAAAACAACTAGAAGGATTAAATGTAAAATACAAGGTAATGCTTTTAATTAACTTGGGGGCAATTATTACGGATGTTCCCATGATATGTCGATCAAATTTATTTGCGAATATCTAGCTAATAACATTAATAACGTCCATATTGCTTTCCAACTGGTATAAGAGCTACTACAGGGCTGCACGTTTAACAACATTGCTTGCTCGACGAAAGGAATTACCAACAAATAGATGGAGATGCACCGACCTCCCCTTCGGACTGCTCTTTTTCCATTTCTTCCTCGCCAATACTGTATAGCCCTCTCCTCAGCCTTATCGCTTATCTTCACTCCTACTGGCGGTATATGGACGATATATTCAACTTGTGCGACTCCCAAATCGATCAGCTGAAAATACTTGGCAAGCTTAACAATGCTCATTCAACGTGATAAGTTAGTTGTGAGGTGGGAAAATATTGACAAATTGCGTTTCTGTGTGCGTTAATACAGCGGCTACCAGATTTGTCGCTTGAGAAGTGGGTCTTACGAAAAATAACATAAGTATGTCATTATTCGCACTTTCTTTTCTTTGTGCTAATGAAATAAAAAAGCATGCTTGTAAGCTATTAGTATTCTTGCGCCGGAAGGATCTGCAGTCTAGAATTGTTAGACGCTGAGAAGAATTTCATCGCCGTGGCACCACAAGCAAACAGGTATCCGGCTTCGTTTCTCCAACGACATTTTGCTTTTGTGAGCACCCTTAAACACTACTGACTGTAAAGCAAAAATATATTAGCATTTCAGTTCCTTTGAAAAGGGATATCCTTATGAGTTACTGAACACCAGTCTGTCGATTGTAGTGAAAATTATCCGGCTGCTAGCGCGCACATTATCGCCGAGGCAGTTTCTCTCATTACTCACTGACTCAGAGACAGAATTCCGGCTAGTTCTTAATCATTTATGGTATGTCACTTAATCTACAATTGTGGTCCTAAATGCTTTGGACACGTGAGCAGGGGTCTGTTTTAGAGGATAACGGAACACTTCCCTGTCTCGCTACAACATGGCACGGTTAAGAAGGTTATCAGCTCTATCATTGTGCACCTGAGCACTACTTGGCATAAGTTTCTAACATACGTAAGATCGTATACACTGTCTCAAATCATATCCCTAAAGGATTCAGCAAGCGCCTGTTAGCCACTGTCAAGGCAATAGCGATAAGGCTATCATAACCTGAGTTATGCAAGCAATTGATGCTAACAGACGCTCCCAGTTAGCCTTAACCGTGACGACAATTCTGCTCGTTTCTAACAAATGCACGACTTAACTCTCAGCATTCTACCGCATCAGCTTTTTGCGTTTGTACTTCGCTGTGTTTCCGTTCGTATGCGCTTGAAGCGGTGACGTATCTTTTACTAACAGACTTTACTTATAGAATTATCGAGCAGCTTCACTGTTCCTTTTTTAAACTGTTAAGTGACCACTTTTACCTCTACTTATCCATTGCTTTTGTAATTTTGCTCCATAATACAAAAGCCTGATGAGAATTTTCGCAAAGTGATATCAATTTGCAAATCTCCCAAAACAGAGGAAGTTCCAATGTCACATGTGTTCAGGCATTTTATCACTTTGCATCATTTTTCGTCAATAGCTTATAGACGGCATAAAACAGGTGTGAAATCAGGCGTGAATTTATGTCAACTCATCGGTCTATGAAAAATCAAACGTGCTTCATAAATTGTGCGTTGCGATTAATAAGTATTTTGAATTGAAAGCGTATTTTTTTGACAGTAACTACTATGCAGCTAACGTTTGTTTCAATGTACTCTCTACTTTTGGGAAGTTTGGAGAGGTTATATTAGCTTGTTGTAACATGTATAACAGATGCATAGTTGATTTGTTTAGAAGTTCGAATGCCCATGTGGAATTATCGCATTTTGTTATCCGGAGCTATGTTTTGTAACTCATAACTCTACTAAAAAGTAAAGCTTAGTTAACAGCAACAATGCATTTAATGCATACAAAATTTTAGGCTAACTAATGGTTCATTCAACTTTTGGTGCCTTTAAGTACAAGGACTTGCCGTCTTTGTCTGTTCACAGTAGGCTATATTCAAGTCGGCATCGCGCAGCCTATATACACTCCCTGAGAGTATCGCAACCTAAATACAACAATAACCAATTAAATGGAACACACGTTTTTTAATCAAAATTTCTGCGTCAAGATTTGGATCACTCAAGTGTTCTTCTACAATACATCACGTACGCATCCATTTAAATAACTGATGCAGCTGGTAGACCTAGCTTGTTTTATATCGTTATTGCATTTATAATGTTCACAGTAATGATGCTTTCTACCACTCTAATTATCTATTGAACTGGCAGTCTCCAAGTTCCGCTACTTTGTAAAACTACTTAGGCCTTAGTCGCCATGGTTGCTTTGGGCAGGCAAATCAACTGCTTACATCTTGGAGAGGTCAATGTGGACATAAAAAAACGAATGAATACGGACATCACTTTTGTTTACTGGTCTACAGATGCAAACTTCCGAATATTTTATAGCTGATGTGTGGCTCGAAATTTGGAAACTGCCGACCGCTCTCTTGACGAGAATTGTCAAAACTTTTTCACGCAAAGGAAAACCGTCCTACGCACAGTTTAGATGCGAACAATGAAGTCTATCAAGTAGAAGTGCTCACTATTTTTTGCAAGAACGTAAATCCACATAATTCGATGATTGTGGCAAAAATATTAGTATTGTAAGACAGCAAATATAAGGAACCTGTGAGGCATAAGCAAGATAAATGCAACTTAAAGGAACAGTTTAGCAGTTCTCGTTATAAATAATCAATACATATAATAATTAAATCCGCATTAAGCTGATTCCGCGGAGGGTCAGAACACAATCTTCTTACTCGTTAAATGACTAATAATATAAAGAACAAGTAATAATTTCGAGAACAAAGTAAGGTTAAGTGCAGGCGTTTTTAGTGGCATTTGGCGTAACCGATGTGTGGTTGGATTGCAACTTGCAATCTCTATTTAAACCTCGGTCATTACTATCACAAAGACCGTAATCGAGTTGGTGGTTCTTCTTCACATTGTTAAGTTCAGAAAACATAACCAGTTTGTGGACGTAAAGGTCTTTGCAGGGAAGATAAATGACTAGATACATTTATTGATTTATTTGTGGGAGTTCTTAGATTAGAGTACCTCGATTTTCCCATGTGTCATAAGCCAAATACATCTAACCATGTTAACTCAGTTACCAACTTAGATTGATGTAGAAATAAATTATGGGTTTTACGGCAATATACAGTGAACAATCAAGTATATCGTGTAAAATGGGTTGGCATAGCAATTCCTGTTGGATAGTCAGAGTGAGGATAATATAATGATGGTTTAAGTGACACAAAAATAGGAAAGTTCTGTGTTGAGATGACCCACCGAAATTTTGTTACCTTAACACTCAGGTATGACCGCTTACTGCTGTGAAACAGAGTGGGTTGATGAGCACACCTTTGGAGTTAGTTCTTCTATTGTTGGAAACGGACTGTCATTAACGTAAATATGATAGTGAATAGTCGGATCGCATTTAGAAAAGCGTCAAAGTGGAACCGAAAATAACCAGATATAAAAGCTCGTTCTACCTACTAGATATCAAAAGGAGAAAAATGTTTTGCTGAAGTCAAGTCAGCTGTGGTGCTTTCTCAGTTTTAGGTTTGGTATTGTAGATAATTGGTATTGTAGATATTGTAGATAACGTTTCAACTAACGCGAAAGCGTAAATGGAGTTGGTCGGTATTTGGTACATTATCATAAACTCTTCTCACATGCGCCGGTGTTCTCCTTTGTCCTAACCTAGAGCTAGCATTCAGTGTTAAAAGTAGAAGTGAAAGAGTCCCTAAAGGTATTAGTGCCCTAACCTGTGAAATTTTGAGAGAAATGTCATCGTGTTCGCACCAATTTCGACAGCCTAGGTCGTGTACTCTACCTTTGACCTCACGTAGACATCTTGCACTTGTGGAAATATTGATGAAACGAACTTGCCGAGTGCTCGTCCTCTGATGCCAAGGTGCTGACTGACTCTTCTCGCTGTTTTCCGGCCAATTTGGAGCATCCAATGTCGTCCTGCACCGTTTGCTCGATGTCAAACTTATGCGGATCGTGTTGCAGCAGCTCTGTCGCAACCGATATTTGTGAGTACACTGTTAGCTTATGCCCAGAACTGTGCATTTCTCAAGTTAGAATGTCACCACTTGTTAGATAAACATGTTTTGGCTTTCAATATATTGGAATATGTTTGGAACCGACTGTGATTTCATGATTTCAGAAGGTTTTGTATACAAATCGGTTTTGGTAGGGTTTTATTGTGGTTCATGTTTTTTGTCTTGCAACCTTCCCATAAAAAGCTACGCCAATTTTGTACCAATTCACCTGGCCTGAAGAAGCTCTTGTGTCAAGGGCGAAACGTTGCCACAATAAAACCCTACCAAAACCGATTTGTATACAAAACCTTCTGAAATCATGTTTTGGCTTTGTCAAGTTCACTTGGTGCAGCGTGCTCGTCAACTATCATGATGACATGCCAGATCTTGACTTCGTCTGCAAATAACAAGAGTCTGCCTGGAGCATCATATAAAAATCCTTCATGTATACAAGTAAAAAGATAACCCTAATACAGACCTTGGGACACATCACAATGGACTTCAACTTGCTCGTAGATGCATATGCGGACTCTTACATTCCGCTGACGCCGAATGCAAATTTGATTTTCTAAACTTGCACAGGGTAACCACATCAATTGATTCAGAAAGCTTTTGAAGCAGATGCCTAGATAAAGGTAGTCGAATAAGTTAAGGCAATCCAAGCATTAAATGTCTAATCAGTGCCTGGCATCAGCTGACTTTGACGTGCAGGCTACGGCTAGTAACACGTTTGTGGTGCAGGACAGATTTCGGCGGGATCCATGCTGCAGTGGCAATATGATTTTGTTGCTCTCAAGGAGTCCCATTAAGGTCTAGGCGGTTATAAGATCTGGACTATAGATAACACTCAAAGGAGTGTGTTCATTTGATGGTTATAAGGCTGCACGCAATGCTCGCTCTTGAAATTAGGAGTGATAATTTTATTTTGCTTAGTGGTCTGAGCCTGTATTTTCCCAAAGCTTCGCTGAAAGAACCTAGCCAGCAGTTTGACAAGGTTCAGAGCCAATGTTTCTAATACCTTCCGTCTGATATTGCTTCTCTAGTGGAGCTGTTCACGTGCAAAGCGTTAGGCTCTCCATCACATTTGAAGCAGTGACGAATACGCGAGTAAAATGTTGCCAAAGCGCGCTCAGGCGCCTCTTTCGTAGGGAGCGCCTGACTATATACGGCATCTTGAACTGAGAATCCGCACTGTACCCCATATTTTGTATCAAACGCTTGAAGTAATTTTGCTATCATAGTATGTATGAATTTTTATTGAACAGCGTATGCTCACCAATTATTTGCAGTGCAATTCTTGCTCATATGCTTGTATGGAGCATGGCAGTGCAGAGCTCCATTTTTCGAGCAACATTCCACCGAACTATATTTATCTGCACTATTCTCCAAGAAAAACGCCTACACTTTATGCACGCTTTTAATAGTGTTAGCTACTACTGCAACATCACGGATTGCGAAAATCCATCTTCTAGCTAATTCTGAGCGAAGGATACAAAATACCACGGCTTGTTAACCTTTCTTCTTGCTACAGACTATTGTGTAAAATGAGGTCGCATGCTGCTTTGGTTCTCCGTATCTGATAGTTAAATTATCAAGTGAAGAAAATGTTTAAAGTTTCAGCTGTAGTAATTTCACATGCATAGTTGCTGTAGATAAATATTGTTTTCATCCTGCGGTCTGTTCGTTCGGCGTTACAGCATTCGTTGCAATGTCTTAAAAGATGAAAAATATAGAGCAAGAGCAAATTATTTGAATCATTTTACCTGATAGCAAACAATAAATGGGAATACATATTTTTAAGACCGTTAAACATAAATTACTTTACATTAAATTTTAAAGCAGATATGTGTACTGGTGAGAGGTAGCGGTTTATGCGTAAGCTAACACATGCCTTCGTTTAATCATCAGCAGAATTCTAGAATTACAAGACAACCATTATTTTCAAGTCAGAATCAACAGTTCCTCATTCAGCCAGTTGCCTTTAGCACGCGATGACCTACACCCTCGGTCAGGTTCCCGCTGGAATTAACTGCTTGAACTGATCACTTGCGTTAGATCCAGGCTAGGGTAAACTCAACACCAAACTGAACATTCTGCGATTCTGCGAGACCCACATCATGTGTGCCGCCCTTTACTGCAACTCAGCAGCAATACAAACCTGATTGGCCACTCATTAAAACTCGCAGAACAATACAGTCGTCTGGAGTGCCGGATAAATTTCTTTTCCATCCGTGTCTGTCACCCGTGGAATGTTCTCCCAGAAGCGGTCGTCTCTGCACCGACATCAATAATATTTCAAAGACGGTTGGAAGATGCACTCATCCACTTACACTTTGGTACTTAACACTATGTCTCCATCCTGCACCTGGAGTTTACCCTGGAATTATTTGTTGTTAACTGTGGGTGTTGTGAATCGAAGTGGATCGCATGACTGCAGCGAAGCAAACGATAAGTCCTTATTTTCGTATTTAAAGTATTAACTATTTTACTATCCTTTTCATCATAATTGTTATGTTGATATCCCCACCAACTATCCAACGGCGCTTGTAAAGCAACGCTCCTTGACCCGTATAAATTCACTGTTCATTGTTCATTCGCTGCATGCTACTGCTACTTCGTTCAGTCGAATTACGATGGTAACTTTTCACATCCAATTAAGGTAATATTTTGACCGATTCTGTGGGGCTTGAAATCTTGCTTTGAATGCATCAGTCGGCAACATAAATGTGTGGCCCACGTATCACATCACAATTCGGTTGATGAGTAGAACTGCTCTGTCAGCTTGTTTTCTCTTTAGACACGAATAAAACATGGCTTATGAAATCTCGTTTTATCTGTCTTATGTAATATACGTCAGTTCCTGCATTTCTTCCTTATTATTTATATAAATTATTTCCTGTTTTATGCTGATACTATTAAGGTAATTTATTAAGCACCATAAATCAAACAACTTATATTTGCGTAAGCGAATAGTTGACGCGGCAGAATACATTACAAATAATTGGTGTAAAACAGGGCTGCGCATGCAGAAAATGATCGGTCTGGCCTTGAGTCTATCCTGACACAGATGGTTAGCAAGTGATCTACGCGAGCGCTTGACTACAAAGGGAATCTGAACGACGGTGTTTGTCATCGTGTTAGAATTAAGTCACAGAAAGACTACCAGTTGATCCCGTCCCAAAATTCTGATTGTCATATAATTTACAAGCTTGATGATAAATTACCAAAAACACAAAAGTTTGCACAACCAATAGGATTATCTTCACGATTAAATGTCGCGTAAGAGCTTTGTTTTCGTGAATCGAGTGTTGTAGTCACGAGGAAACAGGCATTGCATAACTTAATTATGTTGTTAATCTTTGCAGATAAAATCTGAAGTAGTAGCAGGATCACAACATTATTGCACTGTAAACGAATACTACTTCACAAACCTTTCAAAACCTTGAAAACTAAAGCTTTAAGTCGAACCAATACACACATTCTATAAACGTAAAAACGTTGTATACGAAACTGTCCACACCAATTTGCATATTATCACACCTGCGGGTTTTCGGGACACAACGTTTATTTTCCCCCAGAACACAGGATATACCAGGCAAACTCTTAGGCCCAACATTTCTCATGAACTGGTACCCGGAGTAGAGCAAATAAGCATGAATTATGCTGTACTGATGTATAGGTTTTGCGCGCAGAAGACACTATAAGAAATTTAGTGGAAGCGTTAATTACTGTCCATATCCTTGCCTTATAAATTTTCAGGGTGAAGAATTATGGATATGTCAGATAGGCGCCAATTGACAATCATAAATCAACCGTATAAGCATTTGCGTATCTTAGAAAGAGTTGCGAGCGTTGCTTCTAGAGAATCCTCTTTTCTTTAGAACTTATATAACAGCTGCCTATTCATTAATAGCCTATATAAATCAGACTGAAAAAATTAATGGCGATGTTCGATTTTTGCTGCTTATAAATCATCAAGTGCATTGATAATTTAAGGAAACGAAAATGTGATGCTACACTGTATAGGAAGTAGTTCTCAAATGTCTGCCTATGGATGTGATACTTCATGAAGCATCCTTAACAAAATCAATATTGAAACTAGAATCACGTAATGCGCAGTATGTGCTTATTTCTGCTCTTGGCATTTAAGAAAATATACCCGGATGTCATCTAAAATGCTTACGTCTTTAACACTACACCTATGGTATATCTTGATTTTAAGATATTTATAATTCACAAGGCAAAGCAGAACGAACCAAAATGAGTAGATTGATGGGAGACGCAGTGTCCGTTAGTTAACACTACATAAATTACAAGTGTGTAGTTAATGAGAGACAAAATTATGCAGCGTTCTTCCACTGAATGTGATCAACGTTTAACTATGAAAGAACAGTTTGCATGTTAATGTGAGTAAAAATCTGTTCCGCGTATAGTTAACTTATTAGGATTAGTAAACTAAAGTGCAATCTAAAGAGGTCAAATTCCCCAGGTCTTGCGGCAAATCATTGCACTTTTTCGATTACATACAGTCTACACCATTTACGCCAGGAAGTACTGGAAATATCACGGTGCTACCATAAACGATATTCTAAAACATGGAGGAATTACGTAAGCAAAGTTATTCCATCAACGCTGATTAAGAAAAAAATGTATTATATATATATATATATATGGAAAGAATGGGGCAACCGGCTCATCCCTTAACGATGTTATCTCAGGTACTAAATATCCTCAAACACATTATGTCAACCAGGAAAGCGCATCCGATCTACCAAAAAGGTGAGCTTATCATTAAGTTGTGTCACGCAGTGCAGCTGCTTGAAATGTCAAATTAATATATTATTTTTAAAATCAATTTAAATTAAAAGGTTCTTCCAACGTACGTTATTTGTAGTAATGCTTTGCACTTATTTAAAATGTATTTTGAAGATGCAGTGACACATAAACCGCATCATACAGTCCCATTACACACGCTTCTAATAAAACAAAAGCAATCGGTGTGCGCGTTTGGAATTTTTGATTTATTCTCTAAAATGTTCGTTACATTTAACCTTTTCTTTACCAATGCTTCTCTTGTATATGTTGTAGGAGCTGTCATGCGTTTGGCTTCAATTTAATTTGCAATACTTGGAAATTATTCTATTTTTCCATTTGTATAGTTGCATATATTATGGAAACACGCGACGCACGAGGCTGCAATGAAGGGCATGTTAAGTACGTCGCTCCGCAATAACCATTAACACTTCCGTAGTTGTTTGGATTTATGGAATTACGAAAGCGAACGATTATCCGTTTGCCCATGAATCCATTTGCATTTAGCCTAAGAATGTGTGTCTGAATCATTAAGTTTCACACTCATATTTCGAAAAGTATATTGAACTGAATGTTTTGTGTGACCATGGATGAAACTACTAATTTTAATTGATGGGCATTGACGTGTAAAATTAGCTAACGCATAACTGCCTGCGCGTATTTCAGAAGTTCGTGTGATGGTAGCTTAATAAAACCTCTTCAAATGGCAAACAAAGACGCACATGATGGCCACTAACTAATTAGGTCGAAGGATAAAGTTATGCAACACCTTTTCCACCGTAGCACTTAGGTTCTATTTAATTCTTAGATATTTGTGTCTGTTCAGTTTGCACATAAATTTAGTGTATTTAATACCGCAGAACTAAAAACAAATGTTGCAGAACCTTCCATTCATTAGAACAAATGTGTGCTAGTTATATAGCGAGCCACAGTTTTTCAGTTTCAGCTAGATATTTACCAGCAAGAAGTAAATTAGGATAATAATGCTCCACATATTAATGTCGCTCCTGATACCACCGCAAAAACCATGCTATGACAGATTCATTAAAATAAATCAAATAGCTTGACTAATCTTACAATGGTAAGTTCGCCTTGGCCTTTTACTTCGGAAAATGTCCTCAAATCAAATTAAATCCCGCTGTTTCAAGTTACTAAAACACTGTGAAATTACAGATAAGATTGTGTGCGTAGCTGCCCATTTGCTAACATGGTAAAAACTTTCTAATAATCGTATTGTTTTGAGAATAGTGCGCCAGTCAGTATATATTACTAGAAACGAAAGAAAAGAATGCAGACAAGATGATAACAAGCGCATGATTTATTACCGTGACGCATTCCACAACTTCGAGAAGAAATTACTGCTAGTTAGAGTAGAAAGGAAAACTTGTCAGTGCCGTTAAAAAGCACAAACAATACGTATATATTGTACTCGGTTTTTAAGCAAAACTGCCAAAGGACTTTAACAAAATAAATGTTTTATTCAGTGCAAAATTTTGCATAATTAGTAGAAGTCCAAATATACGTTGTCAGCGCCCACCGGCTTCTGTTACACTGCTAGCACTGCAAAGCTAAAAATAGGTTGCACATCATGTGCATGAGTTCCAACATTTACGTGCCATTTCAATGTGTTGTATCAGTACAAATCTTTATAAAAGTCAAAGCTTTTGTTGCTGTGGAAGAAGTACACATTTGCGTAACCATACACTACGATTAAAGAAGGTTACACACAATTTAGGAAGAGATTCTTAACTTGAACGTGCATGAATGACCCCACCTAAAATTTTCTAATATATGTTTGGATCATTACGAACAATTAGTAAATAATAAAAACTAACCTTAACCGTTTAGTCGCCGAACCCCTAAGTTGCGGACTTATTTTGTTTAGATCTCGAGATTTAATTTTACAATGTTAGTTACTTATAATATGTATTTCCAAGATATCCATTTATACCTTTATCTTCACATTACTTGATAGCTGCGGCTACTGCTTGAACTAAATTTTAACCATGCGCTCGATATTTTAAAACATAATTGGAACGTTTCGGGAAACCCTCTTTCCAGATAAACTTGGAAGCAAACTTGGTATTTAAGTTGAAACACAACCTTTTGCTTTTGACACAAAAGTGTCATCAGGCCAAAAGCAATTTTAAGTGATCCGTAGCAAGGAACTTGGTCATTGAAATAACTTGGCTTTAGTACTTCGGAATTTGGTGGTGGGAGTGAGATAATCCATTGCGATTTGGGGTCCATCCACCGATGTTTAGCAACCTGACCGGAGTAAGAATGGACGCCAGGCACTAGACAGCCCTACTCCGTCTATCTTATTCACGCAGTTGTTAGCCTTAGTTATATCTATGATCTCAGCAATCAGCCTTTGTTTGGCTGGTCGTAATTTCTTCCTGATAACCTCCACAGTTTCCAATTCAATTTCTTGCCCAATGTCTAGCGCATTCGTTGCTATTGCCGCTTCTCTGAGTAGAGCTTCATAATCTATCTCATTTCGCGGAGGTCCTGTTATGTGCAGCCTTTGTTCTGAAATCCTCTTACATAATTCCCTCCCTTTTTGGCCTATATACACTTGCGTACAGAATTTAAATAGAATTTTGCAATGCAGTAAGTTTTTCTATCTAAAGGGTATCCGTAAGTTGCACAAGAGTGGAACTTAGCGTTTGCCCCTTCTGGAAAAGTTCCCTTATGTTCTCCATATTCAGTACTCTCCGAATCGCTTCCGAAGTTCCTCTTTATATGGAATACTCACTGTAGCTATCCGCTATGTGGTTTTTGTTGCGCGTAGATTCAGACATTTCTTTAAACGTGGTTACACTAATCGTTTAGGATATCCACTAGCTATTAAGTTTTTCATCGCCTCCCTCTGCGCTGCTTTCTTATATTCTCCCTCAGCAAACAAAGCACTTGCTCTGTGTAACAGGGATGAGGCGATTCCCGCGTACACGTGTTTCCCGCGGCTTGAACTATAGCTTAGTACCCATCCGTGTCCATTAATTTGCGATACGTTGTCGATTTTAACGTTCCTTCGTTCCTATGGACCAGAAAATAAAGGAACGTCTCAACTTCCATGGTAAACTTCATCGCATGGTCCATGGAGTTCAAATATTTTAACAATTCCTCTTGTATATCTCTTTTTATAATAGCAAAGGTATCATCCACCTAGCGCCACCATACTTTCACGGAACCACAGAAATTTGGTTGTGCCTTCTTTTCAAAATATTCCATCTAAGTATTGGCTAATACGGGGGATGTTGGAGATTCCATGTTCACACCCTATACTTGAACTTACATTTTCGACTGGAATGTGAGATTAGTCATGTCGAGATACAATGCTATCTACTCGACCAGTTGATCCACTGTCAGCTTTCTTCTGTCCTCTAAGCTACTCTCTCCTACAAGCAGCTTTTCGCTAGCCATGATGCTTCCTGCTTGGGTACATTCGTGAACAAGGTAACATCGTAGCTGACCATCAATTCGTACAGTTCGATTCTTAGCTCTCGCACCGTTAGTGCAAACCCATGATTTTTTTATAAATGTATTCGTCCTCTCTGTTAGGGGTTGCACCCAGCTCGCCAGATTTCGCGAGTTCATGTGTGGGAGAGAATATGACATCCACCATAGGTCTCAAAAGGATGTTGGAATTTGGTATCTTTGGAAAACCGTAAATTCTAGGTGGAATAGCCAAAATCAGATAAACGCTGGACCATTTGTTTTTTTCCTAGCTGTGCTTCACGGACCTTAGGTAACTACCGACATCTGATTTCTTCTTATTCTTTAACGATATAATGGTTTTCTGCTCATCCGCTTTGTATAGTCCCCTTGTAAAATGCTCAAAAAGTTTTCAAAATAATCTGTTATATTCTTGAAAACAGTTACTTTACTTTTACCTCTTCTAGGAATTATAATACTAACATCCACCATCAGGCTCTTTAAAACTACGCATTCAGCTGGAGCAAGAATCGATGCTACTGGTTGTTGAAATCGAATTGTATTTCTTTATTGGGCGTATATTCCTCTGCTTTTTTCAAGTGGTAATCTACTCATAACATGTTTAACTCCAGGAATTACATCTACTTTTAGTTTATATTTACTGACAGTAAAATGCAGACTCTTTTTTCTAAACCTCTACGCTCTGATACACTTAACGTCCTATCTGACATTTTAACAATTCAAAAAGGGTTGCTACTAGATACAATCTTATCAGTATGAATATCGACCTTATTATACGCAGCCATCAAATGTTCGAACTTACCTATTGGACTTTCCTTCGTCTCCCGTCCTCGTTCTGTTTTAACTTCAAAGGCATTATTGCAAGGTCTGTCATAATCAGTCGGTGCCACCGCAGTCTGTAAATCTAAGCGCAGCTGACTCGCATGGAGGCGGATTTCACTAAGATGTCTAGTTAGATAGATTCTGTCTCAGAAATAATTTGCATGCTCTGAGTGCCATTTGTGCTGACGTGTACGAAGAATCCGGAGTTTTAACTGTGAGGGATTTGGGAAAAAGATAGTTCTTGAGACACCTGATGTTAAAAATCCGATGGTTTTCCCAATTGGCTTCCATGTATGCTAGGCGCACAAACTCGCTCACTAATTGGCGAACACGAAGTCCTTAGCTGTAATCGATTTCCTAGGACATAATTGGAACCTATCTGGAAGTCCTCATTTCAGCAAACTTGGTAGACGACCGGTTAATATATTTATGGTGATACACAACATTTCGCTTTTGACACAAAATATTTGTCATACCTAAACTTGTAAGTAACTAGAGAAACCTACAATGTACATGCGTGATCGTTTGAGGCGCTTTTACGGTAATGTGCCATGCCCACGGCTACCTTAACATGAGCGAACATTGCGGATAACGATGAATGATTTAACTGTGTTCAAAGAAATATATGGCTTACGGGAAGGCAATTTGTGCAACCGT
Source organism: Dicrocoelium dendriticum (assembly GCA_944474145.2). Taxonomy (NCBI): domain Eukaryota; kingdom Metazoa; phylum Platyhelminthes; class Trematoda; order Plagiorchiida; family Dicrocoeliidae; genus Dicrocoelium; species Dicrocoelium dendriticum. The sequence goes on along the minus strand of OX104067.1, from coordinate 21,465,447 downwards.
GTCTCGGTGATACCAATGACATCATACGAGCCGAAAGCTTGGCGATCTTTCAGTTCAGCCTGTTTTTTAGAATCTCCCTAAGCATTTTTATAGAAGCAAGCCAGTTTCTCGGTCTCTAAGAGCCCGCAGAGAGGTGAAGCTGTCAAGTGTGGGAGAATGCCGACCAATGAGCTTAGCATCAGCATATGCACAGCAATGCATGATGTACTGCACCGCGCTTTGCGGAAGAGTACTGCGTTAATTGTGATAAGGTTATCGGGTTGGCAAATGTTTGCATTTGATGGTCTATATGCAATCCTTAGTATAATGTAGGCGTTGACAGAGTGCATTAATACCATTGTAAAGAACCGTCATGAGTTCGTGTGAAACGAAGATGAAACGATGATCTAAATTAAAGTTAGCGCCCACCTCACCCAGATTCCGAAATGCGACGCACTGGTATGTTGAAACGTTGTTTGACTGAAAGATTAACCTAGGGAATGACCGAAAATTAAGTTGGTTGGAACAACCGAGAAAAAGACATTGCGCAGTATGTTGTTCTAGCTCGCGTTTCAGTCGGAAGTAGGCACCCAAGAACATGGTGTTGCCATTAGATCGCTAATGTCCACTATGTTGTACATAGTACCGGCAAACTCTAGTAAATGGCCAAAGGTTGTTGGTATCAAGTGAATGGCACATTTCATATATAAAAGTGGATAAGAAAAGCTAGTATGTGAAGAATATGAAATCGCTCACCAAGGAGTGGCACATCGGCTTTGCTTGACTGCTCTGTTTGCAAGAATGATTAGCTTACGAAACGATATTTTGTCAACCGGCTGACAAAGATGGGACACAGCACTACAATTCCGATCTCTGTGTTTCACAGATAAGGCCATGTGCACACAGAATGTAGTTGGGAACGAAGCTTGCAAGTAGACAGTAAGGCAATTGCTGAACACTGGACACCCGAAACTGGTAGTGAAAGACACGTTTCACAATATGATAAAACCACATTGATATCGTTAGTCCAACGCATTCAATAATCAAAAAACTGAATTAGGTAATTTAAGTTAGCTAGTTTGCCTTATCGCAGCAAAGGTTGAGACCGGGTGTGCGGATGATGGAAGCTGCAGCCTGGGCAATAGTTGCTGCCTTATTGCAGACATTTTTTCATTGAATAATTACCAAAAAAACAGTTGTTCTGCACGTACGGCGCATATTGTCACTTTGCTAAATCATCTAAGCAATAAGAGCGCATTTTTCTACAAATGTATGTCTTAATGCCATAAAATGTCATTGAAACATTCACACAAATACTATGCTGACATTTTCATTTACTTGACGATAACAACAATACGGACATACCTTGTCTTTGAATAATAAAGGAATTCGCGATGCACACTGACGTTGCTCATGAAATTGAACACAACTACAGTAGCACGTTATGCTACACAGATTTATTAAGAGCTTCATGTTTTCTGTTTAACACTGCAGTCTGTGATTATTACTCGCGTAAAAGGTGTGTTCATTTAAATACATAGGTATTATTACGACTTCCGTAAATTAGTGCATCTTTCTAAACATAATGTGGTTTGCTTGTGCGTAATGAAACCATAGCTTTGTTTAAATCTACGTAAATAATTTATGGTCAAATTTTAATAAGCTTCTATGAATTATGCTTACTGAATGAAGCTGCGTCCTGTGATCAAGACTTACATTATATATATATATCAGCTATTGACCTATAAAATTGTTTGCTCCATGCAATAAATGATTGCAGTACATGATTGCATGAAATTTGCCTTAGCGCATGGCAGTATATTTAAACCATAGACAACCATTATATATAAATGGAGGGCACATTGGATTGCCCATGGATTTTAATAGTAAAATTTCATTCAATCCTCTATTCAATACAACGCAGATTCCTCTAACCCAAACAATATAATAGTGCGCAATTGCATAATATGTCAGAATCCGTGTTCATAGTTGTCAGCTGCTTAAAGTGCAAAGGGACAAGGTCGACGGCATCGGGTTGTGATGATTCCAATTGTAATGGCAAAATAACGCAACTCAATCTTCGTCTGAAATTTTCTACTTTTTTCCGACATGGCTGGCTGCATTCCCTTCCGGATTCGCCTGTCATTGTGACCTTCATAACCCAGCTATTGGTCACTTTACTGAGGGACTATGGATGGCTTACACTACAACATTTTTAGCTTCATCCACAATTTTCATTTCAAGTATACACCAAAACGAATAAAACCTGGATACGTGAATAGAAGCCATGGTTCGCCGACGGAGCCAGCTTATACGACTTCAACGTGCACAACAAAATCGCCGCTGTCCATCTGATCTGTGGAAGCATGCGTACCATAAGTACATAGGGAGGTGACTGCGACATATTAACCTCCAAATATCATGTATCCTGCCTTTGAGCCTACCACGACCACGAAGACCATGTACACGGTCCGCAGCAACGATATACTATCTCCTAGAGCCAGTGATCGTGAGGGAAGGTTTTATGCAGGTAAGAACATTGTCAGCAACTATATAAAGCACAGACATGCCAAAGACTTCAACCTCACAGAGAATTTGAAGGAAAATTAGTAAGCAAATATGCAACAAATATTTCGAAGGATAACAGAGTGGATAATAGAGAGTAGAAATATTTAAACTAGGTTAGGCAATTCTATTTTGATTGTATGATATTGTTGCCCGACATGTGCATTGTAATATAGTCTCAGCACACGGCATATTTTCTCGACTTATATATGCATCTGTAAATACATGCGGGTGTGCATGTTTAATAGTAGCTATATGCACCGCAAATTGTTTATCTAACTAAGCCGTGGCTGGACTCCATTCTCGATGTTCACCACGATGTCGCTTCAATGACAAGCTCATTCTTACAAGTGGCTTGCTACCGCCGCACCCTTACTACAATTTGTCTTGTGTCAACTCTCATATATTAACTGCCACAAAATTATCAAGCATTTTAATTCAAGAGCACCTAATCGGTGAGCAATTTAGCATATTTTAATTTTGTTGAGGCATTTTTGGTATTCCGCAAGGATTGCATTATTATAGTAGATATCTATCCCTAGAATGCGGATTTTAACATAGTTGCTGAGAAAAAGTATACAAAGTTTCGCATTTAAATATTGTCCACGTAATTACTTCTCTATCCTTACGTTTCTCTGCATCAAATTTTAATACAGTATAGTTATCAGCATACATGTTTAATATCAATCAGTGTTTAAGTAATTTGCGCGAAGTATGATTGCCCACTAATATGGAATACAACATTGTCATTAAAATTAAATGCACAATATTCGTATTAGGGGTTAAGTTTAGTCACAAGTGCCAAGGTTCCAATTTTTGGACAGTGAATTCGTTTCTGATTTGTCACAGGAAACAAACGTAGCCTGCTCAGATGCAAATGAGAAGCTATTGTGAAAAGGCTGACGTGTATGAATTGAGTGGTCAAAAGATTGCTTGCAGTATTCCAGCAACTCTCCAGCTGGGTAACATGTGTTAAACTCGTCATAATGGTTTTAAGCAATATAACGTGATTTCCGTGAGGCACCTAAAGGTTGCAATCATGCATAACATTGTCGTGCTGTCAGTCTAAACGGGGTGTGTAACACCAATTCAGTTATGAGTAGTTTTATTTATAGATGGCTTGACCAATGCACAAATAATGCATTAAAATTTGGTTGTCGATGGTTACAAACCTTACAAATTGCTGCCTAATACTAGCGAAAAATCATGGTAGGCAGCAATATTGGCGACCATTTGGAGTTTGTGTCTAATTACGCTTTCTGTTTTCACTTATCGTGAACAAATTTATTTGTCTTATGCAGATCCTCTACATAATTGACTACCGTCTACGCCATTGCGCATTTTAGCCGCTGCAGCCCAGGTTTATTCAGAAAGACAGGATGATGATACCGTGGTGTCTTAATTTTGTTAAAAAGAAATAGTTTTATTTCGCCGTCCATAATGATACTGTTTTCATTTGTGTGGATTACATTATGATCGAACTATGTTCTCGAGCGTCACGGCTAAATTATGGTTATAACAATAGCATTTTTGTTACGGTTTTATTATCATGCATTTGGCATAATCATTTGTTGCGTTTCATTTTTTATTATATTATTCGATTTATTTACTTTCACTATTTTAGTTTTCCAAATTCATGTTTTTTGTTTGTTAGTAATTATTATATTCGTAAACACAACCAATTCAGCATGAAGTGAAATAATTTATGACTTATACAGCGAAATGCATTTAGATGTGCAGTATTTAGATCAGTGTGTTAAATTAAGAAAAGTGAATGAAGTAAAGAATTTTCTCATGCATAATGCAATCCACTTAACAACTGCTTTCAGCGAAACTTTTCTACCCATACCTGACGCAATACACGATATACAACTGCTAAACTTTCCTAGTCAGGATCAAGCAAAAGCTATATTTTGCAGAAGTACTATGTATCTTGCTCTGAATGAGAGGTTTTATTCCATTGAGAGTGACCTATATATGTCCAGTGTATGGTTAATCGCACCATACGTCATCCAAGTGGAATCAAATTATTCAACATTTTGTTAGATAACTGAACAAAATTTTGTAAGAAAATATATTTGTAGTGAATCGTTTAATCACTCAAATGAAACATGCTGACCAGAATGTTCTGAATCTCTTAGTAAAGTGACATTTAAAAAAAAGAAACAAAATTCATATACTGTGTGTTTGGCTAGTGCAATGATACATTTATAATGAAAAGCGTAAAAAGTTGCACTGGTCTAAAGCAAACTACGATTTATTTCCTCTTAATTATTTCACGTACTTTCGTAAAATATTAACAGTGACGATTATTAAAAGAATTCAAAACTACAAAATAGGTTTTCGTTGAGCCTTGCGTTTTTATCTGTCAAATGTTATCTTTCATTATGCTTTGTAGTTCATAAAACATACTGACAATCTCTTTAAAGCATCAATCAACTAATTAAATGTTATATCAAAATTAATAAAACGTTGTATTTAAAAGAAGTTAACTGCAGTAAAATACGGTATTGCAAGTATAATCCATGATCTTTAGTTGTTTGATAAACCAGAAGCCACAAAATCCATTCACCTCAGCCTCCAAAAATATGCATATCAAGTTTTCTTAAGTTATACGGATATAGAGAAACTTTATGTCTGTTACTAATTGGGTTACTTTATCAAATTATGGTAGTAATTTAATTGTCGAAATATATGCTTATTTTTCGAAATGGAAATATGAAATACTCGCTGCAGCTCCAAATATTTCAGAATTTCAAACCCAAGTGTAATGTGTCTATTATGCACTTCTCTCATATATTATTCACCAGCGGTTTATCTTAACCTATTTATTTTCCTGAAACCGTAGGTTTCTAGTGTACTTTACGTGCAGCTCACATGAACCTATTTACACCAAATGGTATTATTTATTATTACATAGAATAAACAAATTTTAAACGAGTAAATCAAAATAAACCTAACCGAAAATCACTTTTCGTTGATGTGATCCGTTAACAGATGTTTGTAGTGATAATCAATGCTCCAAAGCAGGCCTTGAAAACTTGCATACCTTTAAACGTTTGCTTGCATATTTAGCGTAAATAGTCGATTTATTTTCAAATGCCCATATATAAATTTAGATAGAATATCTGACAAAATTACGTGACTTGATTACACAGAAAGCCTCAAAATGTTATGAAAAAATTAAAGCTAATATTATTGGATTATTTTTCATCTATTCAGAAAGTATGTGTGAAGGTAGAAAAAGCTATGAAAAACATTGCTACGTAAGCCGCCTCAGTCAGAGCGCAATAAATTTGTTCAAACTGAAAGTAGAAATTCAAATAGCTATGATATCATTGGAAACTGACTAAAGCGCAATTCGTAAATGCAGTTAATTTAACCTCAAAATACATTTTCTTCGTGTAATTTTGCGAATGCATTCATATGATCCATAAACGTGGTAAATTATTTCACTCTGTTTAATGGCAAGTTGTACTGCGGAGTCGTGTTGCATGTAAATACTTTCCTATTATTTAAACAATTTTGTGTTTTTACTTTTGTTGTTTACGGAAACTTAATTGACCTCCTTACGCATAGGATAGATTTGTGAAACAGCCTGGCCAACAACTAATGGTATAATATGAATTATGTTTGTATATCAGTTGAATACTTGCTCATCTCAACATCAGTCATGAGGTTAGTAAAATATCTTTACATACAATAACTATGAAAATTGTTACTTTCCTATAAAATCGAAATATGACAACGGTATTTTGGGTAATCCTGAAAGTCTATCTAGCTATCAACTAATTCACTTGCGTGCGCCAAATATTTACGGAAATATGGAAATTCGTGAATGTTTATTAGGTACACGGCAAGTACTGCTTTGCAGGATATTTATCAAGAGCGATAAATGCTTAAAATCTTACTGATTAATATGCATGTTTTCACTCGAATAAGTAAATGAAATTGAGTATCTTTTTGATTAAAGCAGATTAGCAACGTTCCAAAATGAGTGTTAGAATACCTCCTTGAACTTAATATATACTACATATATATATGTATACTTCTCCGTATATTTTACTGGGCTGCATCCTTTTTCTTTTGCATACAATGGCGGGCAATGGTAGTAGCGTCGAAAGGTTACATTATTCCAACCGTCTTATTATCCGTTGCATTTCCAACCAAAATATACTTTTAAAATGCTGCAACTTGCTGCCTTCTGTCGTTTTTGTTTACCGTGTATGATTCTTATGTAAACTCAGTGCACTTAATGTCCATGCCTTTACATAGTCCATAGGCAAAAATACATTTCTGATCGTGAAACCAATTACGATGAATCCTAAGCTAAGAAACCGTTAAGAAAATGTTTTCTTGGTGAACGAATAAAACGCCATGCGTGCTATTTAAACGTATTGACACAAATAGATGAACGGTAGCATAAGCTGGATCTTGATGGCTATGGGTGACTTAGATAAGGTACTTAAATATAATTTAGACATAAACGACT
>OX104067.1:21400087-21457982 GCA_944474145.2 Dicrocoelium dendriticum | reverse complement strand
GTAAATGTTTAAACAGTTCTACACATATTTCAGGAAGGCCTTTTTTAATTAAATATACATAAATGACGTAACCTAAAATTTTATAATGGAAATTTTGATCTTGTCTAACAAATAGCGCATAATTAGAACTAGCCGCAACCGTTTACTTTTCATTCATGTTAGCTGCGGACGTGTTGTGCTTATAATGTGCCGTTTAATTGCACAGTCTGTTAATTACCGTCCCAAGGCTAATTTTGAGATATTCTTTTGGACCCCTAAAACATCGATATGCTACACATGCAACAAATTTAGAACGAAGCAAGACATATGCGCCAGCATATAAAGTTTTTGCCGTGAAAATCCATGCCGGTGGTTGCTTCAACAGACACTCACACTGCGGATAATGTTAGCTGATGTAGCTTTGATCAGGAATGCGCGTGACATACTAGAAGTATTACTGTGCTTCTTACCCATCAGTATTGGTAATGCACGAGGCGTGCAGAACTCCTAATTTGGTAACCACAGTGTTCGTCTGCCTTGTGTTACGTGTTCGTTAAGAGACTGTTAAACTAGAAACGATGGATTAGTAAATATGTAAAAGTTTCTTTGTGCTTGGCAAGAATGATAAATAATGGAAGTTCAAACTAGCTCCTGCAAAACATTACGCTACTCATGAATTAGCAAACAAAATTATTTGATAATGACATAAGTTAATTGAGCAGATCAATAGGCACCCTGGGATATACTTTGAAAATAAATGAACTGGTCACAACTCAATCCTTTATAAACACAGATTATAATGTTTCTGCCTTAGAATAATCAATTAAACATTTCTCGAAAATGTTTGTTAGTTTAGTCCACATTCTGAACCTAGTAGATAAAGGAAAGTCGATTTTGCCAACGAATATACGTTTGGCTCCGTATAACAACAAATACGTATACATACATGGATACAAAATTACAGTTAAATATGTTTAACCATATGAAAATAACCACACTGTAAAAGATAACAGGAAACAGCAACGGACGATTGCTGGAGTACATTTGCATAAGTTCTGGAATAAGTGATGCGATTTTTCTGAAATAGGTATGTCATTATAACTATCGTTAGGGCAACAAAACTACGACAAAACATCGTCAGATGACTGGCTAATTCAGCATAAGTAAACGTTCTAAAGTTAGTTGCTAGTGTTCTACGGCCATACGGACTTTCATAATGCGCTCCTCAAAGATTTAGTGGAAATCGTATTATTGGCTTCCAATCAAAATATAATTATCACCTATCATTTTGCTTCTAATATTATTATGACACCATTTCTAACAAGTACATTTCTACAATGTAATTACATAATATCTATCTGAATATTCTGTGTCTCTTGTTAGAACACCCTTTAATCAGCGACGGCTTAACTGATGAAGAAAATATTTCCCTTACAAAGCATTAACTCGTATATTTGATGAAATTTATTTGGAAACAGCACCAGGTGTATCTACAAAACGTATTGTTGAATACTGTGTTGCATTATGGGAAACGGGCACGGCGATAAGCATCAAGGTTTCAATACAGCACCACGTTTATGAAATTTGCTATTAGGTTCTGAGAAATTGTCCCAATATATTCGTAAATTGCATTTTAACATGCCACCAAAAATGGTCTTATATATCTACGAATCAATGCCGAATTCATGAAATTCAGGATTAAGCAACCGAAGCTGTGCAAACAACAGACTCTGACACAAGCTTTTAGTTTTTCTCAGCCATAAATTCGCTCTATCATTAATTGTTCAGCGTTGATCACGTGTGTGTTTGCGTAAGCTTCCTATGCTGGTTAAACAATATATTGATTGACATTTTCTACCGCGTAGCTAAACGAGCACAGAAATTTTATACCAAATTTTATATATCTAAAACTGTTATAACATTCAAAACTTGCGCCGTCAGCATTTTGTAAAAAATTGGATTTAAGTAAACTTACATGTCTAACATTATTCGGGCAATCGTTCGTTTCTGATTCCTTGCAAAGAGCCGCAGTTATATCGCAAACTGTACAAGTCTAGTTATCCGTTGTGGCAACATTCGTTTCAGGAAAAGAAATTGCTGCATGGGGCCTGCTCCAGTTGAATCGCGCAAGGCACGGACATGGATTATATAATATTGGGCGCTCGAATTTTAGTTGTAAGCGTGCAAAAACCAAACTGGGTAAACAAATTGTTATTGTGTAATTTTTCCACTATCTTAATACTGACAGTTAAGCGTCAAAACGAGCTTCACATTTTCTGTATTTAAGTATGCACACTAATAAATAAAACTCCACACAAAATTAATACATGCAAGACTGGATTTTACCTGACAAATACCATTGATTTGTGCTGGTTTAAATATTTCTTTACTGTCACTACCTTCCTAGTACATATCATTTTGTCTGCTTATTATTCAAAATTTCGCCACCGCTGCGTCAATTCTCTAAAGGGAGTTGGATTGAAGCTTATAAGATAACCTATACATTTATACTAAGGCAATTAGCATAACTTAACTGAAGAGTACCATATATGGTTAACTCAAAAAATCTATTGATGATCGGGGCTCCATGGTTTCTGTTGTGTCCCCAGGCATTCGACTTCTTAGATTGCGCACCATGAGTCAAAAATCAACCCACCGGACAGGAGGTATATTTGCGAGACACTACACAGGCCGGCGTGGGTATGAAAACACTCTAATTACAGTTCCAATCACGGCTGAGCGCTAATTTGAATTCATCGATCTCAAAGAACCACGGGAAGTGTGAGGGGTATGTAATAAGCATTAGTAACAAATGTTCTGCAACACAGAAAAAAACTCTAGTCTACAGTTTTGAACGGTTACACAAGTATACCTGCGTTTTTCTTTCACCTCCAACAGTTTCATTGTCATTGATGCACATAAAATCAACTACAAATTTCAGTTAAATAAATGCGACCTACCTGCTTTAACTGCACAACAAGTTACGGACAGCTGGGATATATAACTGAGAGTGAATACTTGCGAGAATTTCCTCTCCTGGAGTCGGTCTCAAGAGCAATCGCAACGTTGCATTATAATATTAGAAGTTATCCACATTTATCATGTAAATTATTAGCAACATCTAAAATTTTGCATACGATTCGGCTGACATATTAAAGTTTCCACACAATAGATTTGGAAGCGGTCAACATAAATAAATATTGTCTATTATATGTGATTCCAAAGTACATACGTTTGTGCATTTAGTCGTTTCACATATGCTTAGCACTTGAGAAATAAAAACAGAAGGTTTCTGGTATTAAACATATTAATTTGGGAGACTGCAGCTTCGAATCCTCTCTGGCGTTTATGTATTAAAGGTTTCTACGGTATACAGCAACTACAGATAACACCAATAGCATGAAATGCATAACACGTGTCAGCTGTTTTGCCAAACAGCCAAACTTGATGCCAATTTGTTAATTTAAATGAATCATTCTGCATTAAATTGTTCAGGTGCAGTATTTCAAGTCATTGATTCAGCTAAGGAAATCCACACTTTTGTTTAACGAAACAGTTAATTTGCAACTGTGACTTGTCAATAATTGGTTAATCACCAGTTATTTTTCAACAGCGGAACAATGTATTCTAGCAGGTCGATGTTATATATGTACAGTATTAATTTACTAAATCAAGTCTTATGAACTGATAAAATTGAAAGATGAGTCAGTTGTTTTAGGAGGGGTAAAGAGTACAGACTTGACATGTCCCGTAGCTAGATAATAGAAGAAATTAAACCTTAACCAATTCATATGTATACAAAATATCATGCGCACCCCTGAAGCGGTAAGATACTTTCTTATTTAAATAGGGTTGTGGGAATGCAATAGTACCAGACAAAGCGAAGTATAAATGTGATATGTTTAATGCACATTGCAAATAACAATTAATAGGCTCAATCCTCTATAAAGATTTAATACTTCGCTGTTGGTCATAAATCAAAACCCGCTAGCTTGCCTGAATATATTCAGTGCATCATACTATGAAAAAAAATTATAACGTTAAGTCCAAATCCAATCTTTTTATTTTGGCTAGGGTAGTGGCACTGACTATTTCAGTTTGAAGGGAGTTCCATAGTTGATAGGTTTGTTGACAATCGAGACGACTGTTATGTTGACTCCGTTTCAGGCTGTTGTCTTTGAGGTTTGTAGTCGTGCACATTTTCAAAAGTTGGTGGCAAGCGTGACTGGGGACTCACAGTATTCGGCGAACTAATAGAAGATCTATACTTAGCGGTCGGTAGCGTCATTGAACGCTGCGATTGTTTCAAGCCGTCCTTGGTACGGGAGGTAACATAATAACTTGACAAATGTTATTGCTCGTCGATGGGGCGTTTTAAGCGCTGCAAGGTCAAGCTTAGTTAAATATATCAAGCCTGGATTAAATATTCGGTGTGGAGACGCATATATACATAATATCCCACAGAAAACATGATTGAATACAAACCTGGAATGCCCTTCGCATGGGAACCAGTAAGGAGGTTACCTCTATTTGAAACCGTCTAGGTCTCTCTGGAACAATCCAAGTCTTTCTGAACACGCACACTGTGCTCTTCTTCCTAAGAGGTGAAATTCACGTAGTGCATCCTACGTTTCTAGATATAGAGACGTTGACAGGGAATGTGAACAAGGCAGCACTTGTCTTCGTTGAATCGCACCGCTTTCTTCACCGACAATTACCGCACTTCCTCGAAGCCTGGCTGGAGGATCACTTGGTCATTCATTCTCTTGGTTGATCGCAAAATATTTACTTGGTCCCTGAAGAAGAACATTGTGAGAAATAAACTCGTGCTAAATAGCAAATTACGAATAGGGGCAGCGAAGGCCTACGCAGCTATTTTTCCAAAGAGGTATATCAGTAGGATTTATTTTGTCGGATGCCGAGAGATTATTAAAGCAATTTCTTCACAGAGCTGTAGGCGAGAGTATTCAACAGTTACGCCGTTCCCACGGATTAAGTAACCAAATGTAGGAAGCTACTCCTAATAAAGACCAGTTTTCAAAACTAGCGAAATGATTAAATAAGGCTGAAGTATCATTTCCATCAAGCTAAGACAATTACCTTGTAGCTTGATGATACGGATACTTTGCCAACCGATTTGCAACGTTACTGTCAAGTGCGGGTTCTTCGTGGAGATAAACCCATTTCTGCACTCGCTCAATCCCGTTTGCGCAAACAAAATGTTTGAAGATCAGGAACACTGCAAAAATCCGACCGTTTTCATTAGCTATACGAACTACACAACGGCTGACTTTGCCTAACCAAAGTTCCACGAGAAGTCCCAAAGTATGTGTACATCATGTCAAAAGTTACGGAAGAAAACGATGACTGCGTTATGGTTTTATGTCATCAGAGGAACTCAGTGTCACTTGGAGACGTCGGTGTATATCGTGTGGCGTTGAATTTAGGTCACGTGGGTCAGTATCAGTTTTGTGGGTTCAGCCGGAATGTCAAGTATACCACAAATTCAATTCCGCTGTGTACGATTTTCCATCAGTTTTTGCTTTATGGCAATAGCGTGCAATCCCAAGAATTGATGTGCGAACCGGTTAAAGCAATTTTATTTCTATGGCCGACCATGACAAATTTCATTTTGTCTGTCTAGCTGTAGGTCATGATAAGGTATTTCAAATACGTTTTAAAAAACGATGCTAATATAGATAGATTTCTCAGTGTCTAGTCTTTTAAAAGGGATACCCAAATTGACAATGTCATTTAAAGCTGTATTCAATATATGTCACAGCTTCTGAGGCAGTATCAGGGTTTACTATGACATGTTCTGATGGACGTTCGTTAGTGCAGGTTAGATCCTAGAGGATTAAAATACGAATACAGAGAACTGCTGTCAAAAACTTTCCTAGATTTGCTTGTCTAAAATGCTGGAAAGAAATATATGGAGTTGACCCTATGCATTCTGATACAACGTGTTTAAGTTGTGCTGCTTACGCTAAACATTAAATGATATGTTTCTTTAGTGTAAAGCAAGATTCGAACTCGGTAATATTCAGGAAATCTTATAACTAGAAATCAAACTACGCATCTTTGCAGCAGAGCCATATACACGTGTGATGGCTGGTACCCCCCTGACCATTCCAAACGGTTAGGGTTCTTGCGAAAGCTTATGTGTAAATTCACAAGCCATGCATTATTGGTGAGTACTCAGTATAGTAGTAAAATATATACAATTTCAAGACATCGACTATTTGATTTTTCTGTTGCGGCAAACATGCAGCTGCCATAAACCTATTTGCAATGGCTGAATTTTCAATGCAACGCGCATGCTGCGCCATTACGGCTGAGGGTACTTGGCCCCATAGGGTTGGCGTATATCATGTACCTGTTGGTTTGAAAATCTTTGGAAACTACTAAGGAAATTTTTGCATATAATTATAAATATGTCTCTTGTCTGACAACTTGCTTTACGTACAGTGCAAAACTTATGTCAAAACAACATGATTAGCGTCCACCCGATTCTCAGTGCTTCGGCTCCCGGTTACAGGCAGCTTAGCAATAAAATGCTGATTCAAAAAGTTGTGATGAGGTAGAATATTCAAATTATTGGTATCATCCTGGATAACACTAAAATATTAGCAGTTATTTTAACCCATGAAGCAGGATGTCTTTTCAAATTGGTTGGACGTACAAGGCACATGTTAGATTTCGAATACTCCTCACATAGTCTGTGAGAATACATAAACGCATTCCTAAATCAAGCAAATTATTTTGCATAATAAGGCAAATTATCATTGCCTCGTGGTCGTGCGGAGTATTCCGTGATTGTTCATTATCTTGATCGCACACTAAACCTTCACATCGACCGCGAAGAGGAAACGTTTTGAGGAATAAAATCCTGCTAGATCGTTAGTAAAAACTTTGAACGGGTGATGCCTTTCTGCTTTCTATTATGCACAATCGTGTTTTATATTATTCCATGAAAGGCTCCCGGCCATTATATAAATAATTTAGGGATTTATATAAATAGGATTCACACTTGTTAGGCCGTCCATTAATATGGCTGCGGCCGTTCCACTTGGAGAGTGTTAATAGCAAACTTTCTTCAACCGATTTGTAGATATTTTCCACTGAGAGTCCCTGGCGTGGATAATCCCATTACTACATTCACCTACTGCTGCTTCCTCGGAGGAAAATGTGTGAATCTCCCGAAACTGAAGAAAACTATTCCTTTTTCAGCTTTATGAAGTTAATCACGGTTGACCTTCTTCCGGACGCTTAATCCAAGGAAGTCTTGAAACATACGCACCGCACGTCAAACGTTACGCAGCCAAACAAGGACAGTAGAATGGTCTTTGTTTTATCCACAGGACACACAGTCTCCAGGAGATGTTGACGTTCATGTTATTGCGCTGAATTTGGGTGACGTGGAACAAATCTCAGTTTTGAGGGCTCAGCCGAAAAGCTAATTTCACCGCAAATGTTATAACGCAGGTTGTGATTTTCCATTGGCTTTTCTTCTTACGTTGCTAGACTGCGAGTCAAAAACATTTTCGTACAAAAAGGTTCAAGCTACTTTATATATTTCGTTGTCCGCATATTTGATGTTATTAATTTATACCGCTTGTACCAGTTTGGCATCTTATTGTAGTGGCGTCATGGTAATTTTGTTTATTGCTGCTAACGGATTCAGAGGCATTTTCCCTGGCATTTGTATGTAGTCAAATCGCTTGTCAGATGCCCCGCTTTACACTATTATGGGCGAGCTCTGGCTCATAGCGGACACCATAGCCAATTAATGGAAAAAGTCTTGACAGCTACGATTGAAGCTGAATCGCTTATGAGAGTGAGGTGAGTCAGAGGAATTCGAGATCTAGACGCTGCACCGCGATTGTAGTGTCGCTTTAGTTCTTGGCCTATAGGCGGAGATTGTGTTGGCTGGTTGAGGCATTAGCATGGCTCTGTTCAACTCATCGGGTGAGATGTTTATATCCACCGAAAGCGCCATTGTCTCTGTTAGCCTATCGTAATTCCTCATGAGCACTTTGACAAATGGAAACATCTGAAGTCTTGTACAAAAATTGCCTTAGCTACTTTGTTCACTTGCTACACTTATTGGACTGACTAACCAACACATTTCAGATAGAAAGATATAAGGCTGTTAGTTTATGTTAGCTCGATGATAAGAATTTTAACGCAAGTCTCTGAAGAGCACTCGCAGCGTTGCACCATACTTGAAATGCTGGCTCTTTCGGCTGGCTCTCTTTCGGTTACACGACGGTCGTCTATACGAGTGTGCACACAACTGGTGAGACAGATTTTCGGCTGCTCGTTCTATGGGTGGGTATTGCTGGCGAAATTGGAGTTCAGGCTGGATGTGCGCGAAGTCAGCTGTAAATGACAAGCAACCAGTTGATCAGGACATTACCCTAACTGCCGTGAAAAACATCGTATCTGAGTCCATCTGGGTATGTTGGCTCCAAATATAGCACTCTAAGGAATGCATTATTAGAATTAATTAGGTAACCGGATGGTGCTCACTTCTGAGGGATCTTTCTTGAAATGGGTAAAACATTTAGGTGGTAAGGCAATTTGTTACTTCCTACTTTTAGTGATCCAACAGCTAGATCCGTTAATTTCGAGTCAACTAAGTGCATCTTGCTTAGTACGTAATGAAACAGGTTGGAAAGATGCGCTATAAAATGAGACAGAACTAGAAAAATTTCTGCGATTTCCATTAATACAGTTAGATATCCATACAAACGTTAGCCGTCGAATAAACGGGCACACAAAGAGGTACATAAACTTCAGCGAACCATTGAGGCTGCACACAGCATGCACCTAAGATCTATAGCTATGTCTTTGCTTCCGCTATGGAAAACAACTATCCTCGACACGTTTTAGACACGATTTTTTGTATTTGTTACAGTGTGTCCCAAAAATGATGTTAAGGACAATCACTAGGGCTTTAATCTTATAGTAAAAAACCTTATTTCGGCTCGCTTAAGCTATTAGCATCGGGCCCTTTGCAAAACTTAAAATGTCTGTGCCCCTGGGTCGATTTTGCATAATCTTATCCCAATCAACACACAGTAAAGTACGTGTAAGACTTTCTGTGTACCTGCTAACAATTCCTTCCTGACATTATTTGATCACCATCGAAATGCACCATTAAAATGTAAGCAAAATGATCATTACACTACTACTAGGTATTAGCTCAAATGATGCAGCGAACGAGGCGCTTGGTTTTACAAACCCGCCCAAACCTTGTAAAACTAGCCATCAATAGATTTACTCGCGGATTGTTTTGTTTACTTCGGACCATCGCTTTAGGATGTTATGGTGTCATCGAGGCCATCTGTGTGACAGACAGGTCGCAAACTACTAACATTAATAGTGTATGAACGCGCGATGTAAACCTTTTACATCTACCTTATGTGAGAGTCACCGGTAACATTTGCCTCTATTGCATCCAGTCGCAAACAATGGGTAGTGTCACACGAACAGCTCAATATTGAAAAGGCTTAGCTTAAAGTTTGATGGTGGAAGCGCAGCAAACAACCAACTCAGACTTAACTAAGCCCATATCTATCCATATTTATATATATATATATATCCATATATATATATATATCTGCAGCAGATATTTTAGTCAACTTTATTTTATCTGTAGATTTGGCATATATAAACGGTGCCGGGTGACATCGGTTACCTGCAAGTCACTAGCAGCCATGATGCTCAGAAGGGTGTCACCAACACTGGCGCTGCGCTACATAAATGGGTAAGTCTCTTACGCTTCTATGTAGGACGGATGAAGTAGATACGCACAATGTCACCTTTTTGAGCATTACCACCTTTGCTGAGCAAAATCAGGTTCCAAGTTTGAATCATCAGGTCAACCTGATTTGTTGCATTATCTGCTAAATCGTCGACATATTACGTTGTCCTCTTTCCAGTGTTATAATTCCCTACTTTATGCAGAATGCAAATCTACGGAAGGTTGCTGCAATAAATAGTCGTGTGCAGCAAGGTTGCCATATAGATTTTACTCTAACTTAGTAATTGTGTGCATCTATTCGTAGCTTTACTTGCCTTGAAACTTCTTGAATCCAGCTGCTCCCAGCTAATAGCACTATCAACCAGGATTAGGTTGGTTATGCTACCCGCTAACGTTATGCCATCAATCACTGACAGATTTGCACTAGAAACTGATAATTATCTTAAGTTATATTACTAGATTCGCAGATATCCTCTCCTCATCCTAACCGTGTAGAAAGCGAAGCTCAAAAAGTCGGATAAGTTTGTCCACTTAGGCAGCTGCACTTCTGTCGTCGGCATTAATAGTGTGATGTCAATTATTATCGAAAAAATTCTTGTTAACCTTTTCCAACCTGTCCTATTTTGACTTTGTCGCGGTATATTTACTATTTCAAATGGCAGAGACTAGCAGATTTGCGTTCGCATAATGCTGTCGTACGAATGCGTATCCATTCCTAGCAATGCAGGGCTGATAGTAGAAAACTCCTCTTCGGCAAAACGGATGATCTTGTTGGATACACTTATTGTGTTGTGTCAGTAGATACAGATTTGGTGAGTTAAAGATAATTCAAGTAACATCTACCATCTCGTAATGGGTTTGCGCAAGCAAGGTTGCATTAGAGGATACCTCGCAGAAACCAGCAAACCACTCTCGTATAAAGGAAGGGAACACCAAATACTGGCAAAATCTTCGCCGACTCCGAACCTCAACCCGGTCAGGGACGAAAAATAAAAATTACTGATTGCGTAAAGGGCCAAAATTCATTGAGCAAAGCCGTTTTTCACTGAAAAACTGTGTGCAATTTTGCTTGCAATCTAGATGAAAAATGCAATGCATATACATAATTACGAAGAAATATTTGAAAGCGTTCACCCAAAATGTTTGTTAAATTGTTTTTAATTTGTGCTTTACATTTTACACGGTAAAATCAGAAGACACATTTATATAGTTGTTAAAATACTTGAGTTCTATCAGAAATTAACGTCAACATAAAAATATATGTATAAGTGTATAGATATATATGAGAATTTTTAAATCAATCTATCGTAAAATTGTACCTGGATTGCGAAATTCGGATCTTAAACATCTCATCATTTATAATTGCTTTATTACTTAGAGGAGTTGTCTTGGGCTATTAACTGGATATCAGCAGAAAGTCAAACCAAACAGCGCAGTATCCGTTTACTTGCATTCATATAGGTTTGATTTATGTTGCTGTAAATATTTACTTATTTCGCATCCCTCACTACAGTAAAGCATTGGCTTAAAAAGCAAAATAATACATTCCACATTAAAAATAATTTGTCTTAAACTATTTTTTGATGTTCTTACCTCAAATTGTACGATGGATATGCAGGATAGACACGATTCATTCCATAACAATTACCTTGATTTGTGCGTACACATATTTAGTGTGATTACCCGCGTTGAATATATATTTAGGTCATTCTGAACATTATGACGGTTTCCACGTGTTAATTGCTTACCGGTATGCCATGCCAAAGATGCTGTACTTTTGCTGATTTGACGGTGCTGGATAAAGGCTTATCCCTGAAGAATTGCGGTATGCAACGGGCAATTTAGACCTATGAAACCAGTGTTACATTGTATCAGTTGGCCGGGAGATAAACCTTCTATAATGTGAACTAAAATACAGTTTCCAACATTTACCGACCAGAGTAAAACAGTGCCCTAGTAAACTTGCTTTTTTACATAATAGCTCCGCAATTATGTTTCTGTTCATTAGCAACCGTGATATTCATGCAGACTCTAAAATAAGTTTGTCATTTTCCCTTATTGCAGGTTACAAATCCGGCTGGATAGTAGCTATGGTCATGGTTGCTGATAATAATTGCGCCGAAGTATAAGCACAAATGGCGAGTCATCATATGAGGAAAGGGCCGTCTGTTCATTCGTAGCATGTAAGGACCATTTATTTAGAAAGATTTTTGTAGCATCCTTAATTATAAGACATTGTTCTTTAACACACTTGAGAAAGGAAAATTAGTGGTGGCCAAGCTGAACCTTCGTTGCCTACGGAGATTTGCAACGAGAGGTAAATCACGACCGTCATGTTTCCAGTTAACACAGCAGAAGGAATACGAAGTAAGACCAGTCAGAATAATTCACAATGTGTTGCATTTTCAATGTCTGTTTCCTTGTGGCATCCGCAAGGGAGCTGTTCTCGCTATATCCAAACCAATTTTGTTTATGGTATCATCGACGTGCTCCGTCGGGTTAATAGCTATTCCCAGACATTAGCGAAAACGTATTTAAAAATTTTGCAGTTGGTTTGGATTTCGAGGAATTTTGATACGAAACCAGTTGCACGCGAATGACTGGAATTGGAGTCGTATGATTTATAATGCACTTTGTAAAATTAGTTGGCATTTTCTTTTTACCTAATTATCGGACCAGCTTAGCTGGGTCGTGGCTCAACTAGTTGAACATATACCAATGTGAATTCGACGACAGCAGGAACAACACCAATCAATGGTCACTGCTTGTCCCACGTTAGATATCACCGCCAATTTTGCCGTACCTGATGTTGCGTTGCGCATTTGTAAAAGACACTTGGAAATATGACATAGCACTTTACCTCCGCTGTCAGCAAATAATCGAGGAAAACATATGCTGTAGGTTGACGCGAATAAATCTTATTATGTGTCATCATGATAATGTAAACTTAGATAAATATCGGCAAAGGAGGCGTTGTTCCCTTGTTCAATCAGTCTGCTTTATATACCTAAAACCCCTTAATTTTGCATTTCACAACGCACCGGCTATCATGCTTGAAATGCTGACGACATTTTTCTTTTAAAATAGGGGCACAATTTTATACTTACCAGCAAAATAGTTGATGGGTCCAACATAACAAAATTGCCTACCTATTTTTAAAAGATGCGGTTTAAGATTTAACTCAACACCGTTCTCAACATTTGCAGGGTATCCTACTTTTTAAACGCCTCAAACCATGTGCCAAGCTAAAACATGCGAATCATTTTCATTTGTGAGAATTTGATTAGGTACCGTTTTGTTGCACGCATAAATGCATAGATAATTCTATGTCGTATAAACTATATAGCTAATGACAAGATCATGTATGCTTACACATGAATAAGTTAGTCACGCTAAAGCTCCAAGTTTTCTAAATTTAGTGTGAAGCCATGTAGACCCGTAATAAAGAAATTGGTTGAATACCCAGAGCCAAATAATGGCTCATGTATTCGGAGCATATAACACGTATTATTGTGCATAGTTGGCAGTTATGTAATAATGTGAGCAATCTAAATTATACTGATCAAAATAATTGAACAATACAGTTCCCGTGCTAGTGACATGTCAGCACATTTATAATTAACTTTGTATCAATAACGAATATCAAATGCTTTTATTCTAAAGCGATCTGATTACTTTCCGTATGTAGCGTCTGGCGACACTAGATGGTTTGGAGCTGGAAGTAGTTAAGTGGACTATATTATGTTTTAATGCACGTAGTATCTAAAGCAGTTATCATCATTATTAGGATGGCTTCTACTAAAACAATGCCAAATATTAATTTGATTTCAGGTATGTCACATAGTGGTGCTCTAAGGAATCAAGTGTTATAGCAAGGTTAATTAAACAGCTTAACTTTAATTTGGATAAAGGGAAGGAATAGACTAACAATCCGTAATTTGTTCGCGTTTCTATTTTTAACAATTGGCGTTTGATGAATAATCTTTGCTAAACCTAGTAATTAAAGGTGGCTCTCTTTCAATCGTGCATTTTATAGCATTTAATAATTATACATTGCGAAGTGAAATAAAGCAACCTTCGCGTGACAAAGTATCGAAGTAGCTCTCATACACCGGAAGGAAAAGTTTGCAACTATACACTAATTATTGCTCTTTATGCAGCCACGCGTAGAGTAAGCAAAATGACGGAAGCACTTAACGAGAATCAGCTTAAAGGATGAAATAATGTGAAATGATTTCTAAAGCTATCCATTAACTTGATTACGTTGGATCAGTGATCAGTTATTACTGTAAATTAAGGTGAAATGAATGCAATAGAATATGCAATCTGATTTATCAAGCTAAATGATTTTGCTTCATAAATGTGAGCATATTAAAAAGCAAAGTACAAATTGTTATTTGAGATGAATGGTGCTGAGTGTAGCTTTTCAGTACAATGAAATAGACTTACGGGACTCACTTTTGTGTCATTTATTGCCTTATAGATTTGTAAAGTGTGAATAGGACAGCATTTGTACTGTGGTATTGCTTGATTTTATAAGAAATTAGCGCAAAGAAGCCTTACAGAAGCACATAATTTGATGCATTAAAAACCATGTTACCTCGTGAGACAATGTTCTATCATTAAAGCAAATCTTTATATGACATGGCATTAAAATTCCGTCAAATTTTTGGGTCCTTTGTTGATGAATTTAAGATATTACAAATTAACGTATGTGGAGTCAGCGTATCCGTTAAGCGCTCTTTGCTGCATCCAATTTTCATGTACGAGCATCAGAACATATTTTTCAGTTCTGAGTTATTTATGCATGCTTACTTTAAAAACAGTAAAAAATATTTGTAGTTATTTACGATCAGTAAGCATTTCGTGTTAAACAGCTAACCTGTGATCTTTTAATAAAGCAATATTTGTAGTGCCGCCTTAGAAGCAGGATCATCCGCATTTCCCCACAAGTGTTGCAAGTAAAATTTTGCTACATCACCTAAAACGCCCACTTGCTTTGTCTTATGGACCAAGTAGTTTCTTCTATATCCTCAAATATTTGTTCCTAGCATTATCCATAGGTCTATCGTGTGCTTAATCATAAATATTATCTGGTCAACACCCATTATGGGTTCCAGTAAATTAGTCATTATCCCCATTGTTTTCTCCAGCGTTATGTATTAAAACCAGCTATACATTATCTAACGTAAAATAGTTTGTTTCGCCCAAAGCAGCTTCAATATCATTATAAGTTTAAAGTTTAGTAGCACAAAATCCTTATATGGCATAACACAAATTATCTTTTTGTTACTAATATTGTTCATTTTTAAACGACGTTAAATGGGTAACACCTACACATGTTAGTAGTTGAGAAACGTTTTAAATTGTTAATATCGTGTGATAAGTCATATTTGTCACCACGGATCTCCTTGATCAGCGTGCCTTAATGTCACGTGTAAGCTAGAATAAGTAAACTGATATCTTTATATGTACATGTATGAAATTTTATTTAAAATAATGCAAAATTCGTCATTGTATTTAACTTGACCTACTTGCATATCATTCGCAGGGTATGCAGTTTTCTTTAGTAAAACATGAGATAAACACTTTGCAAATGGTTTTCCAACTACAAGCAGTCTCTCCCCAATTCCCACAAAATCACAAATAAATACTAGACAGAATGGAAATGATAAAGATATAGCTGGAAATGGATTAAAAAAATGACATTCTGAGCTGGGCAGAATTTTAAGCGAAATTAACATTATTAGTAAATAACATGAGGTATTCTGCGCGCAATAATAGGCTTTTTATAAATGATGTGCAAACGAACGATTTGGACATAGATACCACCTATATGGATATTATACTGCTTAGACCACCGTAATTTCCTATAGTTTTGCGACATTTTACAACATTCTGCCAATGCCTCGCAACCTTATTCTTCACAATTTAGTAATTAAAACTCCATCGAGCAATTCATATTTCAGTAAGCTGTAATACACCAGTTAAAATGACCTTTTATTGCGAAGTCAGAAATTAGGTGTGTTGCACCTTCATCTTTGGCAGCTTATCTTAGATATTTAGCAAGTTACTGAGATTGCTTTTGCGATTGCACCAGAGCCAACCTTAATTTCTATTACTTTTGCAATTCTATATTACAAGACATGTGCATTTTTATCTTGTGTATTCCAAATGACTGGTTTCAAATCTAACAATAAATATATTTTAAATCATGCATTCCAGTCAACAGGTGTACATTTGCTGAGACAATTCGTGACGGACTATATTTCTATTGGTTTTACTTTGTAATACACAAAACGCAGCCATGTCGCTTGAGATAACCAGAGCCTTTGCAGTATTTTCGCAATTAACGAAAATAAAATTCAGGTATGTAAGAACATCAAACCTACGTGCTTAAGAATATCTTGGTCTAACCTACACACCAAAGATTAGACTTGCTAAAACAGCACTTGGGCAACAGATCATTAACATGTTTGATCAAATAATGTCTAGGAACAGTTAACGGCTTTAGCCCTCTAAATGATCCATTCTGAAGAATAAGTTTATAAACATTCTAACTATTCCAACCGTAAGAAAGCAAAAATGCTACGTCCGTAGCGCACTTTTCTTAACCTCTTTAGTATAAAAGCGGTACCAGTAACTCAAGTTGACCAGATTAATATACACCGGTAATGATACTTAGCCTACATCCTGTGCTTCATAGTATAGTTAAGGCGTAAAGGAAACTTGAGCAGTAAGATCTCAAAATCAAGTGCATGTACTTGTACATAATTCCTTAATTTCGCTTTTTTTCAGAAAAGTCGACCAATGCTGTTATATACAAATGTATTTTGTGGAAATGTTCAATGTATTTAAATAATGGATAATCTAAATCCATTTACATTTAGCCACTTGAACAACATACTGTTTTATTCAGTTCACTCATTAATAAAATAATCATCATTATAGCATGTTAAAACATGTGTTTTAAGGTCCAAACAAAGCGGTTTAATAATGTTTGGAAAGCGTCACAGTACCTACAGCGATGATTTTTCAAAAACGTTGTTGAACCGTTTCCGTTTGTCTGTCTAAAAAGCAGAATGAGCAGTGTTCTACTGTGTTAATATTTTAATCATCACAAATGTCGTGTTCTACTGTGAATGGAGAAATTTAACTATACTCAATCCCTGTAAAACCTTGCTATCTGCCAATACTGTTCTTTGAGATTAATCAGCGTGTTCTTCCTTCTCACAAAAAATAACATTTTGTACATTACAACACATTTTTTCCGCTGCCCTCTGTTTATAACTTACACCGCCATGCAAAATTTGTTTGACCCGAAAGCCTTAGCATTAATAAATTGCTGGATAATCTTGGGATATCATGTTTACTAGACCTGCACAAGGTAGCTGCTGGGAACACAGTCCACTTCAAATGGGATTCATAGAACAACCCTTTGAGTCTAGCACCTCTACCAGGACCGTGCATATCGTGCGCTCCAGCAACGGTTTACACTCTCCTGGGGCCAGTAACCGAGGTGAACTGTGTTCAACAGGAAGGCACATTGACATCATTTACATAAACCAAAACCAAACTGAGGATATCACACAAAAATATATAATTTGACGAACAATGTACAGGCAAAATGTACATGGAACATTTAGTAAAATAACAGAACTGATCATATCAAATAAAGTGGAAAACATTTAGCTAGGCGAATAATTTTTTACGGTGCAGACCAGAGTAGCCTAACTGCGGTAAATAAGCATGATTTATTCAAAATTCAGTTCAGTATATGCTTGTCATTGTAACATCCATAAGAGAGGCAAACGGCACCTGCTTCTTTAAACCGACCAGGGTGATTTGCAGTACATACCTACAGGTTCAACCATCCAACCCATGTTGAACACCCTTGAAAGAACACCTGAGAGTAAACCTTAAGGAATAATACGGAAGTCATTTGAATTGAAGCCATGTTTCCACAATGTAGCCGGCTTACACTCATTTAACATGCACGGCAGCAGAATTCCCGTCCATTTGAAAAATCATTTGTAAACGACGTACAAATCGCAGTGGCTAGGACTTAATCCATTCCACTCTAGAAGACGCTATTCAATGAGCCTAGAACCGAAACGAGGTAGGTGCCCCATTCCACACCATCAGCGCACAACTATATCCTGGAGCCAGTGTAGACGGCGTGGTGGTTACTATACAGGTAACACATTGACAAGTTTCAAATTTATTGCAGCTACACCAAGTTTACTAATCGACTAAGTAACGCTTAAATGAAAGAAACTCAAAGTACAGGCACATTTACAGACCAAATGTAGCAACAATGCTGCACACATACCATAACAAATACCTGACTGGCCTGTGTTAGTAAATTGCATAGATGCGGAAGCGGCGCACCTATCAACGTCTGCACTGATTATGCTTATATAATCAGTTGACTTGTCGCCTTTTGGTTGCTGGCCCAATTTAGGCCACAATTGTGACTTCCCGAGCATGATTATAACATAGCAACATGTGTTAACATACATATATATAACTCTATATGGATTCTTAGCAAGAAAATCATGTGTGTTTAAGTCCAATTCTACAGCAATCATCCATTTTTATTAGTTATACTATTTAAGGTGCAAAGCAGTTTATCCTGTATTCTGCATGGGATTTACAACAACTTATTCTGCGAAGTATACACCGTTTTGCAGATGTCCATACTGCACCTGTTCAGTAATATTCCCAATTGTCTCGTTTGGAACAACGACACGGTAAACCAGGTTACAAATATGTACTTGAAGTAAAATGTTTTAACATGTTTTGTTGCATATCCTATTTAATTAAACTGCCAATTATAATATATTTCCAAACCACTAGCTCCAAGTCGCTAACAAATAATTACTAAGCACTATGAGGAACAAGTTTTTCAAATTAACTTAAATAAAATAACAACCTAAATTCGCTGCTACATTTAAATACATTTATTGAATGTATTTCATATGTTATTATCTCTTGCATATATACTGTAAATTTGTAATGCTGGTTGGAAGTAAAAAGCTCTCACAAATCGGATTTTCCGAGTGATTTAAAACATTATATGCAGAGACATAAAAGTATGTGATATAGTTGACAGATATCCATATATGTGAACAATCAATATGCTGTTATGTATAAGATAGGATGTGACAATTTCGTCATAATCTTCACCGGATTATGCCGCGAAAAATCCGTTTTGCATGAATTTTCGTAAGCTTCATTTAATTACTAGTTACATCAACCATAGCTATTGCTCACCGCGTCTTGTTTATGCACCGCATCTTTGAAAGAAATTCCGATGCCGGATTAGATGGAAGGTGACCTACTGAGGTTATACCGCGATGTTTTCACAAAGAAATTAATAATGATACTAGTCAGCCACTTATATTGCTCAGCATACACAAGAATGTTGCAAAAGCTAAGACGCCTTTGAGTAGTTTGCGATAAAAATCGGTTTGTAAAATTCAGTTTCCTGATATGTTAGGCGTCATCGGAACTCAACCTTAGCTATCGGACATTTATCTTTTCATTTTATATACCATTCCATAAAGTTGTAATCTGTTTGCCGTCTTTTTGTCGGGATCAAACAGACGTTCATTAATTGAACCATTGAATTCAGAAAAGCCATGTTCCCTAACAATTTCTTGGTACTAAGACCCAGCAAACCCAACTGGAAAAAATGTGCCTAAATATACAACCTTTGCTGTCGAAAGGTAATTAAGATATATATCCTACTATCGTATCTCTGGCTAAGAGTATATACAGTGTTACACTCAACGCGAAACTAGGTATCCTAAATTGCAAATGTAGACCAATAAAACAGTTTTGGTAACCAGAACAACGAGCAGATTTGGAACATGGCAGGTCTGCTTTATGACATTTTCAAAGATTCTAGAGTAATGATCGTCAGGACAGATTGTTGACAGAGTGTGTGAATAAGCAAATGTGACGTACGTAAGCTGCCATGGTTTAATAAACGTAGGTGTATTTGTGGCCACTCGCGTCAGCAGATGGAGGCGAGTCTTCTTGCCTACCTCTCCAGTGGGTAACACTGTAAGTATAAAAGTACCAAGATGTCTCCATCTTGGTACTTTTGTACTTACAGCAAGCATCCAATTTAAATGAAGTAAACTCCACAATTGGATGTAGTTGACATGGCGCGATCCATCGCCTCGACACGCAACAAACATCCCGTGACAAATCTGGATCAGAGTTTAGTGGACGTTGAAATACTGACGCAGTGACTGCACACGTCAGATCATAATTATATATTGTTGTCCATACTTCCTTCGTTGTCTTCTGTGTTCTTTTTGCTTTTACCACAATTTTTCAATGATGCGGAGAATGGTCGCAACTCCAGAACATTGCAAAGAAACGGAAATCCCGTTCCTTCTACAAAAACATGCTAGGATCCCGTTGCATCTGGAAACCACAATGAATGTCCCAAAAAATGCGTATTTATCTCGGTTCCATTTAAAGAGATGCAGCTTTTGACTTACTGAAGAGAAGACCCTCAAACGCAGTGGTCAGTACCTACCAAGCCGTCTATCCTCGTGTATTCGCGCAGGCTGTTCCGATTGTAACACGACATCTGAAGGACAGACTCTCGGTCCAGTCAAGATTAGGCATTCTGTATCAATTTGTTTACCTCTGTGGTAAAAATTATACTGAAAATTCGACCAGGTGTTTGACAAAATGGCTAGCAGAACACTGCTACGAAGCGGCTTGAAAAAGAAGCATCTGTAGCGCTATTATGGAACATTTACTCCTGAGTAGACATGCAATCCGGATAGCAGACGCGTTCTGCATTCTACTTCGTGTCTCTGTATCATCCTAAAGCGCTCAGTAATCATCTATTAAAGGTGACTGCGACGATCGCTATTATGTTGACAGCCTGAAGTGTGCAAGCAGAAAGACCGAATGTAAGCCCTCTTGTTAGACTGGCCGCGCGGATGTTCTTTGCTATTCGACACCAGCAACGTAACGTCTGCCGCGTAGCTTACCTCCAGGGGATCGGCCTAATTAAATACTAAAGTTAGCGGTCTCATTCAAACAGCTGCAGACCCCAAACTAGTTTTCACTAGCATACTGTGTTATCAGTTATTTCCTCATACTTGTAATGGCCTGGTGAAAGTATTGAGAGGAGCTATCCTCGTTAAATGGACTATTTATTTAACGATGGGCAAAACCATGAAATTTCGTCGTGCCTTGTCGACAATGGTGTAATACCACATTGATAAAACTATTAGCAACAGTTCTGTCTGGGTCAGAGCCCTATGCCTAAAGGCAAATTAGTGCGGCCTTGCTTGGTTTGACTCGCTCTGAGCATAGATATTGGCTTGTCACTGACATTTTTAAGACTAAAGTATTCCAAGATTTGTACCGAAATTGGTATTGAGATAACGTACCAAATAACTGTCCTTCTAGTTTGCAAGGTAGAAATATGAGTAGATGGTTGGGGGTTTGTCGAGCGCCAATTTCTTTGAGTGGTATAGGTACATTCCGAAGTAGATCCCTCAGGTAGTTTATAGTCAGGCTCGACCAGGCTCATGTGTTTATGATAACTTTTCAAGCAGTAAAATATCTGGGAGGTAGGCATTGAATGGTTGAATTAATGGTTTCTAGAAGTTATAAAAATTATTTGGACTAACGCCTTCCTGAGCATCAAAAACGGCTAGGATCTAGAGAATGCACATGTGCAAACGTCCACGTTCTGTATTACAGGTGATAATTTTGGCATGATCTCAATATATATATATATACGGTTCCAAGGTGAACATTCTAGGATTCTCCTAAAGGTAAATAAGGTAAATGAATGTAGTAACCATTTATTCCTCTTATATCTGCGGTCTCGCAATTCATAAAAGTTGGCCGGAATCATTACACTTCTGCAGATACCCAGTGAATACACAGATTCAATTGACTTGCATTTGTGTGCCGATTGCTCATGTGCATGTAGCTAGGCATTAAATTTCTCATTCGACAAAGTATTATAGGGTATAATATTGTCTCACGAGGTAATATCGTTTTATTGCATCGAATTACGTGCTTCTGTAACGCTTCTTTGAGCCAATTTCTTATAAAATCAAGCACTAAAACAGTACAAATACTATCCTCATCATACTTTACAAATGCATAAGGCAATATCTGACACAAAATGGAGTCCTGTAAGTCTATTTCATTGTACTGAAAAGCTACACTCAGCACCAATCATCTCAAATAACAATTTGTACTTTGCTTTTTAAAATACTCACATTTATGAAGCAAAATCATTTAGCTTGATAAATTAGATTTCATATTCTATTGCATTCATTTCACCTTAACTTACAGTAATAAATAATCACTGATCCAACGTGATCAATTTAATGGATAGCTTTAGAAATCGTTTCACATTATTCCATCCTTTAAGCTGATTCTTGTTAAGTGCTTCCGTCATTTTGCTTACTCTACGCGTGGCTGCATAAAGAGCAATAATTAGTGTTGCTGCAAACTTTTCCTTCCGGTGTAGAAGAGCTACTTCGATACTTCGTCACGCGAAGGGTGCTTAATTTCACTTCGCAATGTATAATTTTTAAAGTATATAAAATGCACGATTGAAAGAGAGCAAACTTTTAATTATTAGGTTTAGCAAAGATTATTCATCAAACGCCAATTTTTAAAAATCGAAACATGAACAAATTACGGATTGTTAGTCTATTCGTTCTCTTTATTCAAATTAAAGTTTAATTGTTTAATTAACCTTGCTATAACACTTGATTCATTAGAGCACCACTATGTGACATACCTGAAATCAAATTAATATTTGGCATCGTTTTAGTAGAAGCCATCCTAATAATGAGGAAAACTGTTTTATATACTACGTGCATTAAAACAAAATATAGTCCACTTAACTACTTCCAGCTCCAGACCATCTAGTGTCGCCAGACGCTACATACGGAAAGTAATCAGTTCGCTTTAAAATAAAAGCATTTGATATTCTTTATTGATCCAAATTAATTATTAATGTGCTAACATGTCACAAGCACGGGAACTGTATTGTTCAATTATTTTGATCAGTATAATTTAAATTGCTCACATTATTACATAACTGAAAAACTATGCACAATAAGACATGTTATACACTCCGAATACATAGGCCATTTTATTGTTCTGGGTCTTCAACCAATTTCTTTATTACGGGTCTACATGGCTTCACCCTAAATTTAGAAAACTTGGAAGCTGTAGCGTGACTAACTTATTTCATGTGTATAAACATACATGATCTTGTCATTAGCTATATACGTTTTATACCGACATAGAATTTATCTTTAGCAAAGAGAAAACTCGTCCAGTATGTTGAGTAAACAGAATCCATGAAGCAAACGGTTCTCATTCATGTCATATACTCGATGTTCGTTACCTACCCCAATGGTACTAGTGCATTATGCAACGCAAACACAGCGGTTAACTTATGGTGAATTCCTGCACTAATGAAATGATTTCGCATGTTTAGCGTGGCCGACATGGTTTGAGGCGTGTTAAAATGTAGAAACACCATGCAACATGTTGCAGAACGGTTGTTGAGATAAATCTTAAACCGCACCTTTTAAAAATAGGTAGGCAATTTTGTTATGTTTGACGCATCAAATTTTTTGCTGGTAAGTATAAAATTGTGCCCCTATTTTAAAAGAAAATGGTTGTCAGCATTTCAAGCATAAAGGCCGGTGCGTTGTGAAATGCAAAATTAAGGGGTTTTAGGTTCATAAAGCACAACTGTTTGAACAAGGGAACAACGCCTCCTTTGCCGCCATTTATCCATGTTCACATTATCATGATGACATAATAAGATTTATTCGCGTCAACCTAACGCATATGTTTTCCTCGATTATTTGCTGACAGCGGAGGTAAAGTGCTATGTCATATTTCCAAGTGTCTTTTACAAATGCGCAATGCAACATCAAGTACGGCCATATTGGCGGTGATATCTAACGTGGGACAAGCAGTGACCATTGATTGGTTTTGTTCCTCCTGTCGTCGAATTCACATTGGTATATGTTCAACTAGTTGAGCCACGACCCAGCTAAGCTGTCCGATAATTAGGTAAAAAGAAAATGCCAACTAATTTTACGAAGTGCAGTATAAATCATACGACTCCAATTCGTCATTCGTGTGCAATTGGTTTCGTTTCATAATTCCTCGAAATCCAAGCCAACTGCAAAATGTTAAATACGTTTACGCTAATGTCTGGGAATAGCTATTAACCCGATGGAGCACGTCCATGATACCATAAACGAAATTGGTTTGGACATAGCGAGAAAAGCTCCCTTGCGGATGCCACAAGGAAACAGACCTTGAAAATGCAACACATTGTAAATTATTCTGACTGGTCTTACTTCGCATTCCTTCTGCTGTGTTAACTGGGAACATCAAGGTCGTGATTTACCTCTCGTTGCAAATCTTCTTAGGCAACGAAGGTTTAGCTTGGCCACTACTATTTTTTCCATTCTCAAGTGTGTTAAAGAACAATGTTATATAATTAAGGATGCTACAAAAGACTTTCGAAATAAATGGTTCTTACATGCTACGAATAAACAGACGGTCCTTTCCTCCTATGATGACTCGTCATATGTGCTTATACTTCGGCGCCATCAGGTTTAGCAACCATGACCATAGCTACTATCCAGCCGGATTTGTAACCTGCAATAAGGGAAAATGACAAGCATATTTTGGAGTCTGCATGAATATCACGGTTGCTAATGAACGTAAACATAATTGCGGAGCTATTATGTCAAAAGCAAGTATACTAGGGCACCGTTATACTCTGGTCGGTGAATGTTGGAAACTGCATTTTAGTTCACATTAATGAAGGTTGATCTCCCGGTCAACTGATAAAATGTGACACTGGTTTCATAGGTCTAAATTGCCTGTTGCATACCGCAATTCTTCAGGAATAAGCCTTTATCCAGAACAGTCAAATCAGCAAAAGTGCAGCATCTTTGGCATGGCATAACGGTAAGTAATTAACACGTGGAAACCGTCATAATGTTCAGAATGACCTAAATATATATTCAACGCGGGTAATCACACTAAATATGTGTACGCACAAATCAAGGTAATTGTTATGGAATGAATCGTGTCTATCCTGCATATCCATAGTACAATTTGAGGTAAGAACATCAAAAAATAGTTTAAGACAAATTATTTTTAATGTGGAATGTATTATTTTGCTATTGAAGCCAATGCTTTGATGTAGTGAGGGATGCGAAATAAGTAAATATTTACAGCAACATAAATCAAACCTATATGAATGCAGGTAAACGGATACTGCATTGTTTGGTTTGACTATCTTCTGATATCCAATCAATAGATTTAGACAACCTCTCTAAGTAATAAAGCAATTATAAATGATGAGATGTTTAAAATGCTTATTTCGCAATCCAGGTACAATTTTACGATGGATTGATTTAAAAATGCTCATATATATCTATACACTGATACTACATTTTTTGTTGACGTTAATTTCTAATAAAAAGCAAGTATTTAAGAAACTATATAAATGGGTCCTCTGAGTTTACCGTGTAAAATGTGAAGCACAAATTAAAAACAATTTAACAAACATTTTGGGTGAACGCTTTCAAATATTTTTTCGTAATATATATATATATATTATATTTTTCATCTAGATTGCAAGCAAAATTGCGCACAGTACTTCAGTGGAAAACGGCTTTGATCAATGAATTTGGGCCCTGTACGCATCCACTAATTTTCCTTTGTCGTCCCTGACAGGGAGGAGGTTTGGAGCCGGCGACGATTTTGCAAGTATTTGGTGTTCCCGTCCTTTATACGAGAGTGGTTTGCTGGTTTCTGCGAGGTATCCTCTAATGCAACCTTGCTTGCGCAAACCCATTACGAGATAGTAGATGTTACTTGAATTATCGGTTACTCACCAAATATATATCTACTGACACAACACAATAAGTGTACCCAAAAAGATCATCCGTTTCGCCGAAGAGGATTTTTTTACTATCAGCCCTGCATTGCTAGGAATGGATACGCATTCGTACGACAGCATTATGCGAACGCAAATCTGCTAGTCTCTGCCATTTGAAATAGTAAATATGTCGCGACAAAGTCAAAATAGGACAGGTTGGAAAAGGTTAACAAGAAATTTTCGATAATAATTGACATCACACTATTAATGCCGACGACAGAAGTGCAGCTGCCTAAGTGGCCAAACTTATCCGCGTTTTTGAGCTTCGCTCCCTACACGGTTGGATGAGGAGAGGATATCTTCGAATCTGGTAATATAACTTAAGATAATTGGCTGTTTCTAGTGCAAATCTGTCAGTGATTGATTGCATAACGCGAGCGGGTTGCATAACCAACCTAATCCCGGTTGATAATGCTATTAGCTGGGAGCAGCTGGATTCAAGAATTTTCAAGGCATGTAAAGCTACGAATATATGCACACAATTACTAAGTTAAAGGAAAAAAAATTATATGGCAACCTTGCTGCACACCACTATTTATTGCAGCAACCTTCCGTAGAGTTACACTCTGCATGAAGTAGGGAATTATAACACTGGAAAGAGGCCAACGTAATATGTCGACGATTTAGCAGGTAAGGCAACAAATCAGGTTGAACTGATGAGTCAAACTTGGAACCTGATTTTTCTCAGCAAAGGTGGTAATGCTCAAAAAGGTGACCTTGTGCGTATCTACTTCATCCGTCCTACTTAGGAGCGTAAGAGACTTACCCATTTATGTAGCGCAGCGCCAGTGTTGGTGATAGCCTTCTGAGCATCATGGCTGCTAGTGGCTTGCAGGTAACCGATGTCACCCGGCACCGTTTCTATATGCCAAATCTACAGATAAAATAAAGTTGACTAATACATCTGCTCCGAATATATATATATATATATGGATATATATATTTATATAAATGTGGATAGATATGGGCTTATTTAATTCTGAGTAGGTTGCTTGCTGCGCTTCCACCATCAAACTTTAAGCTAAGCCTTTTCAATATTGAGCTGTTCGTGTGACACTGCCCATTGTTTGCGGCTGGATGCAATAGAGGCAAATGTTACCGGTGACTTTCACATAAGGTAGATGTAAAAGGTTTACATCACGCGTTCATACACTTTTAATGTTAGTAGTTTGCGACCTGTCTGCCGCACAGATGGCCTGGATGACACCATAACATCCTAAAGCAATGGTCCGAAGTAAACAAAACAATTCGTGAGTACATCTAGTGATGACTAGTTTTACAAGGTTTGGGCGGGTTTGGAAAACCAAACGCCCCGTTCGCTGCATCATTTGAGCTAATACCTAGGAGTAGTGTAATGATCATTTTGCTTCCATTTTAATGGTGCATTTCGATGGTGATCAAATAATGTCAGCAAGGAATTGTTAGTAGGTATATATAAAGTCTTACACGTACGTTACTGTGTGTTGAATGGGATAAGATAATGCAAAATCGACCCAGGAGCACAGACATTTTAAGTTTTGCAAAGGGCCCGATGCTAATATTTTAAGCGAGCCGAAATAAGGATTTTTACTATAAGACTAAAGCCCTAGTGTTTGTCCTTAACACCATTTTGGGACACACTATGGCAAATACAAAAAATCGTGTCTAAAACGTGTCGAGGATAGTTGTTTTCCATAGCGGAATCAAAGCCATAGCTACTAGATCTTAGTTGCTTGCTGTGTGCAGCCTCAATGGTTCGCTGAAGTTTATGTACCTCTTTGTGTGCCCGTTTATTCAACGGCTAACGTTTGTAGGGATATCTAACTGTTTTAATGGAAACCGCAGAAATTTTTCTAGTACTGTCTCATTTTATAGCGCATCTTTCCAACCTGTTTCATTACGTACTAAGCAAGATGCACTTAGTTGACTCGAAATTAACGGATCTAGCTGTTGGATCACTAAAAGTAGGAAGTAATAAATTGCCTTACCACCTAAATGTTTTA
Organism: Dicrocoelium dendriticum; assembly: GCA_944474145.2. Taxonomy (NCBI): domain Eukaryota; kingdom Metazoa; phylum Platyhelminthes; class Trematoda; order Plagiorchiida; family Dicrocoeliidae; genus Dicrocoelium; species Dicrocoelium dendriticum. The sequence continues at coordinate 21,430,264 of OX104067.1, read as the reverse complement.
CCCACTTCAAGAAAGATCCCTCAGAAGGGAGCACCATCCGGTTACCTAATTAATTCTATTAATGCATTCCTTAGAGTGTTATATTTGGAGCCAACATACCCAGATGGACTCAGATACGATGTTTTTCACGGCAGTTAGGGTAATGTCCTGATCAACTGGTTGCTTGTCATTTACAGCTGACTTCGCGCACATCCAGCCTGAACTCCAATTTCGCCAGCAATACCCACCCATAGAACGAGCAGCCGAAAATCTGTCTCACCAGTTGTGTGCACACTCGTATAGACGACCGTCGTGTAACCGAAAGAGAGCCAGCCGAAAGAGCCAGCATTTCAAGTATGGTGCAACGCTGCGGGTGCTCTTCAGAGACTTGCGTTACAATTCTTATCATCGAGCTAACATAAACTAACAGCCTTATATCTTTCTACCTGAAATGTGTTGGTTAGTCAGTCCAATAAGTGTAGCAAGTGAACAAAGTAGCAAAGGCAATTTTTGTACAAGACTTCAGATGTTTCCATTTGTCAAACTGCTCATGAGCAAATTACGATAGGCTAACAGAGACAATGGCGCTTTTGATAGATATAAACATCTCACCCGATGAGTTGAACAGAGCCATGCTAATGCCTCAACCAGCCAACGCAATCTCCGCCTATAGGCCAAGAACTAAAGCGACACTACAATCGCGGTGCAGCGTCTAGATCTCGAATTCCTCTGACTCACCTCACTCTCATAAGCGATTCAGCTTCAATCGTAGCTGTCAAGACTTTTTCCATTAATTGGCTATGGTGGACACGCTATGAGCCAGAGCTCGCCCATAATAGTGTAAAGCGGGGCATCTGACAAGCGATTTGACTACATACAATTGACAGGGAAAATGCCTCTGAATCCGTTAGCAGCAATAAACAAAATTACCATGACGCCACCACAATAATATGCCAAACTGGTACAAGCGGTATAAATTAATAACATCAAATATGCGGACAACGAAATATATAAAGTAGCTTGAACCTTTTTGTACGAAAATTTTTTTGACTCGCAGTCTAGCAACTTAAGAAGAAAAGCCAATGGAAAATCACAACCTGCGTTATAACATTTGCCGTGAAATTAGCTTTTCGGCTGAGCCCTCAAAACTGAGATTTGTTCCACGTCACCCAAATTCAGCGCAATAACATGAACGTCAACATCTCCTGGAGACTGTGTGTCCTGTGGATAAAACAAAGACCGTTCTACTGTCCTCGTTTGGCTGCGTAACGTTTGACGTGCGGTGCGTATGTTTCAAGACTTCCTTGGATTAAGCGTCCGGAAGAAGGTCAACCGTGATTAACTTCATAAAGCTGAAAAAGGAATAGTTTTCTTCAGTTTCGGGAGATTCACACATTTTCCTCCGAGGAAGCAGCAGTAGGTGAAATGTAGTAATGGGATTATCCACGCCAGGGACTCTCAGTGGAAAATATCTACAAATCGGTTGAAGAAAGTTTGCTATTAACACTCTCCAAGTGGAACGGCCGCAGCCATATTAATGGACGGCCTAACAAGTGTGAATCCTATTTATATAAATCCCTAAATTAGTTATATAATGGCCGGGAGCCTTTCATGGAATAATATTAAACACGATTGTGCATAATGGAAAGCAGAAAGGCATCACCCGTTCAAAGTTTTTACTAACGATCTAGCAGGATTTTATTCCTCAAAACGTTTCCTCTTCGCGGTCGATGTGAAGGTTTAGTGTGCGATCAAGATAATGAACAATCACGGGATCCTCCGCACGACCACGAGGCAGTGACAATTTGCCTTATTATGCAAAATAATTTGCTTGATTTAGGAATTTGTTTATGTATTCTCACAGACTATGTGAGGAGTATTCGAAATCTAACACTGCCTCGTACTTCGAACCAATTCGAAAAGACATCCTGCTTCATGGGTTAAAATAACTGCTAATATTTTAGTGTTATCCAGGATGATACCAATAATTTGAATATTCTACCTCATCACAACTTTTTGAATCAGCATTTTATTGCTAAGCTGCCTGTAACCGGGAGCCGAAGCACTGAGAATCGGGTGGACGCTAATCATGTTGTTTTGGCATAAGTTTTGCACTGTACGTAAAGCAAGTTGTCAGACAAGAGACATATTTATAATTATGTGCAAAAATTTCCTTAGTAGTTTCCAAAGATTTTCAAACCAACAGGCACATGATATACGCCAACCCTATGGGGCCAAGTACCCTCAGCCGTAATGGCGCAGAATGCGCGTTGCATTGACAATTCAGTCATTGCAAATAGGTTTATGGCAGCTGCATGTTTGCCGCAACAGAAAAATCAAATAGTCGATGTCTTGAAATTGTATATATTTTACTACTATACTGAGTACTCACCAATAATGCACGGCTTGTGAATTTACACATAAGCTTTCGCAAGAACCCTAATCGTTTGGAATGGTCAGGGGGTACCAGCCATCACACGTGAATATGGCTCTGCTGCAAAGATGCGTAGTTTGATTTCTAGTTATAAGATTTCCTGAATATTACCGAGTTCGAATCTTGCTTTACACTAAAGAAACATATCATTTAATGTTTAGCGTAAGCAGCACAACTTAAACATGTTGTATCAGAATGCATAGGGTCAACTCCATATATTTCTTTCAAGCATTTTAGACAAGCAAATCTAGGAAAGTTTTTGACAGCAGTTCTCTGTATTCGTATTTTAATCCTCTAGGATCTAACCTGCACTAACAAACGTTAATCAGAACATGTCATAGTAAACCCTGATACTGCCTCAGAAGCTGTGACATATATTGAATACAGTTTTAAATGACATTGTCAATTTGGGTATCCCTTTTAAAAGACTGGACACTGAGAAATCCATCTATATCAGCATCGTTTTTTAAAACGTATTTGAAATACCTTATCATGACCTACAGCTAGACAGACAAAAATAACTTTGACATAGTCGGCCATACAAATAAAATTGCTTTAACCGGTCCGCACATCAATTCTTGGGATTGCACGCTTTTACCATAAAGCAAAAGCTGATGGAAAATCGTACTCAGCGGAATTGAATTTGTGGTATACTTGACATTCCGACTGAACCCACGAAACTGATACTGACCCATGTGACCTAAATTCAACGCCACACGATATACACCGACGTCTCCAAGTGACAATGAGTTCCTCTGATGACATAAAATCCATTATGTAGTCATCGTTTGCCTCCGTATTTTTTGACTTGATGTACACATACTTTCGGACTTCTCGTAGAACTTTTGGAAGCCAACTTCAGCCGTTGGATAGTTCGTATAGCTGATGAAAAACGGTTGGATTTTTGCAGTGTTCCCGATCTTCAAACATTTCCTTTGAGCAAACGGAATCGTGCGAGTGGAGAAATGGGTTTATCTCCAAGAAGAACCCGCACTTGTCAGTAACGTTGCAAAGCGGTTGGCAAAGTATCCGTATCACCAAACTACAAGGTAATTGTCATAGATTAATGGAAATGATACTTCAACCTTATTTAATCATTTCGCTAGTTTTGAAAACTGGTCTTTATTACGAGTAGCTTCCTATCTTCGGCAACTTACTCCGTGGGAACGGCGGAACTGTTGAATATTCTCGCCAACATTTCTGTGAAGAAATTGCTTTAATTATCTCTCAGCATCCGACAGAATAAATCCTACTAAGATAGACCACTTTGGAAAAATAGCTTTGTAGGCCTTCGCTGCACTTATTTGTAATTTGCTATTTAGCGCGAGTTTATTTCTCACAATGTTCCTTCTTCAGGGACGAAGTAAATATTTTGCGATCAATAAAGAGAATGAATGACCAAATGATCCTCCAGCCTGGCTTCGAGGAAGTGCGGTAATGGTCGGTGAAGAAAGCTGTGCAATTCAACGAAGACAAGTGCTGCCTTGTTCACATTCCCTGCCAACACTTCTACATCTAGAAACGTAGGATGCACTACGTTAATTTCACCTCTTAGGAAGAAGAGCACAGTGTGCTTGTTCAGGAAGACTTGGGTTGTTCCAGATAGACATAGACCGTTTCAAATAGAGGTTACCTCCTTATTGGTTCCCATGCGAAGAGCATTCCAGGTTTGCATTCAATCATGTTTTCTGTGGGATATAATGTATATATGCGTCTCCACACCGAATACTTAATCCAGGCTTGACATATTTAACTAATCTTGACCTTGCAGCGCATAAAACGCCCCATCGTCGAGCAACAACATTTGTCAAGGTATTATGTTACCTTCCGTACCAAGGACGGCTTGAAACAATCGCAGCGTTCAATGACGCTACCGATCGCTAAGTATAGACCTTCTTTTAGTTCGTCGAATACTGAGAGTCCCCAGTCACGCTTCCTACCAACTTTTGAAACTGTGCACGACTACAAACCTCAAAGACAACAGCCTGAAACGGAGTCAACATAACAGTCGTCTCGATTGTCAACGAACCTATCAACTATGGAACTCACTTCAAACTGAAATAGTCAGTGCCACTATCCTAGTCAAAATAAAAAGATTGGATTTGGACTTAACGTAATAAATTTGTTTCATAGTATGATGCATTGGATATATTCAGGCGAGCTAGCGGGTTTTGATTTATGACCAACAGTGAAGTAGTAAATCTTTATAGAGGATTGCGCCTTCTAATTTTTATTTGCAATGCGCATTACATATATCACATTTATACTTCGCTTTGTCTGGTACTATTGAATTCCCACAACCATATTTAAATAAGAAATTATCTTACCGCTCCAGCGGTGCGCATGATATTTGGTATACATATGTATTGGTTAAGGTTTAATTTCTTCTATTACCTAGCTACGGGATATGTCAAGTCTGTACTCTTTACCCCTCCTAAAACTACTGTCTCATCTTTCTACTTTATTAGTTCATAAGACTTGAATTAGTAAATTAATACTGTACATATATAACATCTAGCTGCTAGAATACATTGTTCCGCTGTTGAAAGATAACTGGTGATTAACCAGTTATTTACAAGTCACGGTTGCAAATTAACTGTGTCGTTAAACAAAAGTGTGGATTTCCTTAGATGAATCAATGACTTGAAACATTGCAGCCGAACAATTTAATGCCGAATGATTCATTTAAAGTAACAAATTGGCATCAAGTTTGGCTGTTTGGCAAAACAACTGACACGTGATATGCGTTTCATGCTACTAGTGTTATCTGTAGTTACTGTATACCGCAGAAAATGTTAATACATAAAAGCCAGTGAGGATTCGACGCTGCATTCTCCCAAATTAATATGTTGAATACCAGAAACATTCTGTTTTTATTTCTCAAGTGACAAGCATACTTGACACGACTAAATGCACAAACGTATGTACTTTGGAATCACATATAATAGACAATATTTTATTTATGTTGACCGATTCCAAAATTATTGTGTGGGAACTTTAATATGTGAGCGGAATCTTATACAAACTTTTAGATGTTGTTAATAATGTACATGATAAATGTGGATAACTTCTAATATTATAATGCAACGTTGCGATTGCACTTGAGACCGACTCCAGGAGAGGAAATTCTCGCAATTATTCACTCTCAGTTATATACCCCAGCTGTCTGCAACTTGTTGTGCAGTTGAAGCAGGTAGGTCATGTTTATTTAACTGAGATTTGTAGTTGATTTCACGTGCATCAATGACAATGAAACTGTTAGAGGTGAAAGGAAATCGCAGGTATACTTGTGTAACCGTTCATAACTGTAGACTAGAGTTTTTTCTCTGTGTTGCAGAACATTTGTTACTACCGCTTGTTACTTACCCCTCACGCGTCCCGTGGTTCTTTGAGATCGATAAATTCAAATTAGCGCTCAGCCGTGATTGGAACTATACTTAGAGTGTTTTCATACCCACGCCGGCCCGTGTAGTCTCTCGCAAATATACCTTCTGTCCGGTGGGTTGTATTTTTGACTCGTGGTGCGCAATTTAAGAAGTCGAATGTCTGGGGACACAACAGAAACCATGGAGCCCAGATCATCAATAGATTTTTTGAGTTAACCACATATAGTACTCATCAGTTAAGTTATGCTAATTGCCTAAGGATAAATGTATAGGTTATCTTATAAGCTTCAATCCAACTCCCTCAGAGAATTGACGCAGCGGTGGCGATATTTTGAATAATAAGCAGACAAAAAAATATGTACTAGGAAGGTAATGACAGTAATGAATTCTTGTTAACCAGCAGCAATCTATAATATTTGTCAGATAAAATCCGGTCTTGCATGTATTAATTTTGTGTGGAGTTTTATTTACCGGTGTGCATAATTAAATACAGAAAATGTGAAGCTCGGTTTGACGCTTAACTGTCAGTATTAAGATAGTGGAAAAATTACATAAGAAATATTTGTTTACCCAGTTTGGTATGTGCACGCTTACAAATAAAATTCGAACGCCCAATAAAATCTAGTCCATGTCCGTGCTTTGTGTGATTCAACTAGAGCAGGCTCCATGCAGCAATTTATTTTTCCTGAAACGAATGTTGTCACAACGGAAAACTAGACTTGTACAATTTGCGATTAAACTGCGGCTCTTCGCAAGGAATCAGAAATTAACGATTGCCCGAACAATGTTAGATATGTAAGTTTACTTACATACAATTTTTAACAAAATGCTGACGGGGAAACTTGTGAAAGTTATATCAGTTTTGGATATATAAAATTAGGTATAAAATTTATGTGCTCGTTTAGCAACGTGGTATAAAATAGCAATCAATAGATTGTTTAACCAGCTTAGGAAGCTTACGCAAACACACACTTGATCAACGCTGAACATTTAATGATAGAGCGAATTTATGGCTGAGAAAAACTAAAAGCTTGTGTCAGAGTCTGTTGTTTGCACAGCCCCGGTTTCTTAATCCTGAATTTGATTATTTCGGCATTGATTCATAGATATATAAGAGCATTTTTGGTGGCATGTTAAAATGCAATATGCGAATATATTGGGACAATTTATCAGAACCTAATAGTGAATTTCAAAAACGTGGTGCTGTATTGAAACGTTGATGCTCATTGCCGTGCCCGTTTCCTACAATGCAACACAGTGTTCAACAATTCGTTTTGAAGATAAACCTGGTGTTGTTTCCAAATTAATTTCATCAAATATGCGAGTTAATGCTTTGTAAGGGAAATATTTTCTTCACCAGTTAAGCCGTCGCTGATTAAAGAGTGTTCTAACAAGAGACACAGAATATTTAGATAGATCTTATGTAATTACATAGTAGAAAGATACCTGTTAGAAATAGTGTCATAATAATATTAAATGCAAAATGATAGGGTGATATTTATATTTTGATTGGAAGCAAATGTTACGATTTAGACTAAATCTTTGAGGAGCGCATTATGAAAGTCCGTATTGCTGTAGAACGCTAGCAACTATCTTTAGAACTTTTACTTATGCTGAATTGTCCCGTCATCTGACGATGTTTTGTCGTAGTTTTGCTGCCCTAACGATTGTTACAATGACAAACATAATTCAAAAAATATCGCATCACTTATTCCAGAACTTATGAAAATGTACTCCATCAATCGTCAGTTGCAACTTCAGAACTGCCAGATTCTCTATATTTTGTAATATTGTAGCGAAGTTTAACACACAATATATTTTGACAAAAATTAAATGATCGTCCAATACTATGACGCTCTCCCAATTCCTGACACCGCTTGAGGTCATGTCAAGTGGTGATCCCGTGACTCCATCAAACGTACGAACCGCCTCGTATTATGAGCTTGTGTGTAGGCGCATGCGTGTTAATACGATCATCGATTAGAGTGAAGGATGAATAACCAAAGCAGCTTATTAAGGACTGGGTCTAATCTAGCTCAGTTGAATAAACCTATTAAAATATTAAAAATTATATATATAATAATGATTAGAAATATAAACAAGAATTTGTTAGCAAATTTAAATTCCGTAAAATATTGGTAAAATCCATAAACAAAGAGATTGTAATACCATCATCGCAAGTGCAATGAAAGAAATGTGTCCCCAGTTAGCTCTCTTCTAACGGCCAGATCTACTTTGACTAAAGTTTAGCTTGTATGAGCCATTTGAGAGGCGCAGGTTTTGCTAAGTTTATTGCTAAAAATCTTATCGCTTGCACATACATTGTAGTCAACCTATTTCTTAAAACCCGGCTTTAAATCATAGTAGCTCATTTGTCAATACATACATCAATTTGCATACTTATTTGTTCTTGGTGTTGATATTAGTAAGCTACAACTACAATTAGCCTGTTTTTGTTTAGCTGATGTTTGCACTTGTAAAATTATTTGTTAGCCTCCGCTTTTACAAAAACAACCGATTTTGTTTCTTTAGCATTTTAGTAGAAATTATCTGCGTTCATTCTTTTGCCAATTAGCAAATTGTAAGGTGATTATTTTGCATACCTATTTAACTAATTATGAAACTGTCTATTTTGTTAAATTGTTTAAACGATTTTGGGGCTATTCATCTTCGTTGTGCAGAGATACGTTCCGGCAACTAGCTTATAGCCTAGTCCTGCAATAGCTATCTACATTTGTTGATAGTGCTTTGGATCTCAGCTACAATAAAATATCACTGGGCAGCTCAGCTTTTGCAGTTTTATAGTGTTATTTGGTGGCCCCAGATATAGGGTTTCTGCGAATTAAGATTGCAGATTTCGGGCATTGCGCATTATATTTGAAGGCCACGCCTTCTATCGCTTTTGAATACCATATCACAGTCATTGCCCTTTGAATATGCATTTTTATTTGCGTATTACTGGTAGCTCTAGATTGAATGCAGATTATATTTTTTCGTTAACAGCTTACGGATAAATTGCTATTTCTTCAAACCATGTGGTTTTTTTACTAGCACCAAGAAATCAGTCACGAACACGCTGTGCGAACTAAGGTTTTGGGTTGCCATGTCTCCTGCATAGAATATATGAAAATGTAGACAATACTTCGGGTAATGCTGAGACTATTTGACAGTTAAGAAAATAGTCTGGGCATCACCAATCGACTAAACGGCTGCTAAGAAGGCCAATTGTTCTATTAAATAGACGAACGTAGATAGAAATTTAGGCGCATCCACCGGCAGTTTCAAATTGAACAATGCTGCATTTGTTTTGTTAAATTCTTTCGTCGGCTTCTTTAATTATATAACGTTGTTTGTTAATTGGTTTTATGGATAACCGTTTGGCCAATTTCATTTAAAATCTGGCATATATCATCAGACTTACTGCAATTTATCGACATAATTAACTGCTTCAATTTTGACCGCAGTCCGTGCTGTGATGAAACATGTCTCTGCCATGCGGATGGCAACAACGGATGCATATGTGCCACAAGAATCAATCCACTTTGGTAGGAAGAATGCTAACTTAATCAAACTGTGAGCTTACGTAATATTTACATGGTGTCTCTTGTGATGCGTTATATTTTCCTGATATGGTATTTTTGGTATTTTTCTCTAGCTCTAAACTTACGAAGTTTATTTTTCCATTTGTGAAATTTCACGTATTCCATCGTTCCCTACTCTAGTCTTTTATCCACTTGCACGCAACGACACAATTTTGTTTAAGGTTTCTTGATAAGTTGGAATCCCTACATGCAATAGCTAGTTACACTGAATGCGCTTAAGTATCCAAGCACAGAAAATCTAATGGAATTAAACATATTTTGTTGCATATTATGGTAATTATTTACGATATGGTAAGAGGTTATTTCGATCTATAAATAAAGCGAGCTAATAACTAAGTGTATGTTAACTAACGAAATAATTTTCTTTCCATAGCTTTATTGCATCACTTATCTGATCCCAGTTTCGGTTCCTAAGTGTTTCTCTACCTAACAATTTAGATAACGGGTAAACATAGGATACAACTAACCACATTTTACATTATAGTTAAATGCGTATTATTGCTATTAAAAAATACTTCCTGTTTCACTTAGGCGTGAGAAGTTCCCCAATAAAACGGCCAGCGTATTAACCGAACACGCTCAAAAACTAATTAGCTGCAAAATACCACAGCTTTTTCCTGAGCTACCACTAATTGAGTATGTTATAGAATAGCTCAAAAAATATATATATACCAGCTAATTTGATAAAACAAATTGTAAACTTGTATCGAATATGCCGTATAAATTTAAGGCTTAATTAATGGCTAGTACCGTAGTTTTGCTTGCCTTTGATCACTTACTCTTTTCGCTTGTCTCTTAGAAAACATAGCAAATTTTCATTGCATTTGTGGTATGCATTATATGAACAAGGATGTACAATCTTCCGGTTTCAAGTTTGCTTATTCAAAACAAATGTTCTCATCAGTCCACTTCCGTTCGAAACAAGATTAAAGTGGTACCAAGCTTTAAAGTGCGTAGAACAATCAGCCACTTGAACTCCGCAGCTGGTAGCTATGTTTCAATAGGATATTATATTATTGGAATAAGCACTTCAAAAATGATTTTGCAACTGGCAAATATTTCTGTCGTAAAATTGTTCCTTATTTAATTTATAATGTTTAATAAATCTGCATAGGACCTTGTAACCTTGCAACAGTATAATAACAGCGACTTAGAAGTAGATAGCACCGCACCATTATAAACTTTCGAAGAAAAGTAGGGATATTTAACTTGCTGCCATTCGATATTTTCTAAATACCGAAAGGCGATACATTTTCTATTCTGCTGGTCAAAGATATTTTCATGGAATTGAAAAATAATGCATTTCGACCGTTAAACGTGGGATGATTTTGTCATTAGTTCCATACTACATTTGACAGTATTTTCCTAACTGCTTTCAGGTATGTCGTGACTTAAAGGTCGAAGTTTTCAGAACGGCACACATCGAACTGATGGACCGCCAATGTTCGTGCAGGATGGTCTATTGTTGTGAGCTGGACATTGAGTTAAATCCATCAGTATCAATGACCATATCATGGCATTCATATTGGAGTGACTTGACAAGTTTGTTCCTTGGTCACAGGAAGCTGAGGATGGTTTTAAAACTGGAGATGAGTCATCCGTACATAAAACGTTTTTATTGCACGCATCATCACTTTTCCTGTGAAAACGAGCATGGAAGAGTCACTGGTTACTGTGAAGCGAGAAGAGGTCCATATCCTTGTGCGCTTCAACCTAAAACATTAAATGATGAGTCAAAATCTGTACGTTAACTGCACATACGAGACCTGGTGTAGAAAAAGGAAAATCCCAACGCTCAATCTAAAATGTTTACTTTTGCAGATAACGTTAAAAATGTGATAAAACTAAGCAGTTGCTTATGAACTAAACATTAATTTGAACCTGTGGCCTTGATTGATCCCGTTCCCTATTGTGTAATCAAAATTCTCGTTACCGTGCAATCAAAATACGCAGGCATATGGTCGATAGGCTTTATCCTATTATTATATAATTGGCGTCAATACCATAAAAATGAGATCGTCCCACAGATGATATACAATGAGGAGTATTCCTTTGCAAGAATTACCTACGGTTAAAGTAAATGAATAATTTTAGGTAGTTATTATATATCTGTTCCAAGTGATAACAATTTAGTGTCGATATCCTTGCAAATGTGAAGTCGGTAAGAAATCAAATACTAAACACCGATAATGTAACACATATGTTAATAAAAAGTCCCAAATATCTCCTATCTTGAACAAGGAGATGAGTATGTTCCCTACATAAAAACGTGATAAATTTTCTCATCTGTATGTATAGAATACTTTGGTAAAAATTGTGCACGAAATAGTAATGAGCGTAGTGAAAAAAGTAGTAAAATTAGTGCGCTCATTCAATAAGCAAGGATCAGGTCGCCAAAAAATGGAGGTTACCCGTTGAGTGGTTGTAGGATACTGGGCAAGAAAACTACCAAATTCACCAATTTTCCAGGGTAATTTCGTAGTTCTATTGTATGCTGATATATTTATGGCAGTTGCTTTCGTGCATCAAGTGTTTTCAGGTGAAAAACAGTGAAACATCCATTACGATAGCTACACGTTGCACGTTAACTTCGAGACGAACGACAAGTTGTTTTTCGGCGGTGATATTGTGAAGAAAAGCGTTTGTGGTGCTTATCTAAATCTAGTATAAATTCTAGACGACCAGATTTGTAGATTTAATGTTTCCGTGCGACGCAGAATGTCACCTGGATTAGCAAAATTCCTGGAATTGTCCTCTCTTCAACATAATCGTATTAAATGAAGACGCTGACAACCATCCGTGGTTGTATGCTGTTTATTACAGCGATAACCACAAATCCATTGCGCGGTACGGGTTAAAACAATGTTGCCCGTTTTAGTCTGACAGATCTTGTGTGCGTCTTGAGAAATTGTTAGCTTAGGCGAGGAGAACGCCTTTAGTTCCGGAACGAGCCTGGTACGTTTTCAAATTATATCTGATCTTTCCGAATGCATCGCCGTTTCGTCTTCCGATAACAGGCATTCTCATGTATGCTTGTCCAAAATACCAACAAGTAATGCCTGTAAAATTATTGCCCTTCTAATTGAACTGATTTAATCTGCTTTTAGGCACAGTCAGGTCGAGCAGTTAGAATTCGGGAGCTCGGCTCATTTACAATTTCGTTCTGATTCTTCCGCACAATGTTAACTTCGTTAGGTGTTACAAACGCAAGGACTTTTCACCCAACAGACGATCAAGAGAGTGGAACGCATCATTTAATTTTCCTTTCTTTGTAGTTACGGTTTTCAAAATTTCGCTGTGAGTCGTTGCCTAGGAGGCGACAAGGTAATTAGATGTTCCTTGTCTCACCCATCGAACCGTTACCAACAAAGAGCAAAACTTGATCCACCTAAATAGTGTATGTAGCATTCCACTGCAACCATCGTTGTTCAGTAAGACATTCCGTTAAAAAATTCCAAAATGGCTGAGGTCAGGCAATTGAATTCGCCCGTAACAATTGCAACAACCTCCGTTGCCCGTGTGTTACGCCAAAAGGAAATAGGAAAACAGAGCACTGTAGTAAAGTCACTCAAATAAAAGTAAGAAACATTATAAATCCTTCTCAAGGCGTTCGCTTTTTAAGTGACTGACATTGATGCTGCGTGGAATCACCCATAATTGTCTGGGACACGCAACCAATAGCAGGAGCACATACGCACGTACGCATGCACGCAGCGAGGGTTTAACACAGCGTAGTATTATGAAAAGCTCTTACTTAGTATTAATTCTCTGTTCCTTGAAATGCTTACTGAAAAACATATAGGTTAACCATTTTCACTAATCGCCTCGTTAATACACTGTATCTCTTCGTTGATTGCACCCGGAGTGCAATAACTGTGCGTCCAGAAGATAAGGACTTTGATAAAACTCCGCTTGTGCTGTAAAGATTTTGCGATGTAATAATGAGTGTAGTGCCCAGACAATGTATACTTTTTGAACCCCTTCTGCTACCTAATCATTCTGCGTTGCAGATGACTATAACATCCAAAAAGCTAATCGATTTATGTCTTCGTGACCATAGGTGTCGCGTAGACAGTCATGTGCGTCACTAAGGCTTTTTGGCAAATTTTTCGCATGCTTTTCAGATTGGCAAAGCCCAGATATATCATATACATAGAGAGGGGCGTTCTGCTTGTGTCACCTTCTATTTGGACAGTAAAGATAACAGCAATCAGCTTCTCAAAGCGAGACGCCATGACCATGCTATCAACCTGAAAGTACAGCACATGAATGAATGGAAACAGAATGTTCAACCTGCAGCAAATTATTGACTCTTTGCGAATTCTCCAAAATTATTGTGTATTTTGGCAGTTGCCTGAGAAATTCGCAAACAACTTACCGTTTCGAGCAGAGCCATGTCTGTAAAAGTTGACGGCATAAAACTATATCATAATTTTGTTAAAATCTGTACGGATAACATTAAAATCATCCCTTACTACCTGGAAGCTTCTCGCAATGCCTAAGAAAGCAAACCTTGAATCCTACCCAGTATACTCACATCCACAATCTGAAGCCAGGATTATGAATACAAAAACGCTTCATAAGACCAATAATACTACTGCGGCTTTTGTTGTATTATATATTTAATTCGGTCTACTAGGGTCAATGTACTAATGTTTCTTTAACACAATTGTTTTATCATTTTATCAGTTTTAACTTATTTAGTTTTATCGTTATAACAGTTCAGAACTAAATACCAATATGATTTGACGCTTTTGATATGTATACCCTTTATGTAAATGCTTCAGTCTGAAGAGAGTTTCGAAAATAATTTAACCCTAAGCTGTTTCGTATTATTTATTATTTTGAGGTATTTTCATATGTTAAACATATTTAACTGTAATTTTGTATCCACGTATGTATATCTCTTTGTTGTTATACGGAGCCCAACTTATATTCGTTGGCAAAATCGACTTTCCTTTATCTACTAGGTTCAGGATGTGGACTAAACTAACAAACATTTTCGAGAAGTGTTCAATTGATTATTCTGAGGCAACACATTATAATCTGTGTTTCTATACGACTGAGTTGTGACCAGTTCAGTTATTTACAAACTATATCCCAGGGTGCCTATTAATCTGCTCACATAAAGTATGTCATTATCAATTAATTTTGTTTGATAATTCATGAGTAGCGTAAATAAATATTTACGCTAGGAGCTAGGTTGAACTTCCATTATTTATCATTCTTGCCACGCACAAAGAAATTTTTACATATATACTAATCCATCGTTTCTAGTTAAAGAGTCTCTTAATGAACATGTAACGCAAGGCAGACGAACATTGTGGTTCCCAAATTAGGAGTACTGCACGCCTCGTGCATTATCAATATTGATGGGTGCAGAAGCACAGAATTACGTCTAGTACGCCATGCACTTCCCTGATCACAGCTACATCAGCTAGCATTATCCGCAGTGTACGTGTATGTTGAAGCAACCACGGGCATGGATTTTCACCGCAAACACTTTTATGATGGTGCATATGTGTTGTTTGGTTCTAAATTTGTTGCGTATGTAGCATATCGATGTTTTATGGGTCCAAATTAATATCTCAAAATTAGCCTTGGGACGGTTATTAACAGACTGTGCAATTAAACGGCACATTATAAACACAACACGTCCGCAGCTAACATGAATGAAAAGTAAACGGCTGCGGCTAGTTCTAATTATGCGCTATTTGTTAGACATGATCCAAATTTCCATTATAAAATTTTAGGTTAGGTCATTTATGTATATTTAAGTAAATAAGCCCTTCCTGAAATATGTGTAGAAGTGTTTAAACATTTACTACATTGTTACGCGATTGTGTCGTTTTTCCTTAATGCGAGAGCTTTTCTTCTGTGGTGGTGATATGCACTGATCCCACACATTCCAATTGAATGGAAATCTTAGAACTCATGTATATCCTTCGCATCATTATCGGAGTTTTATGGCAGCATCAGTTTATCACATTTCGGCCGATAAGTAAAAAACGGCTTTTCTAAATAAGACCATGATAAGTGTGCTATTACGAGGTGAAACTATTTCGTGTTATCTGCTCCCCCGAAGGCTAATTTGATAAATATAAATCACTTGTCAGCAAAGTCGAATGTTGGAAAATGGTCACAATGGAAAATTACGCAGACACAAAAATATCGGATCAACGAGCTTGCTCTTAGGGTCACACGCCCTAAGAAAAATTTCAGGGAACTGTTATTTTCTCTGTACACAAAGGATTGGACGTTGCCGGTTAAGTACCAGAGCTTAGGCCAACCTCAAAAGTTCGGGGTCTTTAGTTCGAGAGAAATAGTAAATGTTGACCCAGGCTCAACCTGATGGCCTGTTTCGTTAGGTGTCTGCGACAAATGACGCCGGCAGTTTAGATACTTTTTCTTGTTCGACTGCTGGTTGTGTCGAGAGCTTAGCAATCGGTATTAGGATATGGTATCCAATGAGCTTACGCAATGATCGCTCTGTTCTGCCCAAATAACTTCCTCCGGAATTCAAAACGAATTTACAAATACAACGGGTTTTAGCGCAGCTCGGTTGAGTAGGATTCATTGGAGGCATAGGAAAATTCCTATTCGCACAAATGGAGAAGCATTTGGCCGCATTGAATGTCGATCTGTTATTCTTGCGTCAATGTAATTTCCCTTTGAGACCAGTTTCAAAACCTCGGTTTTCCTGTCACATGACTCATATGTACGTTGTTAGTTTGCGATTGAGCAGATAACACACAATGTTCCATCGCGCAATATCAGTTATAAAATTGTCTCATTTATAATGTTGAAGGGAAATCGGTGCCTTAAAATATACTGTGCTTTTCACCAAGTATGCATAATTATGCTCTGAATAAAACGTTTGCATTTCTACAGGATTTCGTTTATTTGAGGGAAAAGCCGACTAAAAGGCCCGTAGGGTTTGTGATATTCAGCTGGGTCATTCCATTGTCATCCAATAACAAGAGTGTATGTTTATTCTATTTGAAATTTTGGAATGAGTCCCATTAACAAAGCATTCGCTGGTAATCAAAGTTTTCGTCCATTTATCATTTTATATGGGGCAAATATGTAATACTTAATGCGAAATTTTCATAACGTACACTATTGAGTAGAGATGCTTGCAAGCGTAAGTGATGGAGCAAATTGGCACATCAAATTTTTTTGTAAGTCCATAATATTTTAGCAAAATGACGCAGTGGAATTTAATTTAATTTTGAAAGATATTCAGAATGAAAAAGACAACAAGAAATTACTGATTATTGCATTCGGGTTCATTTTGTAATACATCAAGGATGCTTGCCATGTCGTGTTAGCAGGAGCATTAATAATATATGGTATGAAATGGTCACCCGTTTTGTACCCAATACCCAGCCATTTCATTTTCCACTTCCAGAGAGGACGACCGGTCTACTGCAATATCACTGTGACCTTAAGAGAAGTGCAAAGTGACATCGCATCCATAAAACCATCAATCCGTCCAGGGCCAGATGGCATCTCCTTAACTGTTATAACTCTCGGAAAATGAAAGCTCGCTCAAAACTCGATCTCCTGTTATTAAACCTCTTCCCAATTTCTCGCACTACCCGCTGCTTCCCATCTCAGTGGAAGCAATCCAAAATAATGGCTAAGCACAAGGGTATTCCAAGGAATAAATTGCGAAGCTACCGCCAAATAAATCACACCTCTTCAGCTTCCAAAACCCAAGAGAGAGTAATCAAGAAGAACATCGTTCAATATCTTACAAGATTGCATCAGATAAACCCCTCACAGCATGGCTTTCACTCAAAACTCTCCTGCGTTATCTGCCAGCTACAATACCTCGATCACGTCACGACTATGATTGACAGAGGAATGGCAATTATTATCATTCTTTTGGACGTGTAAAATGTATTCGAACGAGTGTCGCACAAGCCACTGCGACACCGCTCTAGAATCACATGGAATTGGAAATCCTCTGCTGAAATGGTTTTGACTCATACTTAAAAGGTCGAACTCAGGCAGTTAAAATCGGCCAAACAATATTTTACACCGAAACAGATAACCAGCGGCTTCTTCCAGGGAAGTATGCTCGGATCACTAATTTTCTTAATATACGTAAACCACATATGCGATCCGATCAAACATGCACGCCCGTCTCTGTTTTCAGATGACGTCAATCTGGTTTACTCATTTTATCCAGACCAACTACAAATGTGCCTGAGATGCATCTGTGAAGACATATCCGCACTAAATATAGCCAGTGTGCGTTTAGTAATGAAGTTTTGCACAATGAAATCCCAAGTACTTGTGTACAGATGCCGCATCCCAGATGGCTCCATCATACTTGCCGGAAACGTAACCCCAAAATCAGCTTCTGTTCGGGACTTTGGAATCAGGTAATTCAACTCTTTCCATTATTCCAAACATGTGCTTTATCAGCTTGCAAAAGCAAGATATCTTTGCCGATATATCACCAGAGATTTCTCTTTACCTGAAGCACGACTTAAGTCATTCAAGACATTAGTAAGACCGACTCTGGAATACTGTACTAGACTTCACAGCCAATTAAGCAAGACGGAACGGCTCTGGAAAATGTCCAACTAAGGTTTACAAAGCTGGTCATGGGGCGCTGCTGATTTATTATGATCGCCGTTGGAAACTCCAACTGGATCCTCTTTGGATGAGGCGCTAAAAGAACAACCTCCTTCTCTTCTGCAACATTATAAACCAACCAATTTACGCAGACAGCTCCGTACCTGAACAAAGAACGACTGCAGTCTACCCCACAAGTAATGGCGGCTATTTGATACGCACAAACCTTTCAAGTCGTAAAACTCTATCGAATTACTTTTTAGTGAGACACACTGATCAGTGGAACAAACTGCCCATACAGATCCGCATGAGTACAAGCTATGCCCCATTTCGAAATTCCCTTTAGACTTTCCTCACCATATCAAATGTGTTGAAGATCTTTGACGCACAGCAAACTCTAGAAACATTGACAGAAGCCGGTATAAAAACGTATGAGATATTTAATTACAAATAGTTTACCCGCTACGTCATTACCTACAATACCGAATCCGGTGTATGCACAAACTTCTATCCCAACCCTTTTATTAACGACAACTGTGCCACACTAACTAGAAAATTAGGATATAAATATGGGTAAGTTTTACAAATTAAGTGCTTAGTCTAGGACTAGAGGAGAAAAATCACTATCCGATTTTATGTGATTTGCATTTCTTACTGATATGATTTACGCCGCATAAAGCATGAAACCTATTAACCAAACAAAAGATCGTTCCCGACTATGGGCCGGGTTAACGTTTGTCGGCAAATATACAAATTTATTTATTTATTTAACTTGTCTAATATCTCCACCGAAGAACCAAATAGAGTGAGGGTAAATCAGATTCTAATAGTGCTGTAAGAGAGCCTTGAACTTGGAAGAGTCAAGCTCATTTGCAACTGTGAGCCTTGCGTCTAGTGATAGAGATAACTAGAGTGAAGGGTTGCTCTACAAGAAACGTGTCCGCCTACTCATCATTCTAGCGTATAAACCGGAACAGCTTCGCCAATATCTTCAGATCCTTGGATTGGGATAGATCATTGTTGACAACTGAAAATGATGTAGACACCAACGTACTGTACAACAATGTTGAATTCTGCTTGGATGTACTCACACCAAAGCAACGCGGACGTAGACCACGATATCAACCAACCGCAGCGCTCTTAAAGAAACTGTCCGTCAACTTAAAAGAATGTGATCTAAAACAAGCTGAAGAATAATTTATGTCTTATTATGCACATTATTGAAACCATGTTGCGATGGAGAAATGAGATTCTTCGGCAACGTCAGCACAGATACATCCGCGACCTTAAGGGAAAATCCGTCTAGATCGCCCAGTAATTTTTTATTTATCTCATAATGTGACACCCATCACGTCACTTGTGCTCACGGATAAACCGTTGGTTACCGATCAAGAAATCTATGCGGGAATCTAAACATATAATTTTGCAACTCCTTTACTGCTGATACTATGAGACTCAGTGCTCACGTAGCTAAACTTACAGACGATGAACTCTTCAGCATTAGCTTTGATCCGCGCACCTTCCCTAGTAGAATATATTACCTCAAGCTGTCCTACTAACCTGGACCTGCTTGCTTGTCTACTACAGTGCTAAAGCTAGGTGGTTCTGATATTCCCCTTTACTCATAAAACATTTTATCCATGAATGAGGAGCCGCAACTTCACCGCCGCATGGTAGCATGCTGTTGTGCTACAGAGTTACAAGATTGGGTATCTCAAGAAGCTTGAAAATACCGTCCATACAACATCACTCGTATCTCGTCACGAGTGATGAAGAGGATAACAAAAGACCACACTCAATATTTCTGTTATCGAGCAGCTTAAGTAATAGGTCAACATGTATTTTTACCTGGCAAGTCCTGTCAGACTTGCAAATTGTATTTTCCAATGCCTGTAAGAAAAGAAACTGCCATTATCTTCCTTGACACTAATAACGCCTCTGCCAGAGTCCCGCTGCGGGTCTATGGAATAAACTCTATTTTTTCGGTATACAACATATGCTGCCGCCAAGGTTTACACCCAATTTAATAGGGCCTACACATATGCTACTGATGGATAGAGCATAATTAGAGTTTTAGCATGTCACTAGTGGCGTTTTCCAGGCGTATTCTAGGCCCATTAATTTCCTTTCGTAAGTTTATGCCATATGTGATTGCTTCACTCTGGAACGCAATTCTAATTTTCATAATGTATTAAACTTGCTTTCTTTCTTGATGCAAATGAAACACAAATTGGCTTGACGCGTATTCAGAGTGGTCTTTCTGCGTTGGGTCGGTTGTGCAATTACTGGAAATGGAATGAGCTTCGGCCAATTGCAAGGTTATCGCCTATCGTTTTAGTCTTCCGTTTCATGCATAAAGAATAAAGGTCTGCTAAATTTCCAATCGTCTTGTAGTATGTGACCTAGCATACCCCACTCCGGCTCAATAAACTTCGCCGAACATGTGAGATATAACAAGGTCAATGCCAGATCGGTCACCGGCTGTATCTGTAAGTCGATTATTCTTAAAGAATAAAAATTTCTGTACAACTGCTGCGCCCGACCTATCAAAGAAAACTGTTACTTAGCTTTAACTGGCAACGGACAGGTGAGATAATAGCAATTGAGATAGTGCAGCTGTTTACTAAGCGACTACTGAAGTCAACTACACTAAAATGCTTTGGTGGACGCAAGCCGATCCAGCCAGACATCTTCTGGTTCCGGAGGCTCATAACCAAATTGGCATTTTTCTTCCTGATACTGCACAACGCATATGCTAGGACCGAGATTTTCATTCGACAGAATGTATATAAGCGCTAAAATATACTGAATACACGCTTTTCGATCAACTTACCAAAAGCTCCAACTGGCATACGCTCTAGCTTCTTTCTTTATATGTATGCGTTCGCATGGAACAGGCAGCCAATGAAAATCACAGCGATACCAACGACCGCAGCATTCCGCACTAATTTACACCGATTTCTCTACAATCCCTATTGCAAAATGTCTAGGCATATACCAGTCTGAATTTGAGCTAAAGGGAACGAGGCCCATACCTATTCTAGCATTTAACTCTGGCAATGTAACTAACCGACGAGCCCGTCATCCTTAACCGTAATCCAAAATCCGCGCAACCGACCCCATCTAAAGCATGCCATTACTTAGTGTGCATTAGCTTACTTTCTCTAAATATCCGTCGGCGAATTAATCACCTTGCGCAACGCAGCACCTTAACGTCGTATATGTTAATAAACACTTAACCACCAACTTGTACCAACCGGTTTGGCTCATTGCTGTAGACGGAAATCCAGCCCCACTACTTGCTTTTATTAATCAGCCTTCAATCCCTTGCTTCTTCCAACAAGGAATGAAAACTGAATTACACGGCGCGAAGCACCGCTGCTTCGACCCTTTTTAATCTTCACTGTAAAAAACATTCTCTGCCATAACCTGCTTCCCATTACTTTACTTAAATTATCATTTGTCTTGGCAAGATAGGACGACTGATTCATGCAAAACGACGCAATCAAAATCAATCAAATCAAAATCAATCAAAATTTGCGTATATCAGCTCCTTTGCATTCGCAAAATATTTTGATATTGCGACAGGTAAACTGTTTCCTCAACGACATAAATGTCATATATCTCACAAATCTCATCACTTACAATTACTAAGAGTAATATTTGATTAAACAGCCATTTTCGCATACTGATTGTAAAAAATGATCATGTCTTCCTTCGACTGCTGAGTGTAAGCTTAGAGGAAACCTATTATTTTACTTTATAATCAGCTAAGCCTGTTTTTGCTCATTGTTCTTGGAACTTTTAGATGCAACTAGGCGTGTCAAATTTATTTTGTTTTCCCTACCTATGGTCCTTTGATACGAAAGTAGGATAATTGAGGGATTAGAGCATTCACTTATCTTGATCAACTCCCTTTCAGGCGTTTACTGTCGCTTTTTCATCCAGATACGCTTCATCGATAAATGAAATTCGCTGGCGTAGTTTTAAGGAACGCGCAACACGTGGTGCGGTACTTGGTGTCAAGAGCAGAATGGTACATTAGCAATTGGTTCACACCTCATCCTTTAAAATATGATGAGCAAATGCCTTCAACGCTCACACAGTATTCCTACAGTACAGAAGCCGAATAAAGAAAACAGGCTTTCAAATACAATACATTATTTATGCTTATCTAATTGATTTGGTTTTACTTCAGAGGCTAACTTTCTTATTCAGTATCCTTCATCAACCAAACGACTTAAAGACAGCTTGAAATTAGAATGTCACCCTAATGCTTGACAAATATTTAAATATATACTAATACATATTGAACGATGCCGTTGGTCTGTAGGCAAAGTTGTTAAGCCATTTACATATGTGGTTGATAAATATAAATAAAAAAACATAAACATGGTTGGCAGCATCCGGATTCGGATTTGCCTGTCACTGTGGCCAGCAACAGGAGGCCTGCGCCTACAGAAGGACCATGGGTGGATGGCGCTGCACCACCCACAGCTCCATCCACACACCCCATATCCAGTGTAAACCCGAAGGAATACGACCGGGACGCATGTGGATGGAAGCCACGTTTCATCAACGGAGCCGGCCCACACTCCTTCAAAGGCAAATACATGCACACAAGGCGGTGCATCTGACAAGTGATTTGACTCCATATAAATGCCAGAGAAAGCGCCTCTGAATCTGTTAGCAGCAGTAAACAAAATTACCATGACGCCACCACTATAATATGCCAAACTGGTACAAGCGGTATAACTAAATAACATCAAATATGTGGCCAACAGAATGTATCAAGTAGCTTGAGCCTTTTTGTACGCAAATGTTTATGACTGGCAGTCTAGCAACGTAAGAAGAAAAGCCGATGGAAAATCACAATTTGTGTTATAACATTTGCGGTGAAATGGGCATATCGGTTGAGTCCACGAAACTGAGATTTGTTCCACGTCGCCCAAATTCAGCGCAATAAGATGAACATCAACGTCTCCTGGTGGCTCTGTGTCCTGCGGATGACACAATGACCGTCTTACTGTCCTCGTTCGGCTGCGTAACTTTTGACTTGCGGTGCGTATGTTTAAGGACTTACTTGGAGTAAGCGTACGAAAATATGTCAACCGTGATAAACTTCGTAAAGCTGAAAAAGGAGTATTTTTCTTCAGCTTCGTGGGCTGCAAACATTTCTTCCAAAGAAGCAGCAGTAGATGATATGCAGTAATGGGACTATCCACGCCAGGGACCCTCAGTGGAAAATATCTTTGCAAAGCGGTCGAGGACATTTTGGTATAAAAATCTCCAAGGTAAACGGCCCCGGTCTTATTAATGGACAGCTTAACAAGTATGAAGCCTATTTATATAAATCCCTAAAGTATTTATTCAATGGCATTCAATTTATTCAATGTCATATTGTATTGACATAAGTTGTTCACTGTACGTAATCCATGGTCAGGCAGGAGACATATTTATAATGATATGCAACAAATTTCCTTAGTTATTTCCAAAGTTTTTTTCAAACTAACAGATATATGATATACGCCAACCCTATGGTGCAAAGTACCTTCAGCCGTAATGGCGCAAAATAAGCGTTGCATTGAAAATTCAGCCATTGCAAATAGGTTTATGGCAGCTGCATGATTGCCGCAACAGAAAAATCAAATATTTGATGTCTTGAAATTGTATATATATTACTACTGTAATGAGTCCTCACTAACAATGCATGGCACGTGAATTTACACATAAGCTCATGGAAATAGCCTTAATGGTTTGGAATAGTCATGTGGATACAAGCCATCACACGATAAGAATGCTTTGCTTCAAAGATACATAGTTTGCTTTCTAGTTATGAGATTGCCTGAATATGACCTAGTTCGATTCCAGATTTACACTAAATAAACATATCCTTTAATGTTCAGGGTAAGCAGCACATATTAAACGCTGTTGTATCAGAATGCATAGGGTCAAATCCGCATATTAATTTCCAGCATTTTAGACAAACAACTCTAGGATGTTTTATGACAGCAGTTCTCGGTATTAGCATTTTAATCCTCTAGGCTCTAACCGGCACTAACAAACGTTAATCAGAAAATGTCATAGTAAACACTGATAATGCCTCAGGAGCTGTGACATCTATTGAATGCAGTTTTGAATGACATTTTCATGATGCGGTGTCCCTATTAAAGACCAGATAAGGAGCAATCCATCTATATCAGTACCGTTTTATTCAACACGGATTTGAAATACATTATCATGACCTACAGCTAGACAGACGAAGAGAACTTTGACATAGTCGGTCATAGAAATAAAATTGCTTTAACCGGTTTGCACATAAATTCTTGGGATTGCACGCTATTACCACAAAGCAAAAGCTGATAGAAAATCGTACTCAGCGAAATTGAATTTGTGGTATACTTGACATTCCGGCTGAGCACACGAAACTGATGCTGACCCACGTGACCTAAATTCAACGCAATACGACGATCACCGACGTCTCCGAGTGACACTGAGGTCCGCTGTTGACATAAAGACCATTCCGTAGTCATCGTTTGCCTCCGTAACTTTGACATGATTTACACATACTTTCGGACTTCTCGTGGAACTTTGGAAAGGCAACGTCAGCCGTTGTGTAGTTCGTATAGCTGATGAGAAACGGTCGGTTTTTCGCAGTGTTCCTGATCTTCAAACATTGCCTTTGAGCCAATAGGATCATGCGAGTGGAAAAATGGGTTTATCTCCACGAAGAATCCACCCCTGACACTAACGTTGCAAAGTGGTTGACAAAGTTTCGGTATCACTAAACTAAAACGTGTCTTAGCTGAATGGAAATGATACTTCCGTCTGATTTAATCATTTCGCTTTTTTTGAAAACTGGTCTTTATTACGAAAGAGGCATCCTACCTGTGTTCACTTACTCCGTGGGAACGGCTTAATTGTTGAATAATTTCTCATACAACTGTGTGAAGAAATTGCTTTAATAAAATCTCCGCATCCGATGGAATATATGCAACTAAGATAGACCTCTTTGGATAAACAGATGCGTAGGCATTCTCTGTCCTAATTTGTAATTTACCGTTTAGAACAATGTTCCTTCCTCAGAGTAGAAGAAAATATTTTGCGATCAATCAATGAATGAACGACCAAGAGAAACACCAGCTTGGAAATGGTCAGTGCGGAAAGCGGTGCCATTCAACGAAGACAAGTGCCGAATAGTCCACATTCGTTGTCGACACGCCTACATCTAGAAACTTAGGATGCACTACGTGAAGTTCACCTCATAGAAAAAAGAGCGCAGTGTGCTTGTTTAGGAAGTCTTGAATTGTTCCAGATATAACTAGTCCGTTTCAAATAGTAGCAACCACTTATGAGTTCCCATGCGTAGGTCATTCCAGGTTTGTATTCAACCATGTTTTCTCTGGAACTTAATGTAAATATGCGTCTCCACGACGAACACTTAATCCAGGCTTGATATCTTTGACTAAGCTTGACCTTGCAGCGCTTAAAACTCCTCATCTTAGAGCAACAACATTTGTCAAGGGATTATGTTACCTTCCGTACCACGGACGGCTTGAAACAATCGCAAAGGTCAGTGACCCTATCGACCACTAAGTAAAGACCTATTATTTTACCGAAAACCGAGCGTCCCCAGTCACACGTGCTGCTGAATTTTGAAGCAATGCACGACTACCAACCTCACAGACTACAGCCTGAAATGGAGTCAACTTTACAGTCTTCTCGAATGTCAACGAACTTATCATTCACTTTAGGTATATCAACTATGGAACTCCCTTCAAACTGCAATAGTCAGTGCCACTACCCTAGCCAAAATAAAAATCTTGGATTTGGAATTAACGTCATAATTTTGTTTTAATATATGATGCTCTGGATATATTCAGGCAAGCTAGCGGGTTTTGATTTATGACCAAGGGTGACGTACTTAAATCCTTATAGAGTATTGATCCATCTACTATTTTTTTGCAACACGCAATGAACATAACACATTATTACTTCGCTTTATCTGGTACTATTGCATTCCCATAACCTTCTTCAAATAAGAAATTAGCTTATCGCTCCAGCGGTGTGCATGATATTTGGTATACGTACGTATTAGTCATAGTTTAATTTCTTCTATTACCAAGCCACGAAACAATCAAGCCTGTGCTCTTTACCCATCATAAAATAACTGTCTCATTGTTCAGCTTTCATAAGACTTGGGTAGTAAATAAAAACTGTACATATATAATGTCTAGCTGCTCGAATATATTGTTCCGCTGTTGAAAGATAACTAGTGATTAACCAACCACTGACAAGTCACAGTTGCAAAGTAACTGTGCCTTTAAAAAAAGTGTGGCTTTATTTAGCTAACACATTGAATTAAAACATCGCAGCCGAACAATTTAATGCTGAATGAATGATTTGAAGCACCAAATTGGCCTTAATTCAACCTGTTTGCGAGACAACTGACACTTTATATGCGTTTCTTGCTACTGGTGTTATCTGTAAGCACTGTATACCGCAGAAACTGTTAATACATAAAAGCCAGTGAGGATGAGACGTAGCATTCTCCCAAATCTATATGTTGCATGCCAGAAACATTCTGTTTTTATTCCTCAAGTGACCAGCTTACGTGACACGATTGAATGCACACATGTAAACAGTATCTTCTCGACTGTGTGGTCTGAACAATGTATGTACTTTGGAATGGCGTATAATAAGCCATTTTTCATATATTTTGACCGATTCCAAAACTATTTTGTGGAAAGTTTAATATGTTAGCCGAATGGTATACAAACGTTTAGAGGTTGCTAATAATTTACATGATAAATAGGGGTTGACTTCTAATATTCTAATGCAACATTGTGATTGAACTTGTAACCGAATCCAGGAGACGTACTTCAATACAGAGGAAATCCTCGTAATTATTCACTCTCAGTTATATACCAAAGCTGTCTGTAACTTGTTGTGCAGTTGAAGCAGGAAGGCCACGTTTACTTTACTGGGCTCCAGCCCAGACATCAACAGACTTTTTAAGATAGGCACATATAGTACTCATCAGTTAAGTTATGCCAATTGCCCTAGGATAAACGCATAGCTTATCTTATAAGCCTCAGTGTAACTCCCTCAGATAATAGACTCATCAGTTGCGAAATTTTGAATAAAACGTAGCCAAAATATACGTACCAGGAAGATAATCGCAGTAATGAATTCTTGTTCATCAGCAGAAATCTGTGATGTTTGTCAGATAAAATCCAGTCTTGCATGTATTTATTTTGTATGGAGTTTTATTTACCAGTGTGAATACTTAAATACAGAAAATGTGAAGCTCTTTTGACGACTACTTGTCAGTATTAAGAGCGTGGATAAATTACACCGTACATATTTGTTTACCCAGTTTGGCCCGTGCATGCCTACAACTAACATTCTAGCGCTCAAAATAATCCAGTCCACGTCCGCATCTTGCGCGATACAAATAGAGTAGGTTCCTTGCTGCAATCAATTGTTCCTGAAACGAATGTCGCCACAACGGTAAACTCCACTTATACAGTCTTGTTTTAACTGCGGCTCTTTTCAAAGAATCATAAATTAACGATTGCCCAAAAATGTTAGATATATAAGTTTACTTACATACAATTTTTAACTAAATGCTGACGACAAAAGTTGTGAAACTTATATCAGTTTTGGATATATAAAATTAGGTATAAAAGTTATTTGCTCGTTCAGCTACGCGGTATAAAATATCAATCAATAGATTGTTTAGTCAGCTTGGGAAGCTGATGTACACACACACGTGATCAATGCAGAACATTTAATAATAGAGCGAATTTATGGCTGAGAAATACTGAAAGCTTGTGTCAGAGTCCTTTGTTTACACAGTCCCGTTTCTCAATTATGAATTTGAGGACTTCGGCCTTGATCAATAAATATTTAACACCATTTTCGGTGGCATGTTATAACTCACCATTCGAATGTATTTGGGCCAATTTATCAGAACCTGATAGCGAATTGCAAAAATGTGTTGCTGTATTGAACTCTTGATGTTCATCGTCGTGCCCGTTTAGCATAATGCAGCCCAGTATCCAACAATTCGTTTTGAAGATAAACCTGGTGTTGTTTCCAAACTACTTTCGTCATATATGCGAATTAATGCTTTCAAAGGGAAATCATTCTTTTGCTAGTTAAGCCGTCGCTGATTTACTAGTGTACTAACAAGAGACAGAGGATATTTATATATGTCTTATGTAATTGCACAGTAAAAGCATACCTGTTAGAAATAGTGGCATAAGAATATTAGAAGCAAAATGATAGGGTCATATTTACATTGTGGTTAAAAGCCAATGTTACGAATTAGACGAAATCTTTGAGGAGCGCATTGTGAAACTCAGTATGGCCGTAGAACACTAGCAACTACCTTTAGAACTTTTACTTATGCTGAATTGTCTCGTCATCTGACGATGTTTTGTCGCAGTTTGGTGCCCTATCGATAGTTACAATGACATACATAATTCAAAAATTATCGCATCAATTATTCCAGAACTTATGAATATGTACTCCAATAATCGTTAGTTGCATCTTCAGAACTGCCAGATTTTCAACATACACATACAACATCCATACAACATCACTCGTATCTCGTCACGAGTGATGAAGAGGATAACAAAATACCACACTCAATATTTCTGTTATCGAGCAGCTTAAGTAATAGGTCAACATGTATTTTTACCTGGCAAGTCCTGTCAGACTTGCAAATTGGATTTTCCAACGTTTGTAAGAAAAGATACTGCCATTATCTTCCTTGACACTAATAACGCCTCTGCCAGAGTCCCGCTGCGGGTCTATGGAATAAACTCTATATTTTCGGTATACAACATATGCTGCCGCCAAGGTTTACACCCAATTTAAAGGGCCTACATATATGCTACTGATGGATAGAGCATAATTAGAGTTTTAGCATGTCACTAGTGGCGTTTTCCAGGCGTATTCTAGGCCCATTAATTTCCTTTCGTAAGTTTATGCCATATGTGATTGCTTCACTCTGGAAAGCAATTCTAAGTTGTATAATTTATTATACTTGCTTTCTTTCTTGATGCAAATGAAACACAAATTGGCTTGACGCGTATTCAGATTGGTCTTTTTGCTTTGGGTCGGTTTTGCAATTACTGGAAATGGAATGAGCTTCGGCCAAGTGCAACGTTATCGCCTATCGTTTTAGTCTTCCGTTTTATGCATAAAGAATAAAGGTTTCCTAAATTACCAATCGTCTTGTAGTACGTGACCTAGCATATCAGACTCCGGCTCAATAAACTTCGCCGAACACGTGAGATATAGCAAGGTCAAGGCCAGATCGGTCACCGGCTGTATCTGTAAGTGGATTATTCTTAAAGAATAAAAATTTCTGTACAACTGCTGCGCCCGACCTATCAAAGAAAACTGTTACTTAGCTTTAACTGGCAACGGACAGGTGAGATAGTAGCAATTGAGATGGTGCAGCTGTTTACTAAGCGACTACTGAAGTCAACTACACTAAAATGCTTTGGTGGACGCAAGCCGATCCAGCTAGACATCTTCTGGTTCCGGAGGCTCATAACCAACTTGGCATTTTTCTTCCTGATACTGCACAACGCATATGCTAGGACCGAGATTTTCATTCGACAGAATGTATATAAGCGCTAAAATATACTGAATACACGCTTTTCGATCAACTTACCAAAAGCTCCAACTGGCATACGCTCTAGCTTCTTTCTTTATATGTATGCGTTCGCATGGAACAGGCAGCCAATGAAAATCACAGCGATACCAACGACCGCAGCATTTCGCACTTATTTACACCGATTTCTCTACAATCCCTATTGCAAAATGTCTAGGCATATACCAGTCTGAATTTGAGCTAAAGGGAACGAGGCCCATACCTATTCTAGCATTTAACTCTGGCAATGTAACTAACCGACGAGCCCGTCATCCTTAACCGTAATCCAAAAT
Organism: Dicrocoelium dendriticum; assembly: GCA_944474145.2. Classification (NCBI taxonomy): domain Eukaryota; kingdom Metazoa; phylum Platyhelminthes; class Trematoda; order Plagiorchiida; family Dicrocoeliidae; genus Dicrocoelium; species Dicrocoelium dendriticum. Next base: position 21,400,310 of record OX104067.1, on the reverse strand, counting down.
CCGCGCAACCGACCCCATCTAAAGCATGCCATTACTTAGTGCGCATTAGCATACTTTCTCTAAATATCCGTCGGCGAATTAATCACCTTGCGCAACGCAGCGCCTTAACGTCGTATATGTTAATACACACTTAACCACCAACTTGTACCAACCGGTTTGGCTCATTGCTGTAGACGGAAATCCAGCCCCACTACTTGCTTTTATTAATCAGCCTTCAATCCCA
>OX104067.1:21355087-21399594 GCA_944474145.2 Dicrocoelium dendriticum | reverse complement strand
ACACATGGTGCTATAGTACAATTAAGTTTGGGAAACCACAAATGTGGCCTTATTCGGGCCAGCAACCAAAAGATGACATGTCAATTGATTATATAAGCATAATCATTGCAGATAATACTAAATGCGCTGCTTTCGCATCTATGTAATTTACTAACGTAGGCCAATCAGGGGGTCGTTGTGGTTTATGTGCCGCATTATTGCTACAGTTGGTCTGTAAGTATGCCTGCACTTTGAGTTTCTTTCACTTAAGTGTTACATAATTAATTGGTATAATTGGTGTGGGTGTAATTAACTTGAAACTTGTCAATGTGCTGCCAGTTTTTAATCGCTACCCCTTCTTTAAATAACGCTTTTTAATAACGCTTATTTTGCCTAACATTTCGCCCTGCTCAGAACGTCATTTTGTTATTGCTTTTCCAGCCATATCATTGTCATTTGGATTCCGACCTAGGATTTATTTGTGGTTTTGTGGGATTGGGTGAGAGGCTGCTTGTATGTAGTTGGAAGGCAAATTGCACAAGGTTTACCTCCTGTGTGAATAATGAAAGCTGCATAACCTGCGGCTGTTATTCGGGTAGGTCACTACAAAGAAAGAAACGCATTTTAGATTATTTTAAATCAAATTTCATACCTATAAATTTAAGATATCCCTTTGTTTATTTGAGCTTTTCCGTGACGTACAAACACGTTGATCAAGGAGACCTGTTATGACAACTATGACTTATCTTACGATCATAATAATTTAAAAGTCTTTCTCAATTACTTACATGTGTAGTGTTATCCTTTTAACGTCCTTTAAAGATTATTGTTATTAGTATAAAAATCTATGTTATGTTTTGTCGTAATAAGCAAATTTCTAGCTCCATTTTCATATCTGAATTTTGTGCTGCAATAATGTTAACCTTATAAAGATATTAAGGCTCCTGCATGCGAAACAAACTAATTTGATATATAATATATCTGGTTTAAATATGTAATGCTAAAGGGAAAATTGGGATAATGACTTATTTAATGGAACTCGTAATGTGTTGCCTAGATAAAATTTATTATTTAGGGCGCGTTAGAACTATGAATAATGGTTGGAACAAATATCCGAGGAAATGGGATAATATATTTTGCTCAAACTACAATATGATTTTATAATTTAGCATTTGCAGCAAAATGCGACTTGAAACACCTGTGCGGAGATGCGGATGATCCTGCTTCTAAGGCGGCGCAACAAGATTGCTTAATCAATACATCACAGACTCGCTGTTTACCACACAATACTGATCGTGAATAAAATTCGTAAGGTACGTACAAATAATTTAGACTGTTTGTAAAGTAAGCACGCATAAATTACTCAGAACTGATACTTATGTTCTAATGTTTGCAGCTGAGAATTGGATGCAGCCAAGAGATCCAAACGGATAGGTTGATTAACATTCGTTAATTTGTAATATCCAAATTCATCAATGAATGAAATAAAGAACTTAAGGGCCTTCTAATGCTATGTTATATAACGGTTTGATTTAATTACATATAGTTGTCTCACCATGTAACATTGTTTTCAATGCACCAAAATGCTTGCATCTGTAACGTTTTATTGCGTTAATTTCTTGTAACAACAAGCATTACAACCGTCCGAATGCTGTCCTCTTCCTTTCTTACAAATGTATGAGGCAAATAATGATACAAGAATGAGTACCGTAAGTATATTTCATTGTACTGAAACGCTACACTCAACATCACTCCTCTGAAGGAGCATCTTTTACTATGCTTTTTAATATGCTCACTATTACGGGACAAAACCGTGCAGCTTAATACATCAGATTTCATGATTTCATTGCCCTTATTCATCTGGACTTACGGTAACCGCTACTCACTGTCAGTAAATGTTGATCCCAAATAATCAAGTTAATGCTTAGCTTTAGAAAGCATTCCACACTATTTCATCCTTTAAACTGATTTTCGTTAAGTGCTTCCGTCGTATTTCTTACTCTTCGCGTGGCTGCGTAAAGTGCGATTAATAGGGTTGTTGCAAAATGTTCCTTCCGGTGGATGAGAGCTACTTCGATACTTTGTCACGCGAAGGTGTGTTTTTCACTTCGCAATTTATAGTTATTAAATGTCATAAAATGCACGAATTATAGACAGCAAAATGGCATATGATAGGTTTAGCAATAGTTATTCATCAGAGGCAAATATTTTGAAAATCGAAACAAGTAAAAATCACGGATTGTTAGTCTACTCGTTCATTTTACCCACTTTAAAGTTAAGGTTTTATTTAAAATATTCTAGAACAATAAACGCATTAAATTACAGCTGTGTGACAGATGGGTGTATAAAGGTGTCTATGTAACACAGGTCTTAAAACGAAAGAAATATCTCTCATAATTTTAGTAGGTTATTGTAAACAGAATGATAACTGCTTTTGATACCGCGTGTAATCAAACACAATATAGTAAATTTAACTACTTTTATTCCCAAACTATCTATTGCCGCCAGCCGCTATCAAGGATAGTAATTAGATTAGTTTACGATGAAGGTAATCATTGTTCGTAATTGATGGAAAATTAATTACACAAAGCACTGAAAATGCCAGTAGCATGGGAACTGTATTTTTAAATTATTTTGTTCAGTAGAGTTCAAATTGGTCAAATTTATACATAACCACCAAATGTGCATAATAAAGCTTAAAATATCTTGTTGTATACTCCGAATACATGATACAATGTATTGCTTTGTGTCTTCAGCTAATTACCTTATTCCAACGGAATATTGCTTCATTATAAATTTAAAATACCCGGACCATCTAAAAGGTCTAAATTAATCTCTTGTTATCATGCATGATATTTTCATTATCTATGTAGTTTATACAACGTACAAGTAATTTAGCGCAATAATCTCTGCAGTATATTGTGTTAACAGAATCCGTGAAGCAAAAGCATGCATACCTGTCAGTATACCCGATTCGTATTTAGCCACTGTTACTATGCATTCAACCATCAAACGAAACTGTAACTATGTGGGTTTCACTAATGAAAATGTTGCGCATGTTTCAGCGTGGCACACGGTTCGTGGCAGTTAAAACATAAAAATTCTTGCAAAAGTTGAGAACTGTGTTGAGATAAATTTCAAACAGCATCTTCTAAAATTACGTCGGAAAATTTGTAATGCTTGACTTACCAACTAGTTTGCTGGTAAATATAATTCTTGTCCGCACTTTAAAAGGAAAAGCTGTCAGCATTTCAAAAGCAATAGCCGGTGCGTTGTGAAATGCATAAATAAGCAGTTTTAGGTTTACAAATCACAAACATTTGAACAAGGAACAACGTCTCGTTTGCCGCCATTTATCAAAGTGTATGTTGTCATGATGATGCTTAAGGGAATTTATTCTCGTCATCCTATCGCACATGTTTTTTCAATTGCTAATAGGAGATAATTTGCTGACGGTGAAGGAAAATTGCTAGGTCTTATTTTCTAGTGTTTTCTACTAAAGCGTAAAGCACTATCAGGTACGGCGAAATTTACGGTGATAGCTAATGGAGAATAAGCAGTGAACACCGATGGGATCTTTGTGCCGTCCTCAAATTCAGATTGGTATATTTTCGACTAGATAAACCAGGACCCAGACAAGCTGGTCCGATCATTAGGTACAAAGAAAATGCGAACAAATTTTGCAAAGTGCTTATTAATTGTACGATTACAATTCCAATTAGTGTGCAACTGATTTCGTTTCAAAATTCCTCGAATTCCAAGTAAACTGCAAAGTGTTTACATAAGTATACATGAGTGTTTAAGAACCTGATAGAGCACATCGACAACACCATAAACAATATTGATTTTGATCTAGCGAGAACAGCGCTGGTGCGGATGCCACGAGTAAAACAGACATTGAAAATGTACCACATTTTGAATCGTTATGATGAGTTTTACCTCCTATTCGTTCTGCTGTGTTAAATGTTAACATGGCGATCGAGATTTGGCTCTCGTTGCAAATTTGTGCAGACAAATAAGGCACAGCTTTGCCGCTAGTATTTATCCGTACTCAAGTGTGTTAAAGAACCATGTTATATAATTAAGGATGCTACGAAAATCTCTCAAACTTGATGATCCTTACATGCCACGAAGGAACAGACAGTTCTTCTGTTATATAATGACCGGTCATTTGTGCTTATATTTCGGCGCCATCAGGATCAACAACCATGACAATAGGTGACTGGAGTTACTATCCAGCCGGATTTGTAATCCACAATAAAAGAAAAAGACCAGAATATTTTGGATTCTACATGAACTTCACGGTTGATATTAAACACTTTAATAATTGCGGAGCTATTTTCTCATGTGCAAGTATAATGAAGCGCCATTATAATCTTGAAGGTAAATGTTAACAACCGTATTCTAGTTCACACGCATGAAGGTGGATTGCCAGCCAACTGATAAAATGTGACATGGTTATTATGGGTCCTAAATGCCTGTTGCAAACCGAGGTTCTTCAAAGATGATATTTTATCCGGAACAGTCAAAACAGCAAACGTACAACAACTTTGAAAAGCCGAGCCCCTTGATATAATTTATCCGTTCACCTCCTTAAATAACGACTCTTAAAACCCGATGAGTTTCCTTTGTTGCAACGGTTAAACAAACGGAGTGGAACCAACACTGACGTCGGCTAATCGGAGCCCAGTGATGGAATCTTTTGTGTTCGTCCCCAAATGGTGATTGGCTCGCAGGCTCGATGCAATCGTCCAATCTCTATGCTACTTCAATTGAAGACTGGTGAGCAATTAGTACGTGGAAACCGTCATACTGTTCAAAATAACCTGAATACAAAGTCAACGCTGGTAATAATATTATTCGTGACTTCTACTTCCTACGAAACTTACGTTACTCACAAACATCCTTCAACTAATCTACCATCGCCCTTTGGACTTAGAAGGACAGTTACTTCGGTCTACTGGGAAGTGACGAGTGGTTGAGCCGATCTGCAACACCAGGAGAGTTACTGTGAGCTCATTGTCAATTCGTCGCGCATCAAGCAGAAGTCATGTAATTAATTTCGCAACTAATCGTCAGCCCTTGGTAGCTGAGTGTAGAGCAACTGACCGGAAACTCGTGGACCGGGGTTCGATCCCCCGTCGAGGCAGATTTTCGTGTGGAGTTTAATCGTGACTTCTACTTCCTACGAAACGTACGTTACTCACAAACATCCTTCAATTAATCACATTATATATGTGATTGCAAATCTCAAGATAATTGTTATGTAGTGAATCATGTTGATCCTGCTTATCCACCGAAAAATTTGGGGTAACAACGTCAAAAAATGATTCAATACAAATGGTTTTTTGAAAGGAATATCTTATTTGGCTATTTAAGCTATTAAATGATGTAGTTTGGGATGCGAAAGAAGTAAATATTTATAGAAACCTGCTTATAAATCAAAGAATGGAATTAAACGGCTACTGCAACGTGTGGTTTTGAGTTCCTTCTGATATCGCGTCATTAACGCAAGACAATCCCTCTAATTTAAAAGCCATTTATAAAAGATAAGAGTTGTTTAAGATCCAACCGAACAATATGTCTCACCAGTTGTGTGCACACTTGTCTAGACGACTGTTGTGTAACCGGCATTAAACATTGACTCAGCGCTCATGCCTGACATTACAGTTACCTACTGAAACTGCATTTTGCCAGAATAGCAGAGCCAGCATTTCAATATGGTGAAACGCTGCGAGTGCACTTCAGAGTTGCGGTAAAATCCTTAGTATCGAGCTAACATAATACAACATCGTTATATCATTCTATTTGAAATGTTTAAGTTAGTCAGTCCAATAAGTGTTGCATGTAAACAAAGTCGCTGACGCAATATTTTGTACAATAATTCGGATGATTCCATTTGTCAAAGTGCTCATGAGGGATTGCAATTAGCTGACCGAGGCAATGGCGATTTTGGTGGATAAAAATCGTGCACACTCTGAGTTGAAAAGAACCACGCTAATGCCTCAACCTGCCAAAACAAGATTCGCCTATAGGCCAAAGAATAAAGAAAGACGCGTCAATCGCCCTGCAGTGTCTAGGTCTCTAATTCCTCTGACTCACCTCAATATCATAAGCGATTCAGCTTCAATCGTAGCGGTCAACAGTTTTCCGTTCATTGGCCATGGTGGCCGCTATGATCCCGAGTTCGCCTAAGATAGAGTAAAGCGGGGCATCTGACAAATGAACTGACTCTATATAAATGCCAGAGAAAACGCCACTGAATCCGTTAGCAGCAATAAACAACATTATCATGAGGCGAACACCATAATATGCCAAACTGTTACAAGCGGTATAACTAAATAACATCAAATGTGCGGCCAACGGAATATATCACGTAGCTTTAACTGTTATGTACGCAAATATTTATGAATCATAGTCTAGTAAAGTAAGAAGAAAAGCTGATGGAAAATCAAAATATGCGTTATAACATTTGTGGTGCAGTTGGCTTTTCGGTTGAGCCCATGCAATTTATACTCTTTCCACGTCACAATAATTCAGCGCAATACCATGAACGTCAACGTCTCCTGGTGACTCTGTGTCTTGCCGATGACACAAGGACCGTTATATTGTTCTCGTTTGGCTTCGTTACGTTTGACGTGCGGTGCGTATGTTTAATAACTTCCTTGCAGAAAGCGTACGAAATAATAACAACCGTGATAAACTTCGCAAAGCTAAAGAAATTAATACTTTTCATCAGATTAGAGAGCTTCAAACATTTTTCTCCGAGGAAGCAGCAGTAGGTGAAAAGTGGTAATTGGATTATCCACGCCAGGTTCTCTCAATGGAAAATGTCGTTGCTAGGCGTTTGACCAACTTTCGCTAACAGTGAACTCCAAGATGAACGGCCCCGCTCTGATGATTGGACGGCTTAACAAGCGTGAGCCCTATTTATATAAATCCGTAAAATATTTATTTGATGGAATTGTATATAAAACCATTGCGCATAATGTAAAGCAGGTACGCCTCACCTGTCCATAGTTTTCACTAACAATCTTGCAGGATTTTGTTCCTGTAAACGTTTACCCTTTGCTTTCGGCGCAAATGTTTGATGAGCGATCAAGAAAATGAACTAGTACGAGATCAGCCCGCACAAACACAAGGCAGTGGTCAATTATAGTTTTTATGTAGTATCATTTGCTTGATTCAGGAATCCGTATATCTATTTCTCACGGCCTTTTGAGCAGTATTTGAAATCTAATCGTACGTCGAACCCATTAGAAATGACATTCTGCTTCATTACGTGAAATAACTGCTAATAAATTTGTATTATCCAGGATGATACCAATGATTTGAATATTCTACCCCCTCACGAATTTTAAACCAAAAATTTATTGCTTAGCCGCCTTCAACCGGGAGCGGAAGCACGGAGAAGCAATTTGATATTGATCAGGATTTTTTAACATAAGTTGCGCGATTGTTATTTCTTAACATTACGGGAAGATGCACTGTACGTTTAACATGTAGCCAGACAGGAGACATTTATAATGATATGCAACAAAGTTCCTTAGTGTTATCCAAGCTTTGTTCATACCAAAATATACATGGTATACGCCAACCGTATAGGGCAAACTATTTCAGCCGTGATGGTGTTACAAAAGCATTGCATTGGAAATTCAGCTATTGCAGATAGGATTGTGGCAGCTGCATAATTGACGCAACATAGAAACCAAATAGTTAGTCTTGAAATTGCTATAATATTACTACTATACTGAGTCCTCACCTTTAATGCATGGCTGGTGAATTTACACATAAACTTTCGCAAGAACCCTAATCGTTCGGAATTGTCAGGTGGGTACCAGCCATCACACGTTAAGAAGGCTCCAGTATTCTTTACTTCAAAGATACGTAGTTTTCCTTTTGGTTATGAGGTTGCCTGAAAATGACCGAGTTCGAATCTAGCTTTAGATTAAAGGAAAATATCCTTTATTGTTTAGGGTAAAGAGCACAAAATATACTCTGTTGTATCAGATTGCATTTGCCCAAATCTACATATGCCTTTCAAGCTTTTTAGACGGACAACTCTAGGAAAGTTAATAACCGCTGTTCTCGGTACTAGTATTTTAATCCTTTAGGCTGTAACCGACATTAACGAACTTTATTCGGAATAGGTCATAGTAAACTCTGATTTGCCTCATAAGCTGTGAAATCTAAAATACAGTTTTTAAATCAGATTTTTAATATGCGTTATACTTATGAAAAAATGACACGGAGAAATCCTTCCATGTCAGCACCGTTTTATCTAAAACGGTTTTACAAAACACCCTATCACGACTACAGCTAGACAGACAAAGATAATTTTGAAGTAGTCGGCCATAGAAATAAAATTGCCTTAACCGGTTTGCGCACCAATTCTTGGGATTGAATGCTATTATAATAAGGCAAAAGCTGATGGAAAATCGTAATCAGCAGAAATGCATGTGTGGTATAATTGACATTCCGGCTGAGTCCACGAAACTGATACCGACCCAACGTCACATAAATTCAACGCAATACGATGTAAACCAACGTCTCCGCGTGACACTGAGTTTAGCTGATGGCATATAGACCATTCTGTATTCAACTTTTGCCTCCGTAACTCTTAACATGCTTTGTACTTACTTTCGGACTTCTCATGGAACTTTGGGGAGACAATGTCGACGGCTGTGTAGTTTGAACAGCTGATGAAAACCGGTCGGATTTTTGCTGTGTTCCTGATCTTCATACATTTCCTTTGAGTAAACGGGAACATGTATAGCAATGGGTTTATCACCTCGAAGAACCCGCCCTTGTCACTAACGTTGCAAAGCAATTGACAAAGTGTCGACATCAGTAAACTACAAGGTAATTAACTTAACTTGATGGAATTGATACTTCAGTTTGATTTAATCATATCGCTGGTTTTGAAAACTGGTCTTTATTACCTCTGGTTACTTACTCCTTGGGAACGGCTTAATTGATGAATACTCTCTCATACAACTGTGTGAAGAAATCGCTTTACTAAAAGCTCAGCAACCGACGGAATAAATCCTGCTATGAGAGACCACTTTTGAAAAATAGCTGCGTAGGCCTTGTCTGTCCTTATTTGTATTTTGCTATTTAGCACGAGATTATATCTTAAAATGTTCACTCTTCAGGGACGAAGCAAATGTCTTTCGGGCAAGCAAGATTACGAACTACCCAGAAATCCTCCAGCGTGACCTCGATGAAGCGTGGCAATCGTCTGTGAGGAATGCAGTGCCACTCAACGAGAACAAGTGCTGCGTTGTCCATATCCGCTTTCGATACTCATACATATAGAATCTTCGGAGGCACTACGTGCATTTCACCTCTTGGGAAAAGGACCACAGTGTGCTTGTTCAGATATATTTGGATGGTTCCATATAGATCTAGTCCGTTTCAATTAGTGACAACCTCCTTAATGGTTCCCATGCGAAGGGCAATCAAGATATTTATTTAACTATGTTTTCGGTGGGACTTAATGTCTGTATGCGTCTGCACGCCGAACACTTCATCCAGGCTCGGCAATTTTGTCTAAGCTTGAAACTGCAGCGCTTAAATCTCCCCATCGTCAAGCAACAACATTTATCAAGGGATTATGCCACTTTCCGTACAAGGGACGGCTTAAAACATTCTCCGCGTTCAGTGTCGCTTTCGACCGCTAAGCAAAGACCTCATAATAGTTAACCGAATACTGAAAGTCCCCAGTCACGCTTGCCGCTACATTTTAAACTGTGCACGACTAGCAAGCTTAAAGACAAGAACATGAAACCGAGTCAACTGTAAAGTCGTCTCGAATGTCAATGAACCTATCTTTCCCTTTTGGTATACCAACTATAGAACTCCATTCAAATTGCAATAGTTCGTGACCCTACCCTAGGCAGTACAAAATGTGTGAATATTGACTAAATGCCATAAATTTTTTAATTATAATATTATGTTCTGGATTTATTCACGCAAGCTTGCGTCTTTAGATTTATGACCAAAAGTGATGTAGGTAATTCTGTATAGTGGATTGATCAATCTGCGTGTTATTTGCAATATGCATTGCACATATCATATTATCACTTTGTTTTGTCTGGCTCTATCAAATTCCCACAACCCTCCCTAAATAAGAAGTAATTTTATCGTTCAAGTGGTGCGTATGATATTTGCTATACATATGTATTATACAAATTTTCATTTTTGTGTTACCTAGCTACGGAACGTGACAAGTATGTGCGCTTTAAACTTCACGGGCAGCTATCTCATTGTTTAACATTATTAGTTCAAGAGACTTGGTTAAGTAACTTAACACTATACATATATAACATTTAGCTGCTAGCATACATTGTTCTACTGTTGAAAGATAACTAGCGATTAACAATTATTGACAAATCACGCTTGCAAAGTAACCGCCGTTAAACAAATTTGTGGCATTCTTGAAATAAATCCTTGGTTTGGATCATCGCAGCAGAACAATATATTGGCAACTGATTGATTTTAAAGAAAAATTGTCCTCCATTTAGGTTGTTTGGCGAGCCCACTAACACTTGTTATACATTTTGTTACTGGCGTTATCTATAAGCGCTGTATATCGAAGAAACTGTTAATTTAAATAAGTCAGTGAGTATAGGACGCTGCATTCTCCCAAATAGTTGCATAGCGAAAATTTCGCTTTCACACTCATGGTGACCTGATACGCGACACGATTCTATGTACAAACTTACGCAGTATCCTATTGGACTGTGTTTGTTCGGAACAATTGGTGTACTTTGAAATGCATACAATACACGATTTTCATTTATTTTTACCGAATGCAAAACACATTTGTTGGAACTTTAATATATCAGACGAACATTATAAATGAGGATAACTGCTAATATTACCATGCAATATTGCGTCCGCACGTGAAACCGACTCCAGGAGACCTACTTCAATATAGAGTAAATCCTCGCAATGATTCACTCTCATTTATATACCCCAGCTGTCCGTAAGTCGATGTGCGATTGAAACAGGTAGGCCATATTTATTTAACTTATCTTTGAGATTGATTTTATGTGCATCAATGAGAATACATCCATGGAGCCCAGACTACCAATGGATTTTCTGAGACAAACACATCTCCTCAGTCAACCTTTGCCAATTATCCTAGGACAATTGCATTAATTCCTTTATAAGCTTCAATCCCAGGAGATAGACCCAGCAGTGGCAAAATTTTGAATAAGGAGCGGACAACAATTTACGTAATAGGAAGGTAATCACAGTAATGATAACCAATAGATTAATATAAAATCTTAAGTCGAAATCACCGTAATTGATACCGCTTGAATTATTGATCCGCATGATAGTACTGAGGCATTTTTACTTTTATCTTAAGTCGCATGCGTACAAACATGTAGAATTTTATATCACTGAACATGCCAATCCTTATCTGTTATTAGACTGTTGCCTAAAGTACTTAGGAAATAGATTAACACTAAAAACGGTTAACAAGCCACTATAAATAAACGTAAATAAAGTAACCTTTCATATCTAGACAATATCAGATGCGGTCATGTGCTTTTTAGTCCAATTTTTAAATGAACGTTTAAGAGCATATTCTTCCCAAGGTAATCACAACAGGAATGGCTCTGAGTCGACGCTTTACTGGTTAAACTTAGGGGCTGTAAAGGTGTGCAGCAATCGATAATGGCTAATGAGAGATGCATGCCATACAGGTCTGTCATAATGGTTTCAGATATATCCAATAAACGCCTAAACTACTTAATCAATGAAGTGCTTGTTTAGACGGTGTCTAAAACCTCCTAGTACGACGAATTACCGTAAATGACAAAACTAAACTTAAACAACCAGAGTAGTTCTGTTAAGCAGAGAGAGGTAACTATGCGGATATATTACCAGAACATTCTCTCTAACTGAAGCAGGACTAAAGTCATTTAAGACAATAGTACGACCGAGTATGGAATACTGTACTATCCTTCACAGCCAATTGAGAAATATCTAACGGCTCTGGAAAATGTCCAACCATCATTTTTAAAAGCTGATCATGGAGCGTTGCTGAGTTATTGTGATCGCTGTCGAAAACTCCAACTGGATCCTCTTTGGATGAGGTGCTTTAAGTACAACTTCATTCTTCTCTGCAACCTTATAAACCAACAAATTTACGCAAATAGCTCCGTACCTGCACAAAGGAAGACAGCAATCTGCCCCACATGTAATGGCGGCTACTTAATACGCACAAACTCTTCAAGTTGTAATGCTCGATTGAATTTCTTCTTAGTACGACACACTGATATATAGAACAAACTACATCTAAGGATACGCATGAGTAAAAACTATGTATCATACCGAAATTTTCTTCAGACCTACGTCAATATAACAAATTTGTTGAAGGTTTTTAACGCACAGCAAAGTCTAGAAACATTGACAGAAGCAGGTATGAAAACAAATGAGATGACCACATACAACTAGCTTACCTGCTACGCTATTAACTACCATACCGAATCCTGTGTCAATGCTGCTTTGTATCCCGACCCTTTTATTCTCGACTCCTGAGCCAAAAAAATGGAAAATGTGGATACATAAATTTTACATATTAGTTGCTCAGGTGTAGGACTGGCGGAGAAAAATCACGATCCGTTTGTTCTGTTATTTGCATTTCGCTGACTGTTATGATTTTCCGCCGCATAATGCATGAAACATATTCACTAAACACAAGATCACCCAGATTATTGGGCAGTGTATCGTTTGTCGACCGATATGCAAATTTATTTATTCATTTATTTAACTACTATTATCTCCACCAAAGAACCCAATAGATGAAGGTTAAATCCGCTTCTAAGCAATAATGTAAGCGAGCCTTGAGCTTGAAAGAATCAAGCTCATTTGCAACTGTGAACCATGCGTCCATTGATAGAGATAATTATAGTGAAGGTTTGCTCTACAAGAAGATTGTCCGCCTACCCACCATTCTAGCGTATAAACTAGAACAGGTTCTCCACTCTCTTAAGTTCCGTGGATTGGAATAGGTCCTTGTTGAAAACTGAAATTGATGTAGCCACCAACGAAAAATACAACAATTTTGAATTCTGCTTGGATATACTCACACCAAAGCAACGCTGATGAAGACCGCGATGTCAGCTAACCGCAACGATATTAAAGACAATGTCCGTCAAATTAAAAAGAATGTGTTCCAACTAAAATATGAAGAAGAATGTCCATATTATTATGCACATTACTGAAACCATGAATAAATGAGAGTCCTCGGCAAAGTCAGCACAGAGACAATTGCGATCTTAAGCACAAATCCGTCTAGATCACCCACTAATTCACTAATTCTCTAATAATGTGACACCCATCACGTCACTTGTGCAACCAGATAAACCATTGGTTACCAATCAAAAAAATTGTGGGTGTCTCAACAACCTTGACAACTACCGTCTAATCAACACCACTCGTGTATCCTCGCGAGTGATGGAGAGGATAACAAAAGAACAAATTCTTAAATTTCGGTTATGACGCAGCTTAAGTAATAGGTCAACATGTATTTTTACCTGACAAGTCCTGTCAGACTAGCAAATTGGATTTTCCAGAGTTTGTAAGAAAATAAACTGATAAAGGCTATGCTCTTTTCATTATCTTCCGTGACACGAAGAACGCTTCTGCCCGAGTCTCGCTGCGGGTCTATGGACTAAACTCTAGTTATTCGGTATACCACATCTATTGCGGCTATGGTTTACACCCAACTTAAAGCGCCTACACATATGGTACTGATGGATAGAGTAGAATCAGTGTATAGGCTTGTCACTAGTGGCGTTTTCCATGGTAGACTTCTGGGCCCATATTTTTCTTTTCGTAGGTTAATGCTTCACTCTCGGAAGGCAATTCTAATTTGAGGAATATAATAAACTTGCCTTCTTTCTTAATGTAAATTAAATAGAAAATGGCGTGACGTGTATTCAAAGTGATCTTTCTGTGTTAGATCGGTGGAGCGAACACTGGAAAATGGAATGATCATCGGCTAAGTGCAACGTCATCTCCTATTGTTGTAGTCTTTCGTTTTATGCATATAGAATAATGGTTTCCTTAACTACCAATCGCCTTGTAGTATGGGACCTAGGAGTACCCCACTCCCGGCTCACTAAACTTCGCCGAACACGCTAGATATAGCAAAGCCAAGGCCAGATCGGTCACCAGCTATATCCGTAAGTCGATTCTTCTTAAGAAATCCAAACTTGCTGTACCATTGCTGCGCCCGACTTATCATAGAAAACCGCTTCTTAGCTCTAACTGACTAACGGAAAGGTGAGATAATAGCAATTGAGATAGTGCAACCGTTCACTAAGCGACTACTTAAATCACCTACACTAAGATAACTTGGTAGGTGCAAGCCGATCTAGCTAGACATCTTTTGGTTCCGGAGGCTCATAATCAACTTGTCATTCTTCTTCCGGATACTGCACAACCCATATGCTTAGTGTTGTGTCGACACGTACACTAGTCCCCTGCACGCAGGGTTTTGAACAAGCACGACCAAAGCCCTAACGAGGAAGCAAAACACTACTGGTACGCAACAAAACTTCTATTCACACCAACGGTACATGCACTCAGTACATTCAAAACAACCCTGGTATTGATCGCGAACGGACGGGCATCCAATCACAAGCTACGAACTGCGGTCGTGGTGAGGCCCGCGAGTACGCGCTGCCACTCAACTCCCCCTCTTCAGCGGTTGGTTCACTGCCGTGGCCTTCGCTTCAGGACACTGCTTCGGTTGAAGTGCTGAATATAGCTGTCTGGCGTTAACTCGTCGGCCATCTGCTAACTCATAAGTTCCTGGCCCCAGCGCGCGAGTAATTCCGATGGGTCTCATCAGCGCCAGTTCTCCTTTGCGTGTTTGCCTCTCCTTTATCCTGACCAACGTTCCAGGACGCAGCGATGTAGCCCGTTTTTCGTTGGATGACTGATAACCACGACGACGTTTCAGTTGGTGGGGATCGTTGTTTTCTGCAGTCGAAATAGCTGCGTTTGATTTCATAGGCAACTTCCTTCTAAACATCAACTTACCTTGCGTGCGATCAGTCGCTCTCTGGTGCGATGTTCGGTGAGTAAACAGAGCCTTTAAAACGGCATCTTCCCACGGCCGGCCGGACAAACGTGCTGTCTGTATAGTTTCCTTCAGCGTGCGATTAGTGCGCTCAACCATGCCGTTGGCAGCTGCGTTTACAGGAGAGTATGTATGTGCTTCATATCACAAAGTTTTAAGAAACGTTTAAACTCATAGTTTGTGAATCGTGGTCCGTTGTCTGTCAAAATTGCCTCAGGAAATCCAAATCTAGCAAACAGATGTTTCAGCCACCGTATAACGGTTGAGGTGGTAACATCGCCACACAAATGGATTTCCGGCCACTTACTGTAATAGCACGTGGCAATTAAACAGTTCATCTGGTGCTGTGGCGTAGAATTAAACGGCCCCATGATGTCAATCGCCAACTTCGACCAAGGTTTCATTGGATAATTAACAGATTGGATGGGGGCATCGATTGGTTTGGAGCTCTTGTCGGCCTTCTGACATGCATCGCAAGACCGGACACACGCCTCTGCCGTTTTATTCATTTTTGGCAACCAAAAGTATTCTTGAAGTCGGCGCTTCGTCCGTACGATACCCGGATGTCCCTCGTGTGCACATTGGATAATTTTTTATGTCAGTTTCTGTGGAGCTAAGAATCGCAATCCTAGCATAAGGCAATCATCAACGACCACTAGCTCATTTCGTAAAACATAAAACGCCTGTAGTTCACCACTCAACTTCGCGTAGCGAGGCCAGCCTTGAGAGAGATAGTGAATGATACCTTGTACATATGAAGCACTCCGGTTAGATTCTTGAAGCTCTTTTTAATTAACCGAGGAGTGCTTACTTGATTGTAAAGCAGAAATCATGACTTTTTCTTCGTCGTCTTCATTCTTGTCGGAATCATGCAATGGGAGACGTGATAAGCTATCTGCTATACGGTTCTCTGAGCGAGGGCGCAAGATGATTTGGAAATCATAGTTCTGTAACCGCACATACCAGCGGTTAATCCGTAGTGGCCTGTGACCATCGTTTCTTTGGCTGAGAAGGATATTTAGAGCCGCATGATCCGTGCGCAATGTAAATCTCCGTCCAAACAGAAACAGGTGCCACTTTACACAGGCCCATACACAGGCAAGGGCCTCCCTTTCATCTGCGGAATATGAAAGTTCAGTAGGGGATAACTTACTAGAATCATATGCAATCACTATTTCCTCACCGTTCTGAATTTGAGACAAGACCGCTCCTAAACCGATGTTTGACGAATCCGTTGAGACGAATGTTGGGCAGTTTTCCTCGAAAATGGCCAGCATTGGGGTGGAGACGAGGCGTCTTTTAATTTCTTCAAAGGCCGACTGCTGCGAAAAGCCCCAATCGAACGTAGCTTTTTCTATTTTGTCAGAACTCTCAATTGCTCCGCTATAGTTGCAAAATTGGGCAAATAGCGCAAGTTGTACGAGCATAAACCAAGAAATTGCTTAACCTCAGCTGTATTCTTCGGTACAGGGGCTTCCGTGATAGCTTAAGAATTAGCTGCGCATGGCCTAATTCCACCAGCTGATAAGACGTACACAAGAAACTCGACATCCGTAACACAAAATATACACATTTCCAGGTTTAGCCGAAGATCTAGGCTCTCCAGTGGCTGCAACGCAGCGCGCAGCCTTGAATCGTGCTCATCTCTTGAGTTCCCGAAAACACATATATTATCCATGTAAGCGATTTGTCCCGGTAGATTTGCTAGTAGGTGATTCATAAAATTCTGCCAAGCTGCTGGAGCGGAGCTATATCCCATCAGGCAAGACTTTGTACTGGAATAGACCACTCGATGTCAGAAAAGCCCTAAGTGGTCTGGATTCTGGTGTCAGTGACATGTGGAAAAAGCCTTCCTCAGGTCTAGCTTGGAGAAAAAACGCGCGCCTAGTTATCATGACCAACAACTCATCAACTGTGGGAAGAACGATTTTTTCGACGAAGATCTGACTGTTCAACTCCTTCAAGTCTTCGCATATGCGCACAGTACAGTCCTTCTTTAACACCGTGACCATGGGATGCACCAATTCGGAACGGTTAACTGGCTCTATCAAATCGTTGGAAATCATCTCTTGTGTTGCCCTTTTAACATCGTACTTTTGGCCAATGGAATAGGACGTGGCTGCGAAATCGAATACTGTTTAGCGTTCTTTTTACGGTATATTCGATGAGCAGTAGATGGAATCCAGCTAATCGACTCAGTAAATAATTTGGGATATAAGCTTTTAAGTACCGATGTTTTGAGGGTCATGATGCGCATTCGCTCGGTAGATGGTGTTAGGTTGAGGGCAACCAAAGCATGTCACCCCAGGAAGGCTGGACTTTCTTCGGAGGCAACATACACAGCAACATCAGATGCGACTGAGAGAAAACTGAGTTTCGTCATTATATATCCCTGAATTTGCACGCGTAAATTTGTGTACGATTCGAATATATATAAGACGTAGGATGTAATTGAATGTCTTGCAGGTAATTGTCGTATATGCTGGACGGGATAATTGTTATCGGCGATGCCGAGTCTAGCTCCATAGTCACTGGTACAGAAGTGTTAAGCACATGGAGTGTAACGGTAGGTATGTCAGGAGTAGGGAGCTGGGGTTCCAGCGAAGCAATTCGTCGTGTTTATGGTTGTAATCGTCTTCTGATAGAAAAACATTCGGTGCAGTCGTTGAGGTAGAAACATCATTTTGTTGGTCAATTAACGCGACTCGACGCAAGCGGCAGCATCTGGCGAAGTGGCCCAGTTTACCACAGCTTTTACACTCAGATGTACGAGCCGGCAATCAAAAAATTCCTTGAGGACAGCAACCCAACAGGTTCAAATTTGCGACCTTCGTTCGGACAAATAGACATCTCGATATTTCGAGCAAGAAGCACCTACCTATTGTCCTATCAACATTGGTGGGGTACATCAATTCATGCTCAATTTACGAGAGGTGTCGTATAATGACAGTTGCAGACGACTAAGACTGTAGGCCATTTAGTATCATAGGTTTCTATTTGCCCTCATAGTGAATTATCGGATATTGATTCCGCATCAATTACCCATATTACAGCCATTGCATGCCTTGCACACATCTAGCAGTATTTTCGGCAACCGGTACCATCTTCTCATACTCTACTTAATAAGCGAAACTGATCATTATTACTTCAAGCGACAAACAGTGAAATATGTAAACGTGCGGCCGAAAAAATAGTTCAGGCGAAATCATCGTGGGAATTCTAAGAATACCTGGGCACAAAGTGAGCAGATTTCAGGTATCGGATGTCTATTGTTCTCGAACACATACATGTATGCATAAAAGAAATCGAATGCATGGTCAAATATATTCATACAGCTTCCGAATTATCTTACCTCATTTAGGTTTACGAAAAAGTAAATGTGACATAAACATGCCCCACAGATCACCACTTATCCGCATCCTAAACCTGGTTTCATTGTGTTTCCTATTAGATCTATCTTACTAACGCCTTTCTTTTAACTAAGTATGCATTATTCTTGTTCTTCTGGTTTAAGTTATCTTAATTTCCTTTCACATAATAAGGTGGTACGATATTTTTTCGGTGCATCAGTGCTATTCCACTATTATAATACTAAATGAAGCAAATCCCTAGTGTTAACGAAAGTAATTTCAGTGCGACAAACGTTTAAAACAGAGGAAATACGAGCGATGTTTCTACCTAATGCTAAAGGTGATGAATGTATCACAGAGAGAAATAAGTAAACTCGAGTTAGGTAGTTTTTTATTCACATCTGAAAAATTTGTAATCTTTCTGTTATTTGCTGATGTGTTATCCGCCTCTATATTCCGATTTCGCATAGGGTAATTTGCGTACAATATATTTCGGATAGGGTTCCTCGCATTCCCTTTTAGATAAACCAACGATGTACCCCGTATTCAGCGGCCAAAACGAATAGGACTTGATTTAGTTGAATCACCATGAATTTTATTACTAGAATATTGCTAATATTCACGCATGACTACGGAACAGCTAAGTATGCAGAATAAGTGCGCTATATATTTCGAAAACTAAACTGCCCATGCATGTTAACTTAGTCTGTAACCAAATAACAACGGTTTTCAAAACTTTTAAATGCATGTTTCATTTCCTGAACATATGCTATATTATATACATGCTATTTACCCGTATTATATCCTCAATACCTGTATAAATGGTTAATGTGTTGTCAAAAGGTCATCAATAATAACGGGACAGTACAACATTAGCTTCACTTGGACTTGATTTCTGGCAACTTAAATTATTATTGTAGCGACGAATCGTCAGTTTTGATGCGAAAATGTCGCACCTCTGTGCTCTTTTACTAACGCTTTCAAAGGTAAGTCATATAAACAAATTATAGGTGACTTCAGGAGGATAGTTCCGTTATGCATAATGGTAAACATTCAATGAGTGCTTTTCTGTTTTAAGGAAGGTTTCTGACATAAAAATTATCATACTCATAAGTAGCAGGATTTTGGTTGTAAATTTGATAAAGCTTTCATCCCAACAGTTCACAAGCTACATAGCAGAGCCTAGTCCGGAAAAGCGCCAGACGCGTTTCGCCCTATTGGGGCTCGTCAGTGGCGCGCATACCCTCTCTCATTCCTGCCTCTCCTAGTTTCAAAATGCTATAGGTATAGCGTCTAGTGAGAGGACGTCATCACCTTGCAGGCTAACCACTGTCCGTGACAGTGGTAGATAGGTGGTGCTATATCCCAGCTGGTTTGCAAGTTATGTAGCCCAGCCGACGTCCCCCATGGCTCAGTGGCTTAAGCTGCTGGCTAGTTGGCATCTGCCTCTAGCGGTCATGGGTTCGATCCTCATTAGAGGACCGAGGGAATGCGCGCCACTGACGAGCCCCAATAGGGCGAAACGCGTCTGGCGCTTTTCCGGACTAGGCTCTGCTATGTAGCTTGTGAACTGTTGGGATGAAAGCCTTATCAAATTTACAACTAAAATCCTGCTACTTATGAGTACTATAAAATCAAATTGCCTCTCCTAGTTTCAAAATGCTATAGGTATAGCGTCTAGTGAGAGGACGTCATCACCTTGCAGGCTAACCACTGTCCGTGACAGTGGTAGATAGGTGGTGCTATATCCCAGCTAGTTTGGAAATTATGTAGCCCAGCCGACGTCCCCCATGGCTCAGTGGCTTAAGCTGCTGGCTAGTTGGCATCTGCCT
The DNA here is from genome assembly GCA_944474145.2 of Dicrocoelium dendriticum. NCBI lineage: Eukaryota > Metazoa > Platyhelminthes > Trematoda > Plagiorchiida > Dicrocoeliidae > Dicrocoelium > Dicrocoelium dendriticum. The sequence goes on along the minus strand of OX104067.1, from coordinate 21,379,327 downwards.
CTAGTGGTCATGGGTTCGATCCTCATTAGAGGACCGAGGGAATGCGCGCCACTGACGAGCCCCAATAGGGCGAAACGCGTCTGGCGCTTTTCCGGACTAGGCTCTGCTATGTAGCTTGTGAACTGTTGGGATGAAAGCCTTATCAAATAAACGTTATCAGCCTGTTAGCAACATGCTTAAAACGCCTAAATTAAAATTAACTTTAAGTGCTTTGTCCTATCGTCGGTTGCTGGTCAATATTTACTTCACTTGCGAAATGTTATAGCTCGGGTAATGCCCATGTTAACGCAACTGCTTCAACATATAACGCCGTGCGGCATAAGCTGATACTGTCAACATCTGCTAGATACGCAATTTAAAAACTTTTGTGTATCAGTTCCTATCTGCAAACATTTATGACAATTTGGCTTCTATTCTGATTAGTGAACACATTAAAATATCCACTTTCACCCACAATAAATTATTCTTTATTCATTATAGCAAATTTTTGAAGTCAAATTTTAAATTCTAACAGTTTGCATTTGCACTTAGTTTAGCTTTCACAAATATACCTGCGTGTTGATCCGTTAACCCTTTTACGCTTGCCAATTTAATTAAAATAAATGCATGTTTAGATAATTATTTACAATAGTCGTACTGCTCGACAGACTTAAATAAGTCTAATAAATGACTTGCCGATCCTTTAATATTATTTAAATTTATTAGTAGCATTCTTTCGCAGATGCATTAACGGAACAAAATATAACCTACGGATCCAACAGCCTTAGTTTAACAGACAAAGGATGATGACGGTAGATCTTCAGAAATAGGATTTATTGTATGAGCAAAGGTGAACGCCTAAAAGATACGCTTTGCATTAGGCAAACCTAAGCAATGCGTCCACAATTTACGGCAAGCAATTCCAGCCGAGATATCAGTAAACATTTATGGAACATTGTATTGCATAGGACGTTACGTGCATTTCACAGGCCTACTATAAAAAAGCAATCAATTGAGATCTACCGATATCTGAAACCGATGTTAGATGAGAGAATATGGTTAGGGATTATAGTCTTCAACTGACATCTCAAAGGCTTAAAACTCGCTTCGCCATTCGGCAAAATCTTACTACCCATTACCAACGAGTACAAAACCCGCGGTCGCATGCATTTTGGCAAGCGGGAAGTAATTGGCATTCGGTTACAACAAATGCGGTCTTATTTCTGAATTCGTCAAGGTGTACTTGCATCCGTCTTAAGCATGGAATCTTAATCCAATTACATATCTCGGTTTTAAAATAACTACAAATAGAGTCAATTGTCCGATTGCATTTGCTCCAGCGTAAAACGCACCTTATTCCGAAACATGCACGATGCACATGCATGAGCTTACTTGTGAGCAAATAGTAGGCAATTTGTGTAGCTGACATTATTTGTGATATTATTTATCCTGCTACTATTTCCTTCTCAATAAATGGCGAGTGAATCCCCTATTTATGTGGTAAACATTTACATAGGCAGTGACTGGTATCTTCAAATTTCAGCAAAACAAGTTTATACGGTGCCACAACGTCAAGCATCTCACCTTGATAATCGGTCATGAAGTAGTTTTCTTCAAACTTAAATTGCGCATCTACGGATGATACTATTTTATTTGTTATATTTGTTTAGAGATTGTAATATGCTACTGAAACTCAAACAAATAAGTTTGGACTCCATCCGTCACAATGTAACATGAGGCTGCTATAAAGATATTAAGGTTTTCCAAAACATGTTGCTCTCTTGCTAATAAGTTTGCGAATTACGAATTTGCTCACCCGGAAAACACCACATTCGTTTGAAGGTGGATTACTTTGGTTTAGTGAAACTTGGAATCTTACTTCGATAGACTGAAACATCAACTAGGTGAAAGCACTTGCGATTCGTCTCTTCCTCAGAACGCACTGTTCATACGCATGTATATGCTTCATGTGACACCAATTTTGTTTGGTAAAATTTTGTCATTTAGGCAAGCTTCTTTGACGACGTTTCCTGTGTTTCATGGTGGATTTAATGAGAAATCCCTTGTCCAATCAATTCAATAATGTTCCCTTGTAGATTGGTACACGCAAGATTTCGCAACGAGCATTGTGGATTATCGTTATGTATTACATATGTACACTAATTTGCATCATCACCACTACACACCACGCACTTGCCAATGTACTAGAAAAAGTTTACTGACATGTACCACGCAAAAATCGGTGTTATTGGTTTTAAATGCTTATCACTTGGATGTTCATACTTTACTTTTCTATATAGTGCAATTTATTGGAAGCTCATTTTCATAATGGCTGTGCAGATCCGACTAGCATTTGGTGTTTGTTGCTCTTGGAAGCAGGACTTAAGTAATCCTTTGGTAATGTGTTATAAAGCTCGAGAGAATTAGGCAGGTTATCGCTCATGCATGGACTAAATTCCTAGTTGTTTTCGGGAACGTATTGGATCTCAAATAGTAAATACCTTATGTGTAAGCTACTGCATAAAATAAAGCTAGGATATAGATATTTATTTAGTAATTAACTAATCACGGTTAATCTTATCACTTACGTGTTGATGATACCAGCCGTCCAAATGTTTAATATCTAGTGCGTTAAAATATCTGTAGTAAATCTAACCAAGATCTGTGCTTCTGTCAAATTATTCTGGTACTGTTTTATTTAACTGATACATATTTCCGACAAATTAGATGGATAGATCATGAATACATTTCCTTCACTTGGTATTTACATGCCTGTGGAGTATAGTTTTGTGTTTGGCTGGTTTACATCAGCAACCAGCATTTGAGGACTCAATACTGTTTGTAGGCAAAACATAATGTATAACTATACTGACATGATCTAATGAAATTTTAGATGCTTTTGCAAATAGTAAATTAGGGTAGTCATATGTTACGACCCAGGGATATGAAGTTTACTTGGCTATGTTCATCAGGGTAACAGCAATATTCGTCCAATTTTCATGGCACACTTATATAACAAACTAGCCTACAGGGAAACCTCAAGCAACGAAATGACACAAGACAAGCCAAGGAAGCATATCCTCTAATTTAACTGAAAAACATTCTGTATCTATTATTCAACGTATGCTTTGTTAACAGTCAAGCTGAAGATATGGACAGTGAACAAGCCTGAAGTTGCTCGTGAAAAAGCAGAAGTCGTAACGTCTCTAATTTTGTTCGCGGAAGTCCCCAAAAACGTCGACCCGAACTCGTCAATAATCATGAGCCTGACGATGCGTGCATACTAGCTAATTTATGCCTCGGCTTCCAGTTGGATTTTACATCCGCGAAGGATCTGCGTGCGTTCGTTTGCTAAAAATACCAATTTGTAGATAACGTGAACAGACTATCCCGAAGCTTCAAGACGAAATTGTGTTCGGTTCGGCTTGGTTCACCTCGCGATTTTATTTGCCTAATTTTTATTGTTGCTCTCCACCTTAAGATCAGTGTCAGCGTTAAATTCATTCACTTGCTACTCGACAACTGAGGCCAGAAACAAGATGCCGAACGAATCGAAATCTTCACTGAAATGTTATTTATTTGCTTATTTAGGACCAACCACCGTAGGATCGGACCTCAGACAATGCAGCTGTCATTATACGACCCCTCTAGTAAATTGAGCATGAATAGATGTACCTCGCCAAGGTTGATATAACAATAGGTAGGTGTTCATGCTCGAACTATCGAGATGTCTATTTGTCCGAACGAACGTCGCAAAGTTGGGTTGCTGTCCTCAAGGAATTTTGGGATTGCCTGAAGCAAATCAACTTCAGATGCAGCTTTTACACACTAAGCAACATTTTGTACTTAAGAAGATTAACCAAATTTTATCTTTTATTTTGATACTATAAATGGTGAAACTGGTCTCATCAGTGTGTGTGTTGCATCGTCATAATTGCAATGGCAGCTAGGTTCCTCCTCGATTTTGCAAGTATCATTTTGGATGCATCGGTTTATTAACTTGTTACACTATCCTAATTCGTATTGTTTTTTAAATGGCAACCGTAATTCAAAAAGTCTAACTTTTGTGTTATTGCTGATATTTCAATTCATGCGTACCTAAAAAGCAAAAGTATTCTAGAACTATGTTTGGGTTGTGGATAAGCTAGCAACTTCTTTTATTATTCATCTATGCATAACTAAAAGCCGATTGGGTTTACTATCTGAAACCCTTAAAAAACATTACTGCAGGCTGATTAATGGACATATTTTATAACTAACTATTTAATTCTCTTTTGGAATTACCGATAATTAATAGCAGGCATCAAGCAGCTTGTTCAAGACGATTAGCTAGCAGAGTGAGTTATAATGCCGACAAATTTTGCACTTATTACGGGTTTTAGTTTGGTCAGTGTACATTTAATTTGATGGTTAAAGCATCCTAACCAACGTATCAAACAGATGGAACGTGCATTTTTCATTACAAATGGAAATATTAAGAAAGACTAAAGCTCTTTTTTGGATAAGTTTGATTCAAATCCTAATGATAGCACCTATTTTTTAAACTTTCATCGCCTTTGTGCTTCCACACAAGAATCACAAATGTACTTGTTGGTACAACGTAGCTAAACTTAGTAATGCAGCGTTAGCTGGCTGTATTTGCTTTACCAGCCAAATGGCTTATCAGCAGTTAAACGAAAACGAAGCGAAATAAAAGCACGGCGTATATTTAACACTAAGATTTACTTATAATTATGAGCTTAAATGTCTGACACATTAATTTTCAGTAGCAACAATAGCCAGTTGTGCGCCTTCGGATTGCATAGAACTAGATGTAAACCCAGGTATATTGAGCAACATCAGCTGCTACGCCGCTTTGACTGACACCATCGCTGGCAACATTCCGTTACAAAATGTCTGGTAATTTACATGCGTTTGCTTCATAGTCATCGAGCGGCCAAGCACAACATGTTGACACGATGTAACTAAAGCTGCCTCATGTTAAATCTGATGACCCCATACGCCATTGAATGTTCATTTAGGTTCAGTAGCTGTATGAATATCCCATGGTCACAAAGTATTTTTATAGCAGCCAAATGTTTGTTTGTATTAGAGGTTTTTGAGAATTTAGTAATTTTGTTACAAATTGCTTATAATTCACAGTCATTTCCAAATACGATTGTCGTCCACATACCCGCAAAAACATTTGACTGCAGTTTAGCCTGAAGCGCATAATCAATAGTGCGCTTCCTTCCGATCCATCGAAATATTCGAAACCATGACTACCAACATCTTGCACTGTCATTAAGGCGATTTGCTACTGGGACAGGAGGGAAAATCGTTGGACCGTCATGATTCGCAAGCTAAATACTATATAGCGCATCTTATCTTCTACTGACATGCAAGTAACGAAGGTTGCTGAGGACAGGCTTGGCTTCAAATTACACGACGTCTACTGACAGTCGCGATATACACCATATAATTTGAATCTGTAAGGGCCGATTCATTTTGCTGCACCCAATAATAGGGTAATTTGTTTTGATTTATTGATGTTTAACGCACCCAGCTAAAACATGTCAGATTGCCGTCTATAAGCAGATTTAATAAAATGTGCGTCAAAATGATATTGAATGGTAGCTTGAGTATTTTGTTTGTAAATGTGTATACGCGGTCGAGATTTTACAGGGTTTTGAACAAATTTTCTGATATTTATAAACATGTAAGCTCAGTGACTACGTGTGCTATAATTTCATGCCTCCATGTTCTAGAACGTCATGTGATCCATAATAAGGATCTCGGTTCTATGTTCAAAAAGTAATTAATATTAAAAAAAATTAATCTCCAAGGCATTTTTCCCTACAAGTGTAGCATAAGCAAACTAAGTGTACATTTGGTGCGTAGCTTCTGTGACATAGCAGATTAGTATTGGTAGTTAAATCAATTAGTCATGATCGTTTTAGGCATAATGGATTCCGTTGTACACCCTTAAACCGGATCGCGTTTTCCATGGAATTAAAGATTTTAGATAGATCACTGAATCTACGTCGATGTTGCGTGTCACATTTCTAGCGCATATGCAATCCGAAATATCCTGCAATCAGTCAGTAACCTTTGTGCCATGCGTTGTTCGTTGTCATCGTGACTTAGGGATACAGGTTTTTAATAACATCCCGGTGGTTCTGGATTTGATGACTGCTATAATCGACTGGTATCCCTAAAGTCAAAAAGAGTCGTCTTGTGTAGTTATTTTTGGAAACGAAATACCAAATATCTAACTGCCACAAAAGTAGATTTCCTCAAATGAAACGATATTCTAACACAAATTTATTTAATATGCAAGTTATTAATACCTCATTGAATATGTCAATATGCTCTTTCCTAATTAATTCCTTTTGCTTCCAGATTCTTTGATGTCATCAATGAACATGAATACCGTACTAAACATTATATATTTGACAAAACACTTTCATTCGGCTTTAAAAATGCATACACACTTCCACGGCCACTGGGTTGATTTATGATTCTTGTCCAACTTTAGTAAAATTTTATTGAAAGTTTTATCTATTCATACACGTTACATTGTCTGTTATTGGTGGCAAACATATTTGGCGGCAAAGGAATATAACAAGATGACCATCGATTTTGGTCATATTTAAGCATTATAGCATATAGTGCTGTAACACTATGTGACCATTTATCTAGCAGCTTCAACTAGGAAAATACTTCTTCCGTTATAATGCAAATGACCATACATCCTCTATTAATTCAATTTTAATTTTCTTACTTCAAAGCGCCAAGCAGCATGTTAGCATTGCCCGAAGTATCTAAAATGAAAAGCACCGGCAAGTGGGAACAAGTACTGTCATATTTGTAATAAACTAACAACTTGCCTAATTAGTGCAATGAAAGGACGCGATTTCTTAGAATATGCTGCATGCAAGTAGATAGAATGCGCCATTGAACGTCTCTTAATAAACTCACAAACCAAAGTCAGTCAGTGCTTTTAACATCAGAACCTTATATTTTATGAGCATTTGGACATAATTAAATGTGCAAGAATTACTTTCTACACCTCGATGATATACGTAGCTTGATCATTCTGTCCACAAACCTATGAATTCGTTTTCAATTTTTATTGCGCGAGCCATTTTTCTGCATAATATTCCGGATCTGTAGAGTTCTGCATAGTTATCCTCAAAAATTACAAACATCCGTGCAGCTAATCCATATTCTAAAAAGATTTACCTTATATCTGCAAAGGGCAATAAATTGAATGGACACACACAAGTAAGTTGTTAGCATAAGGAAAGCAAAAACAAAACCAATGTTGGGTTCTGGAAAATTGCTGACTTATAAAACAACTGGATTTTTCTGAAGATGTATCTACGTTAATCATCAGAGTAGTGTATAAGCTGCAAACAATTTAGGCGTCATTCCCCTATTTGAGGTGATGGAGTATGTCATTTGAAATAGAAACATACGTATCTAGTACAATAATTTGTTATAAGCGGAACCCATATATTTGGTAAAATGGGCTGCATTAAATGCATAATATTATAGGTACTGGATATAAACATTTATAATAATTCATAAACTCTATTGTTGTCAGAGTATAAATACTTTTTCTTAGCGAAAGGACCCGACCGTGGAGCTAATGTCTGAAATGATAGCATTCATTGATGAATATATAAATTGCGTAGCACCAGTGGTCAAACCTAACTATCCTCCTCAGGTCCGCTGCTTTATGGGGCCAGGTTTCGCAACCGTACAGTAGGGTCGAACGTACCGCTGCATTGTACACTTTACCCTTCAGGCCATTAGTAACGTCGCGCCGCCGCCATAGGTGACGAAGCTTAGCAAAAGTGCCCCGAGCTTTTTCTATACGGTTCGTGATCTCATTATCTATCCCACGGGTGCTGATAAACTTCCTAGGTAGTTGAATTGCTGAACAATGTCTAGCTAATCCCCACAAAGGGTCAGCGAAGGAGGCGGTCTAGACCAATCTTTGAGGAATGCTTTGCACTTCGAGGGCGCAAAGCAAAGCCTGAAGTGACGAACAGCTAGTGCTAATCAGTTTAGTGCCGCTTGGTACGTCTGGGAGCTGTCACGGATTAGGGCAATATCATCAGCATAGTCTAAGTCAGGAAGTCGTTCTCCTGGGAGTAGATCCATATATTTTAAGTCGTGTCCTATGAACGCGATTTCCATGACTTCGCCGAAAGCAAAGTTAAAGAGGAAAGTTGACAGCGGACATCCTTGTCTCACACCGCAGGAGATAATAAAGGGGGACGACAATTTGCGGTATGCCCTCACTCTGCCAAAGCCACGCGCATATAATGCTCGGATAACCTTTACATATTTCTTAGGTACACTTTTCCTGAGTTGACAATCCCAAAGTGCAAGTCTATCCAGCGACTCGAATGCACCCTTGAAATCGAGGAACACGACAACGGTGGGCATCTAATATATGTGATGGTTCTTCAACAACTGAACAAAAGTGAAGATGTGGTCAATGAAGCCAAGACATAGACGATAACCGACTTACACTTCAAGTATATGGATTTCACGCGTGCCAGCCAGTCTGTGAAGAATGACAGATATAAGAAATTTGGAGGCTATGTAGATCAGACTGATGCCTCCATGGCTGCCGCATTTCAATCGTATGCCATCCTTGGACATTTTGACTATCACAGAGCGGTTAAAATCGGATGGGACAGATTTCTGCTCCCACAGTTTAACTAGTAATTCGTGTAAATTATCCACAAGAATAGGTCCCCCGAATTCAAAGAGGGCTGGAGCAAGGTCAACTGGTCCCGCGGCTTGACGTAACTTCAACAGTCCAATCTCACGTTCGACTTCTGAGCGAGAGGATGTATCCAAACGGACAGCCCACCGAGCAGGGCGAACACTGGCCGACGAGAAATCTAAAAATCTCGACTGATTAAAATTCGTCTCAAATTGCTCAGCCCAACGCTTCAAGCGCTTTGACAAGTTGTAGATAGGCTGTCTATTATCGTCACATATAGTTTCAATAACACCAGGTCTCCTGCTGCGCGTTTCCCGTATCAGACAAAATAACTTACGAATGTTACCAAAAGCAGCGGCCATTTCCATTTCTGATGCACGATAATACCACCAGGATTCGCGGTCTTTCATTAGGCTAGCACGGAGTATCGCCCGGAGCTCTTTGTGAGTTTCTTTGCGTTTGCTTTTGGGCGGAATATGCCGGCGTGCATCTATAAGTTCCAGAGACTGTAAAGAGACCCAATATCCATGATGGCCATTGGACTTACCACATGAGGATTTTCCAGCTGCAGTTAAGTTCTGGTGAATTTGTGACCAGTAACCAATTGCATTCAGTGAGCGTTTATTCAAGTCGCATGACAGCGTACTTTATAGGCATTCAGCACAGTTGGCTTTGTTAGCTGCCTGGTGTCAATGCGCTTATGACGTCGTCTTGGGTGACCACCAAAGCGCATCCGCATGTTAGCACATACAAGTGCATGATCAGTGTCCACACCTGTGCTCCAAATCGAGCGACAGTTCTGAATGCAGTCTCTTCAGCGGCAACTTTTCGCAATGTGATCGATTTGCGTCCAAGGCTCGTTCGACGCTGGTGGGTGCCAAGTCACCCTAAGGAGAATGCTGTGTTGGAAATTATTGTTCGCAAGAAATAAGCAAGAATTCTTACACAAATGAATTAACCACTTACAGTTATCATTACGGGAGCCTACACCATGTTGGCCTCCCAACTGCAGCTCATCAGTGGATAATTTTCCAACTTTTGCGTTCTGATCCCCGGCCAGGACTACGATGTCCGAGCTTCTTCTTTGGCTAAAGAGCTCGTCTATTTGACTATAGAAGTCCTACTTTACCGAGTCATCACTACAGTTTGTCGGTGCATATGCGGCGATAACGAATAGACACCTGTTAGTCCCACGCGACAGGCCAATCTGAAGGAGGATTGAGAGCTGTAAATGGAAACCGATGAACTGGGCTTGACTGCTTGCTTGGACATCGGCCTGTTGACAGGAAAGGCAAACATATTAAATCCCTCTCCGCATTTAAAACTACAGAACATACGCATGTGATTATACAACCGACTTTTTTCCCAGATCAATTAAACTAGGCACTGAAGACTTCTTCATGCATTAATTTGGATGAGAGACTCGTAGCAGATTTAAAAATCTGCATTACCGTTAATTGCGTTGCTTGTTAATTTTTGCATCTGATTAGACAAGCGATCTGTTATTAAATTAGTTTAACTGATTTATACACCCAAAGCATACCTTAAGACATTTCTACTGAAACATGATTCTACGTAACTAATTAAAATAATCGTATATTTCTGATCTTTCAGAGAAACATAAAATCTTCGTGGTCTTATCAATTTGTACAACGTAATCCGATATTGAATTTATCCGAGTTTTCAATACTCCTGAAAGAATAATAGCAGCGTTTCATAATTCATAATTATTAAATCATGGTGATTTTGAGGATCATACTAATTGTGGATAGAGTCGGTAGTTATAGTATAGTAATCCATGAAACCCTCTTGTTAGCACCAGTTTCAATACGAGATAATCGCTTAGTTTTTGCATCCCCAGTTCAACGCCTTATTTGCTTATATGTAGACGTATGCTGCAACACCATGTCTGCAATTTTTGTCTTATTGCTTGGCTGTTATATTCAGGTATGTCGTCATCGCTTTAAATCATTTACTGGTCTTTGTTATGTATTTACGTCAGCATCATGTTAAAGTGGTTTTTTGAGCTTCATTCCATGATAGACACTGAAGTCCTACAACCCGATGAAAAATTCAGCTGTTTCGAATCACGAAATTTTATGTTAGCCGGTGAGTATGTAGCATTTCGTTTTGCGTTGTACACCTAAAAGTCTGGAATCTTCAAATGTGAACCACTGCCGAATGGCTCAATCTTAGCCAGCGATAGAATGGGGAAAATGATTAGGAAAGAACAATTAGATAATTTGAATAGCTTAAGTCTCACGGTGGTTCAAAGCAAAATATACATTAGGAAACTAAAAATAATGCTATCCTCCAAATATTCATTACAAAGGGGTTGGGCTCAAAGGAATTTTGAGAGAAGTCCGGTATCTGCAGCAGATCAAAAATCTGTGTTTGACTGCAAATATGCACTCTGCTTAGGACTTGGAATTATTCAGGTACCAAATTTTCTGCTTTCAGAAAAAGAGAGAATATAGCTAGCGACGGAAGTCCAGGGTAAATGTAGGACATAACATGTTCCAAGTTGGTTGGAATAGACATGATGTTGTGCGGATAACGATCTCGCGTTTACTGACGCACTTCCCTAGAAAACCGTTGTAAAATTAGGATGGTCGATTTTATCAGTAAAGGAAAATCAAAACTAACCAACCATTCATATATCGCTTCTTGTAAAACCATCTGCTTGATTGCAGCAACTGCTCATACAGCTGTACACATTATGCAGCATATATTTTGTTGAGGTATTTGCTTGGATTTATTATGGCGAATATCCATGCAATCTTTTCCAGAATAACAATATCACAATGTAAATTAATTAACAATAAACAGGTTACATTAATCGTACTGGTTAGCATGTTTGATATGGCAGCTTCTGACTTAGGAAAACACCATATTCTGTCTCCTAAGAATAGTTTTGAAATTGGTTTTCCTCAAGCATTTTTCATGTGTATAATGCTGTAAACCGTTATAGAAGCACACAGCCTTCCTTTGAAAAAGCATACTGCAAAAGTTTATTCTATCCTATAATGTTCCGCAATATAACACAACCTCTAACGGATTATCAAACCTATATACTTAAGTGGCACAATACCGTGCTTATCAAATACTGTCATTGGACTCTGTGTTGCTTAAAGGATAATAAACCTACTGCCATGCTTTCGTAATTAATTGCGTCAAAAGGAATTCCGAAACATTTTGCTTGACTTTTAAATGTAGGCTTCATTGCAATTTTATCGTTATACAGCTTTGTCATTGAACACCTTCTTTTACGTCATATCTAACGGTTAAGCTTATCGGTAAAAACGTATCTATGGTTGAATGTGAAAACGTCGACAAAAAGAAAAATCCGTAATGAAATGCAGCAGATTTTTTAACATACGTTTAAAGGCAACATTTACCCGCTGATTGTATAAGGTATCCTGAACCTTGCGTTACCTTTGTTGGGAAATATATACATTATTCTTCTACTAGAACAATTATTAACGAGTAGAAATCTTTCTTTTGAGCTTCGCTTGCATTGTTTGACACAGCAGTTAGAAGTAGATTTTCAAATTTAGGAGCACGAGCCCTGTGTTTTGAATTGTGACTCGTAGGCTCAATTGAGGCCCCGATTTATTTTGATTCAGCCTCTGCCAATAATGTCGTTGGGAACGTCACCGAAGTTATTACCAGAGGCCGAACTTACAGTCAACCAGGGGCACGGATGTGATTGCCAGTCGCAATCAAAGACACAATGCGGGTGATCCAAAACCCAAAAATATATCCGACATGCATTTCCATGATTAAATTTTACATACACGTTCTGCTAATGTCAACATGATACTCAGACACGTTAGGCAGCTGATCCTAATTAACCTAATGAGTGTGCTTGTGGGCACGAAACATCATTCCCTGCAAAATTGTTTCACACCGAATTTCTAGAGTAGGATCTATATTGCCCCAAACACCTACATACAAGATGAAATATCCACTTAAATATACGAAAGAATCAAGATCGAGATTCTACTCACGCACGCTCAATCAAATCGAATCACAGCCAGATTAGAGATGTTATTAAAATACTTTCCTGTCACACATTGTTGATCCACAATGTCAGAACTGCGAGTGCATTAAAAACTGAGCTTTTCTGTGTTTGGTTCTAATTGACTAGCACTAAGTTCTATGAGGTCGTGGGACACCGATTTGTTTGCTGTACACTTGGTTCGGTTCATTGTGATAAATTATTTTTCCAGAGATATGTGCCCCAAATATCCCTGCTTTATGGAGATGGAAATGGTGAAGATTCCAATACACGTCCAAGAGAAAAAGAAAGCAAAGGCACTCAGGAATTCTTAGCGTTAATGTTACTGCTACTTTGTTGATTTCCAAAGGTACCGTATTTAGCAAAGTCGAAGCACCATATTTAAACCGATACACAAGCTGGTAAATATTATTGCAGAATGAATGTGTTACCTGAAACTGTTATGTGAGGTATTTCATATCTCAAATATGTGGTGTGACTTAAGGCGCTCGCTATGTTTTTGTCAATCTGACTACCGTTCTTAAGACGCGTCAATAGTATTATAGGTTAATGAATAAAGCGCAGCAAAATTTTTGCAAAAAAGAGGCAGCGTTATATATTTGAGAAATCCGTTTGTCGTAGCTTTACATTAGGCGGTTAGCGGATTCCAGATGAGCAGCTAAAACAAAGAAAACTGATTGATCCTATAGTGCTACAATATTTGAAACCTGTACCACAAATTTTATTACCCCTGTCAGGAGAACTTCATTTTTCTCATCCTGCACATATTGGGAAACCTTTTCCCGCTGAGTAAAAAATCAATATTTTGGTATAGCATGCTACCGTATAAAAGAGTAATACTTTGGAAATGTTAGTTAACTTGCTGCGATTAAAAGCATTGATATGTATAATATTTACTATGCCTACTATTGTCATCATGAACAACTGCGTCCATAGGACCTTACCGTAGAATGACTCTATGTTCATTAGGCAGGGCATTTCAAGCAGCATTAATTGTCGAATTAATGGCGCACCTACTCCACTGGGCCCTTATGCCTCCCAATCAAATTTATGCTCCATCCCTGGTCACATCGCACAAGGCTGTCCATGTCAATTTAAGCTAATTAATTTTTGAATTTACTACATTAAGCATTATGCGGTCATTGTACCATGTGAAACGTTTAATGAGAATTGTTCTCCTGTAGCTGCGGCAGCATGGCCAGTACCCCAAATAAAAAATCAGCGAATCTTAATGTCGGCTTCAGGTTGACCCATTTACTGCTATGGAATACTCATGAAAATGCATCGAATTCTCCCGTAGTTGTGTCACAAATGCCCATCTGATTTCTCCATAATTCTTATAGTGGCGCAACAGAAGGCGCTAATGTGTTCAAATGCGAATCTTTGGGCAAATCTCGTAGGCAAAACCCTTGCGAATTATCTTAACTAACACGACATCTAAGAAACGTTTTCATGGATTTTCAAGGATAATTGCAACACAGACGTTTTAATTTCACGCAAGCCACCTTTGTTTATAATCGTTTGAATAAAACTTGTTTATATCCAACAGCTTATTGCGCAACATACATATTCTCCATCTTGACTTTAAAGCACAAATTCACCGTGTATACCTTACTATCAAAGGATTACCTTAGATCAGCGACGGTTCCTTTAAATAAGAAGCAAACGAATGAACGATACCTTAAAAAATAAAATAAACCTTCAACACCTTTGTTATAGTGACGTAGGTCTGAAGGGAATTTCGGAATGGGACATAGTTTTTACTCATGCGTATCCTTAGGTGTAGTTTGTTCTATATATCAGTGTGTCGTACAAAGAAGAACTTCGATCGAGCTTTACTACTTGAAGGGTTTGTGCGTATCAAGTAGCCGCCATTACATGTGGGGCAGATTGCTGTCTTCCTTTGTGCAGGTACAGAGCTGTTTGCGTAAATTCGTTGGTTTTTATAAGGTTGTAGAGAAGAACGAAGTTGTACGTTAAGCACCTCATCCAAAGAGGATCCAGTTGGAGTTTTCGACAGCGATCACAATAACTCAGCAACGCTCCATGATCAGCTTTTTAAATGATGGTTGGACATTTTCCAGAGCCGTTCCGAATTTCTCAATTAGCTGTGAACGATAGTACAGTATTCCAGACTCGGTCGTACTATTGTCTTGAATGACTTTAGTCCTGCTTCAGTTAGGGAGAAAGTTATGGTGATATATCCGCTAGTTACCTCTCTTTTGCAATCTGATAAATCACATGTTCGGTGAAATGGATAGAGTTGGACTGCCTGATTCCTAAGTCTTGGACTGCAGCTGATGTTAGGATCAAGTTTCCGGCAAGTATGACGGAGCCTTCTGTGATGCGGTATCTGTACCCAAGTACTTAGGATTTCACTGTGGAGATCTTCATTAATAAACGCTTACTAGCATATTTAGTGCGGATAATTCTTCACATATGCTTCTCAGGCACGTTTGTAGATGGTCTGAATGAAATGAGTAAACCAGTTTGACGTCATCTAATAACCGAAGCGGGCGTGCATGTTTGATCGGGTCGCATATGTGGTTTACGGTGATTATGAAAATCAGTGGTCCAAACACACTTCTCTGGAAGACGGCGCTGGTTATATGTTTCGGTGTAAAATATTGCTTGGCCGATTTTAACTACCTGGGTTCGACCGTTTAAGTATGATTCAAACTAGTTCAGCAGAGGATTACCAATTCCATGTAACTCTTGAGCAGAGAGCAGTGACTTGTGCGACACGCGGTCGAACACCATTTGCATGTCCAGAATAATTATAATAATTGTCATGCCCCCGTCAATGATAGTCGTGAAGTGATCGATGAATTGTAGCTGACAGATAACGCAGAAGCGTTGTAAGAAAAAGCCATGCTGTGAGAGGTTTATCGGATTCAATCTTGTAAGATATGGAACGAGGTTTGTTCTTAATTATTATTACTTGAGATTTGGAAGCAGCAGAGGAGTCATTTATTTGGCGGTAGCTTGGCAATTTATTCCGTGGACCACCCTTGTGCTTGGGCTTTATAATGGATTGCTTCCAATGAGGTGTGGAGCAGTCAGTATTGAGAGAATTGGGGAGGTATTTAATAACAGTAGACCGAGGTTTGAGCGAGTTTTCTTTTTCCGAGTATTATAACAGTTCATGAGATGCCATCTGGGCCTCGATGAATTGATGTTTTTATGGATACGATGACACTTTGCACCTCTCTTAAGGTCACAATGATATTGCACTACAGCTCGGTCGACCTTTTTGAAAGTGGAGGATGAAATAGCTGTTTAATGTTGACAAAACAGGTAACCATTTTACCCCATATATTATTAGTGCTCCTGCTAACACGACATGACAAGTAACCTGGATGTATTACAAAATGAACCGAATGCAATAAAGAGTATCTGCCTTTTGTCTATTTCATCCGGAATATACTTCAAAATGAAATTTAATTCCACTGTGTCAATTTGCCAAAATAGTAGGTACTTACAAAGAAATTGATGTGTCAATTTGCTCCACCGCTTGCGCATGCAAACCATTCTCTTCGAGATTGTACGTTTTGAAAATTTCGTATTAATTTGTACAGCATTGCAGGATATATAATGAAAAAAGTACGAAAAATTTGATGACAATCGAATGCTATGTTAATGGGACTCATCCCACAAATTCAGGGAGAAATAACTGATAGTTTTATTAGCTGATGACAACGGAATGACAGCGCTGAATGTCACAAACCGCATGAGAATTTTAGTCGGCTTCTCCCTCAAACAAACAAAATCCCTTACAAATGCAAACCATTTATGCGGAGCATAATTATGCACACTTGGTAAAAATCAAAATATATTTTAAGGCACTGGGTTCCCCTTAACAATATAGATAGGACAATTATATGACTGCCATTGAGCGATGGAACAATTTGGTGTTATTTGCTAACTCGTAAACTAACAACATACATATGAATCATGTGACAGAAAAACCGGAGTTTTGAAACTGGTCTCAAAGGGAAATTACGTTCACGCATGAATAACAGATCGACATTCAATGCAGTCAAATGCTTCTCCATTTAACGACTAGGAAGTTTCCTATGCCTCCAATTAAGCCTAATCAACTGAACTCCGGTAAAACCCATTGTGTTTATAAATTCGTTTTGAACTGCGGAAGAAGTTATATGGGCAGAACAAAGCGATCATTGCGTAAGCGCATCGGATACCATATCAAAAAATAGCATTGCTAAGCTCTCGACACAACCAGCAGTCGAATAAAAATAAGTATCTAATATTCCGGCGTCATCTGTCAGACATACCTAATCGAAACTAACCATCATGTCACCTCGCAATAGCACACTTATCATGGTCTTAGTTAGAAAAGCCGTATTGTACTTACCGGCGGATATGTGATAAACATCTGCCATAAAAACTCCGAGAATGATGCAAAGTACATAAATGAGCTCTGATATTTCCATTCAGTTGGAACGTGTGGGATAAATGCATATCTCCACCACAGCTGAAGAGATCTTGCAGTAAGAAAAAACGACACAATACCATAACAATGTTGTAAAGGTTTAAACAAATTTGCACATAATCCATGAGGGGCTTATTTACTTAAATATACATAAATGGCCTAACCAAAAAATTTTGTAAAGGAAATTTGAATCATGTTAAACAAAAGGCGCATAATTGGAAATAGCTGCAACCGGTTTGCTTGCAAGCATGTCCGCTGCGGACGTGTTGTGTTATAATGTACCGTTTAATTGCACAGTATGTTACTAACCGTTCCAAGTCAAATTTCGAGATATTCATTCGGAACTATAAAACGCTTGATATGTTAGATTGGTAAAAAATTTAGAACCGAACAACACATATGCACGATCATATGAAGGGTTTGCGGTGAAAATCCATCCCTGTGGTTGCTTCAACATGAAAGCACACTGCGGAAAATGCTAGCTGATGTAGCTGTGATCAGTGAAGTGCATGGCATAATAGAAGTAGTTCTGTGCTTCTGTACCCATCAGTATTGGTAATGCACGAGGCGTGCAGTACTCCTAATTTGGTAATCACTTTGTTCGTCTGCCTTGTGTTACGTGTTCGTTAATAAACCGTTAACCTAGAAACCGTGGATTATTAAATATGTAAAGGTTTATTGGTGCGCGGGAACAATGATAAATAATGGAAGTCCAAATAAGCTTCTGCAAAGCAATACGCTACTGATGAATTATCAAGCAAAATTAATTGATAATGACATAAGTTAATTTAGCAGATTAATTAACTGAACTGCTCACAACTCGATCCCATAGAAACACAGATTAGAATGTGTTGCTTAAGAATAATTAATTGAACACTTCTCGCAAATGTTTGTTAGTTTAGTCCACATACTGAACCTGGTATATAAATGAAAGTAGATTTGTCCAACGAATATACGTTGGGCTCCGTATAAGAACCAAGACATATACATATATGAATAGAAACATACGTTTAAATATGTTTAGCTATTTATGAAAATAACCACAAATGAATAATACTAGTAATCAGTTTAGTGTTATAATTATTTTCGAAAACTCTCTTCAGACTCAAGCATTTACATAAAGGCGATACGTATCGAAAGCTTAAAATCGGCCTGGAAGTTATTTATGAACGGTTATAACGGTAAACCTGATAAGTAAAAAATGATAAAATGGGAAGACAATTGCGTTAAGGAAACGTTTGTACATTAACCCTGTAGACCTATTTAATTATCTAAGAAAACAAAAGCTCCACTGGTCGTATGAATCGTTTTTTATTCATGATGCTTTCTTCAAATTTGGATGTGTGTATACTGGGTAGGATGCACTCTTTGCTTTCGTAGCCATTGCGAGAAACTTCCCGGTAGTGAGAGATGACTTTATTGTCATTCCTAATCTTTTTAACCAAATTAAAATATTGTTAAATGCCGACAACGTTTACAGATATGGCTCTGCTCGAAACGGTAGGTTGGTTTCAAATTTACCCGGCAACTGTCACAGTAAACAAGCTTTTTGGAGAATTTGCATAGAAGTCAATACTTTGCTGCAAGTTGAACATTTAGTTTCCATTCATTCTTGTGCTATACTTATAGCTTGATAGGATGGTCTGCGCATCTCGTTTTGAGAAGTTGTTGCCGGTCAATTTCACTGCGAAATAGAAGGTGAACCAATCAGGACGCACCTCATTATGTATATCGTATCTTTGTGCATTGCAAATCCGAAAAGCATGCGCAAAATATGCTGAAAACCCTTAGTGACGCACATGAGGGTCTAAGCCTCACCTATGATCACGAACACAGAAACGGATTAGATTTCTGGATGTTATAGTCATCTGCCAAGCGGACGGATTAGGTAGCAGTATGGTTACAGAAGGTATAAGTTGTTTGGGCACTACACTCACTATTACAGCGCAAACGTTTTCAGCACAAGCCGAGTTTGATTAGAGCCCTTGTCTTCTGGACGCACAGTAGTTGCAGTATATGTGAATTTAACGAAGAGATACAATGTATTAACGAAGCGATTAGTGAAAATGGTTAACCTATACGTTTATCATTAGGCGTCTGGATGAACGGAGAATTAATACTAAGTAAGAGCTTTTCATAGTACTACGCTGTGTTAAGCTTTCACTGCTTGATTGCGTACGTGCGTTTGTACTCCTGCTATGGGCCGTGTGCCCCAGACAATTGTGGGTGATTCCACGCAGCATCAATGTCACTCACGTGAAATACGAACGCCTTGAGATTGATTTATGGCGCATGATGTTTCTTACTTTTATTTGAGTGACCGTACTACAGATCTCTGTTTTCTTATTTCCTCTTTGGTATAACACACGGGGGACGGAGATGGTTGCGATCATTACAGGCGAATTCGCTTGCCTTACCTTAGTCGTTTTTGAGTTTTTTAACGGAAAGTCTTACTGCACAACGATGGTTGCAGTGGAATGATACATTCACTACTTAGGTGGATCAATTTTTGCTCCTTGTTGGTAACGGTTCGATGGGTGTGACAAGGAAAATCAAATTACCTTGTCACCTCCTAGACAACGACTAACGCGACAATTAGAGAACCGATAACTACACAAGAAAGGAACACTAAATGATGCGTTCCACTCTTTTGATCGCCTGGGTGGTGAATTGCCCTTGTGTTTACAACACCTAACAAAGTTAACACTATGCGGCAAAATCAGAACGAAATTGTAAATGAATGTAAATGAATTCCAACTGCTTGACCTGACTGTGCCTGAAATCATATTATTTCATCTCAATTGGAAGAGCAATACTTATAAAGGCATAACTTGTTTGTCTTTTGGACAAGCCTACAAGAGAACGCCTGTTATCAGAAGACGAAACGGCGATGCATTCGGAATGATCAGATATTATTTGAAAACGTATCACGCTCGTTCCGGAACTAAAGGCGTTCTCCTCACTTTAGCTAACAATTTCTCCAGACGCACACAAATTCTCTCAGGCTAAAACTATTCAAATCAGAAGCACCGGCTTTGTTTTATAGCATTTTCACCGTTATCTGAAGAAATAAGCATTCTAGATTAAGCGTTAGGATTTTCCTTTTGCTACACCAGGTCTGGTATGTGCAATTTGCATACAGCGTTGGTCCCATCATTTAATGTTCTTGGTTGAAGCGCACAAGTATTTAGCATCTTCTCAATTCACGTTAACCAGTGACTTTTCCATGCTCGTTATAACAGTAAAAGTGATGCTGCGTGCAATAAAAAGGTTTTATGCACGGATGACTCATCTCCAGTTTTAAAACCATTATTGGCTTCCTGCGACCAACGAACAAAACTTGTCAAGTCCCTCCAATATGAACGCCATGGTGTGTTAGTTGATATTGATGGATTTAACCGAATGTCCAGCTCGCAACAATAGCCCATGCTGCACGAACATTGGTGGTCCATCAATTTCGAAGTGTCATTCTGAAAACTTCGACATTTAAGTCACTACATACCCGAAGGCAGTAATATAAATATTGTCAAGTGTAGCCTAAAACTAATGACAAATTCATCACACCTTTAACGGTCGAATTGCATTATTATTTTAATTCCATAAATATATATCCGTCCAACAGAATATAAAATGTATATCCTTTCGGTCTTTACAAAAAAATCTAACGGCAGCAAGTTAAGTATTCCCACTATTCTTAGAAAGTAAAAATAGTACGGGGCTTTCTACTTGTAAGCCACCGTTACTACACAGTTGCAAGCTTACACCGTCCTATGCAGATTTATTAAACGTTTTAAATTAAATAAGGAACAATTGTGCGACAGACATATTTACTATTTGCAAAACCATTTTTGAAGTGCCTATTCCAGTATTATAAAATTCTTGTAACGTAGCTACCAGCTCCGGAGTGCAAGTGGCTGATTATTGTACGCACTTTAATGCTTGGTACCACATTAATCTTGTTTCGAAAGGAAGTGGATTGATGAGAACAATTGTTTAGAATAAGCGAACTTGAAACCGGAGGTTGTCCATCCATGTTAGTGTAACGCACACCACAAACGCACTGAAAATTTCCTTGTTTTCTGAGAGATAACCCAAAAGAGTAAGTGATCAGTGCAAGCAAAACTGCGGTACTAGCAAATAATTAAGCCTGGAGTTATACGACATATTAGGTACAAGGTCACAATATGCTTAATATAATTGGTTTGTGTAAATATATATTGAGCTTTTCTCTAAGACACTCACTTAATGAGAGCTCAGGAAACAGCTATGGTACTTAGAAGCTAATTAGGTTTTGTGCGTGTTTTATTAATACGCTGGCCATTTTATTGGGAAACATCTCACGATTTAGTGAAATAGAAAGTAATTTTTAATAGCAATACAAAGCATTTAAATCGAATGTAAAATACATTTAGTTGTATCGTAAGTTTATCCACTGGTTAAGATGTGAGGTAGAAAAATACCTCAGAACCGAAACTCGGATCAGTTAAATGATCCAATAACGCCATGGAAATTAACTTAATTTCGTAGTTAGCATACACTACGTTTTTGGTCTGTTTTATTTATAGATCGCAACAACTTATTATCTTGTCGTAAATAATTACCCTAGTATTCAACAAAATATGTTTACTTTCATAAGCTTAACTGTACCTTGATACTTAAGTGTATTTGATGTAAATAGCTTTTGCAATGAGGCTGGACCTTACCGTGGTGCGATGGTTTGTGTGCCTCAGAGATCCATTGAGCTACGCTGAGTGGCGCTTTTTTGCATCTGCAGAGCCTCTCATACCAGATAGGTCAATGGTTAGAGGCCAGACAAACTCAGCCTCCTGGTCCTCCAGGTAGGGGTTTAAATGGGGGTGGCTCCTCATTTCATAAAACGGGCTCTGTAGTCCAGTGCCAAAACCCGCTTCCTTGCGGTAAGGTTTTTGAACCAAAGGCTTTGGTTGAGCACCCTAATCGTTCTCCTTCCTAGGTCTGGGCAACCTGACATTGTTCTGCGTACGCAATACAATGAACCTTATCTACAATACTTTCTTGATGCTCTGGTCGTCGCAGAGGATAATAAACAGCGCGCTACCTGCTGCATCGAGCAGGGTGGGTAGGGGTATGGATGCTACTGCTTAGGCCTTCCCGTCCTATTATATCCCTTCTTTCGCTTCTTCATCCTTATCTTCCCGCTCCAACTTTTCTTATTTCCCCCAATTTTCAATCTCCCAATTCTTGGCCCTTCCCCAGCTTACTTCAATGGTCGATTGTCTTCTAATTTCAATTCACACACAATCGCAGGGCCTCACTCCAATCCAGTTGACAAGTCCATGTTCAACCAAGCGGACATCGTCAGTTCATCCGTTTGCATTTGGAGTCCTCGTGTTTCGCTAAGATTGACATGCTTCAACATGCGCAACTTGCTGCAGATTGGCCAACAAGCAACACTTGCCCGCACATTAGAGACCTTGTCGATCGCTATTTGCTCTCTATCAAAAACCCGCCTGTAAGATTCGAGCTCCGTGCTTACCCTGCGATCCCACATGTGACACTGGTGGCACATTCTCATTGCACCGGTCTGGCGATGATGCAGCTTCAAATGCCGGTCAAGCTGTCGTCGGCATTGGTTTTAGTCCCCGGGCTGAAGCTGCCCTGATTGATTGGATCGCAGTAAACAGTAGGATGTGCGCCGTTAGATTAGTTAGTTCGTTCCATACTACAAAGTCGCGCGGGGACTAACAGTGCCTGTTTGCCATTGCGGCTTACGCCCCTACAAACTGTAGCACTAATTCGGTAAAAGATGATTTGTATCAGCAAATGCACGAGCTCCTTCTTTACAGAAGAAACACGGATACTATGGCGTTGGCTGTTGATCTAAACGCCCAAGTCGGAATTTTGTCCTCTGATGAGCTTCATATGGGCGACCAGCATGGTGGTGATAATAATGAGCGGTTGCTACAGCTGTGTGAATATGCTCGCCTCTTTCTCGCGAGCACTAACTTTCGACACAACACCCGCAGAAGCGTGACTTGGCGACTAGCAGCCTCGGGCCAGGTATAAACGGAAATCGATAATATCACGATCAGTTACTGCTGGAGAGGCTGTGTCCAAAATTGTTGCTCGATTTGGAGCACGAGCGTGGACTCTGACTACGCACTTGTCAGTGCCAATCTCCTGGTACGTTTCGGTGGACGTCCGCAACGTCAATCGTTGCTGTTAGCAAACAAGTCTTCATGTGGCAAAGCAAATGGCCAAACCGGACATTGGGTCTCTACGCAGTCACTGGAACTTATGGATGATCGCCTACGTATTCCGGCTGGAAACAAATACATTGAGACTCGCAAATTCTCAGGACACAATTACGTGCTAGCCTGAAGAAGGACCGCGAAACCTGGTGGTCTCATCGTGCATCGGAAATGGAAACAGTCGCTGCCGTTGGTAATCATCACAAGTTATTCCGTCTGATACGGGAAACAGGCGGCAGAAGACCTGATGTTAGCGAGACTATACGCGACGCGAATGGTCAGCCGATCCAGAGCCTGTCAAAACGATTGGAGCGTTGGGCTGAACACTTTGCAAGGCAATTTAATCAACATGAGCTATTGCTTGCTGCTTCGGGCATTGAGCGCCCTTCTCCCTGGGCCGTCTCCTTGGATCCGCCATCACGCGCGGAAGTCGAACGTGAGATAAGGCTGTTGAAATTGCATAAGACCGCAGGGGCAGATAGATTTCCCCCAGCCCTTTTCAAATTCGGGAGACCTGCTAGAGTAGAAGAATAACACGAGTTGCTAGTAAAGCTTTATGAGCAGGAGACAGTCCGGACAGACTGGAACTGCTCCGTCATTGTCCCAATTTTCAAGGGAGGCTTTCGTTTGGAATGCGGCAATCATAGAGGGATCAGTCTGATTTTGATTTCCTCTAAACTGGCTGCCACTATCATTCTCCACAGACAGACTGGCAATCGTGAAAGCCAGGTTCGTGAAGAGCAAGCCGGTTCTCGTCGAGGTCGCGGCTGCATCGACCACATCTTCACTTTACGTTAAGTGTTGGAGCACCGCCATTTTTATTGGCGACCCA
>OX104067.1:21028812-21354588 GCA_944474145.2 Dicrocoelium dendriticum | reverse complement strand
TATATTTTGAAAAAAATTGAATGATCGTCTAATCCTATGACGCTATCCCAATTCCTGACACCGCTTGAGGTCATCTCAATTGGTAACCCCGTTACTCCATCACACGACCGAACCGCCTCGTATTATGAGCTTGTGTGTACGCGCATGTGTGTTAATACGATCATCGATTAGAGTGAAGGGTGAATAACTAAAGCAACTTATTAAGGACTGGGTTTGATCTAGCCCAGTTGAATAAGCGTGTTAAAATATTAACAATTATATATAATAATGATTATAAATATAAACCAGAATTTTATTAGCTCATTTAAATTCTATAAAAATTGGTAAAATCCTAAACAAAGAAATTGGAATATCATCATCGGGTGTGCAATGAAAGAAATGTGTCTCCAGCTAGCTTTCATCAAACGGCCAGATCTACTTTGACTAAAGTTTAGCTTATATGAGACATTTGAGAGGCGCAGGTTTTGCAAAGTGTATTGCTAAAAATGTTATCGTTTGCACACATTGTAGTCTCCATAGTTCTTTAACACCCGGCTTTAAACCATAATAGCCCATTTATCAATGCATACATCAATTTGCATACTTATTTGTTCTTTGTGTTGATATTAGTAAGCTACAATTACAACTAGCCTGTATTAGATTAGCTGATGTTTGCAATTGTGAAATTATTTGTTAGCCTCCACTTTTTAAATCAATCTATTTTGTTTCTGTAGCATCTTAGTAAAAATTATCCGCGTTCATTATTTTGCCAATCAGCAAATTTTAAGGTGATTATTTTGCATACTCTTGTTAACTAGGAATGAAAGCGTCTATTTTGCTGAACTGTTTAAAGTATTTTGAGGCTATTCATGTTTGTTGTGCAGATATAACTTCCGGCAACCTGCTTCTAGCCTAGTCCTGCACCAGCTATCGACATTTGTTTATCATGCTTTGAATCTCAGCTACAAGAAAAAATCACTCGGAAGCCCAGCTTTTTAGTTATATTGTGTTATTTGGTGGCCCCAGATATATATAGCCTTTCTGCGTATTAAGATTGCGGATTTTGAGCATTGCGCATTATATTTCAACGCCAAGCCTTCTATCGCTTTGTAATACAAAATCAGAGTCATTGCCCTTTTATTATACGTTTTATTTGCTTAATATGGGTAGCTGTAGGCTGAAAGCATATTACGTTTTTCTCGGTAAAATTTTACGAATAAATTGTTATTTCTTCAAACCATGCGCTTTTGTTACTAGCACCATGAAATCAGAATCTCGGACACGCTGTGCAAACTAAGGTTTTGGG
Organism: Dicrocoelium dendriticum; assembly: GCA_944474145.2. Lineage (NCBI taxonomy): Eukaryota > Metazoa > Platyhelminthes > Trematoda > Plagiorchiida > Dicrocoeliidae > Dicrocoelium > Dicrocoelium dendriticum. The sequence goes on along the minus strand of OX104067.1, from coordinate 21,353,303 downwards.
TTTGCCATGTCTCCTGCATAGAATATATGAAAATGCAGACAATACATGGGGTAATGCTGAGACTATTTGACTGTTAAGAGAGTAGCCTTGACATCGCCAACCGACCGAAATGCCGCGAAGAAGGCCAATCGTCTTATTAATTAGGCAAATGTAAATAAAAAATTAGGCGTATCACACCTGCTGTTTCAAATTGAACAATGCTGCAATTGTTTTGTTAAATGCTTTCATTGCTAATTTGTTATATGCATAACCGCTTGCCAATTTTTCAAATCTAACATATGTCATCATAATTCTTGCAATTTATCGATATAATTAACTGCCTCAATTTTGACCGCAGTCAGTGTTATGATGAACCATATCGTTGCCATGCGGGTGGCAACAACGGATGCATATATGCCACAAGAATCAACTCACTTTGGTAGCAAGGATGCTATCCTAATCAAAATGTGAGCTTATATAATATTTACACTTTGTCCCCTGCGATGCGTGCTATTTTCCTGATTTGTTATCTTTTGTGTTTCTCTCTAGCTATACAATTTGCGAATGTTACTTTTCCATTTGTGGAAATTCAAGTATTCCATCGTTCCCTATTCCAGTCTTTTACTCAACCTGCACTCAAGGAGACAATTTTATTTAAGGTTGCTTGGTAAATTGAAATCCCTACTTGCAATAGGTAGTTAAACTGAATGCGGTTAAATATCAACGAACAGTTAAGCTAATGGAATTAAACATATTTTAATGAATATTATGTTAATTATTTACGATTAGGCAAGTTGATATTGCGATCTATAAATAAAGCGATCCAATAAATAAGTGTATGTTAACTAACTAAATAAGTTTCTTCCCATAGCGTTATTGCATCACTTATCTGATTCCAGTTTCGGTTGTTAAGTTTTTCTCTACCTGGCAACTTAGATAACTGGCAAACTTAAGATACAATTAACTACCTTTTTACATTCCATTTAAATGCGTATTATTGCTATTTAAAGATTACTTCCTCTTTCACTTAGGCTTGAGAAGTTTCCCAATAAAGTGACAAGCGTATTAACCTAACACGCTTAAAACCTAATTAGCTGCAAAATACCAAATCTCTTTCCTGAGCTACCACTAAATATGTATGTTATAGAAAAGCTCAAAATATATATACCAACAAATTTGATAAAACATATTGTGAACATATTGTAACTAATATGTCGCATAAAATGTAGGCTTTATTAATGGCTAGTACCGTAGTTTTGATTGCATCTGATCACTTACTCTTTTGGGTTGTCTCTTAGAAAACACTTCAAATTTTTATTGCATTTGTGGTGTGCGTTATATTAACAAGGATGAACAACCTTCCAGTTTCAAGTTCGCTTATACAAAATAAATGTTCTCATCAATCCACTTCCGTTCGAGACAAGACTAAAATGGTACCAAGCTTTAACGTGCGTAGAAAAATCAGCCACTTGAACTCCGCAGCTGGTAGCTATGTTTCAAAAGGATTTTATACTACTGGAATACGCACTTCAAAAATAATTTTGCAGCTGGCAAATATTTCTGTCGTACGATTACTTCTGATTTAATTTTTAATGTTTACTAAATCTACATAGGACCGTGTAAGCTTGCAACTGCGTAATAACAGCGACTTACAAGTAGCTAGCACCGCAATATTATTAACTTTCTAAGAAAAGTAGGGATACTTAACTTGCTGCCTTTCGATATTTCGTAAATACCGAAAGACGATACATTTTTTATTCTGTTGGGCAGAGATATTTTCATGGAATTGAAAAATAATGCAATTTGGCTGTTAAACTTTAGATGAATCTGTCATTAGTTTCATAATACATTTGACAATATTTCCCTTACTGCCTTCAGGTATGTCATGACAGAAATGTCGAAGTTTTCAGAACACCACACTTCGAAATTGCTGGACCACCAATGTTCGGGCAGAAAGGGCTATTGTTGTGAGCTGGACATTGAGTTAAATCCATATATTGGAGTGACTTGACAAGTTTTGTTTCTTGGTCACCGGAAGCTGAGGGGGGTTTTAAAACTGGAGATGAGTCATCCGTACATAAAACGTTTTATTGCACGCATCGTCACTTTTCCTGTGAAAACGAGCATGGAAGAGTCACTGGTTACTGTGAAGCGAGAAGAGGTCCATATCCTTGTGCGCTTCAACCTAAAACATTAAATGATGAGTGAAAATCTCTACTTTAACTGCACATACAAGACCTGGTGTAGAAGAAGGAAAATCCCAACGCTCAATCTAAAATGGTTACTTCTGCATATAACGGTGAAAATCCGATAAAACAAAGCAGTTGCTTCTGAACTAAAATTTAATTTGAACCTGTGGCCTTGATTGATCCCGTTGTCCTAATTTGTAATCAAAATTCACTTTATCGTGCAATCAAAATAGGCAGGTTTATGGTCAATAGGCTTTATCCTATTAGTATATAATTGGCGTCAATATCATAAAAATGTGATCGTTCCACAGACGATATAAAATGAGAGGTATTCCTTTGCGAGGAATTACCTACGGTTGAAGGAAATGAATAATTTTATGTAGTAATTATATATTTATTCCAAGTGATCAAAGTTAGTGGCAAAATCCTTGCAGATGAGAAGTCATTAAGAAATCAAATACTAAACACCAATACTGTCCAAAAAGGTGTTAATAAAAAGCCCAAATATCTGCTATCTCAAATACGGAGACGAGTATGTTCCCTATATAAAAACGTGATAAGGTTTTTCCTCTGTATGTATAGAATACTTTGGTAATAATTGTGCACAAAATATTAACGAAAGTAACGAAAAAAGTACGAAAATGAGTGCGCTCATTTAATAAGCATGGATCAGTTCCCCCAAAAATGGATGTTACCCGTTGAGTTGTTGTAGGATAATGGGCAACAAAACTACCCAATCCACCAATTTCCCAGTGTAATTTCGTAGTTCTATTGTATGCTGATGTACCTATGGCAGTTGCTTTGGGGCATCAAGTGGTTTCAAGGGAAAGCAGTGAAACATCCATTACGAAAGCTACACGTTGCACGTTAAATTCAAAACGAACGACAAATTGTTTTTTGGCGGTGATATTGTGAAGAAAAGCGTTTGTGGTGCTTATCTAAATCTGGTATAAATTCTGGACGACCGGGTTTGTAGATTTAAGGTTACCGTGCGACGCAGAATGTTATCTGGGTAGGCACAATTCCTGGAACTGTTCTCTCTATCTTCAACATAATCATATTAAATGAAGACGATGACAATCGTCCGTGGTCGTATGCTGTTTATTACAGCTATTACAACGAATCACTTGCGCGGTACGGGTAAAGACAATGTTACCAGTTTTAGTCTGACAGATCTTGTGTGCGTTTTGAGAAATTATTAGCTTAGGCGATGAGAACGCCGTTAGTTGCGGAACGATCCTGTTTCTTTCAAATTATATAGGATCTTTCCGAATGCATCGCCGTTTCGTCTTCCGATAACAGGCATTGTCATGTATGCTTGTCCAAAATACCAACAAGTAATGCCTGTAAAATCATTGCCCTTCTAATTTAACTGAATTAATCTGATTTTAGGCACAGTCAGGTCGAGCAGTTAGAATTCGGGAGATCGGCTCATTTACAAATTCGTTCTGATGCTGCCGCACAGTGTTAACTTCTTTAGGTGTTGTAAACACAAGGGCTTTTCACCCCACAGGCGTTCAAGAGAGTGGAACGCATCATTTAATTTTCCTTTTTTGTGTAGTTACCGGTTCTCAAAATTTTGCTGTCAGTCGTTGCTTAGGAGGTGACAAGATAATTTGATGTTCCTTGTCTCAGCCGTCGTACCTTTACCAAGAAGGGGCAACAATTGATCCAGCTAAATAGTGAATGTAGCATTACACTGCAACCATCGTTGTGCAGTAAGACTTTCCGTTAAAAAATTCCAAAACAACTGATTTAAGGCAATTGAATTCGCCCGTAATGATCGCAACAACATCCGTCGCCCGTGTGTTACGCCAAAAGGAAATAAGAAAACAGAGATCTGTAGTACGGTCACTCAAATAAAAGTAAAAACATTATACGCCATAAACCAATCTCAATGCGTTTGTATTTTACATGAGTGACATTGATGCATCGTGGAATCACCCATAATTGTCTGGGACACGCAACCAATAGCAGGATTACATACGCACGTACGCAAGCACGCAGCGACGGCTTAACACAGCGTAGCAGTATGAAAAACTCTTACTTAGTATTAATTATCCGTTCATCCAGCTGCTTAATGATAAATTTATAGGTTACTTATTTTCACTAATTGCCTCGTTAGTACACTGTATCTCTTCGTTGCCTTTACCCGGAGTGCAAATGCTGGCGCCCAGCTTGCGCTGTAAAGATTTTGCGCTGTAATAGTGAGTGTAGTGCCCAGACAATGTATACTTTTTGAACCCCTTCTGCTACCTAATCCGTCCGCGTTGCGAATGACTATAACATAAAAAGCTAATCGATTACGGTCCTCATGATCATAGGTGAAGCGTAGACCCTCATTTGCGTCACGAAAGCTTTTCATCAAATTTTCGCATGCTTTTCGGATTGGCAAAGCGCAGATATACCATACACATAACGAGGTGCGTTCTGCTTGGGTCACCTTATATTTTGGCGGTAAAGTTAACAGCCATCAACTTCTCAAAACGAGATGCCATGACCATCCTATCCACCTGAACGAACAGCAAAAGAATGAATGGAAACTGCATGTTCAACCTGCAGCAAAGTATTGACTTCTTTGCAAATTCTCCAAAATTGTTGTGTATTATGGCAGTTGCCGGGTAAATTCGCACACAACTTACCGTTTCGAGCAGAGCCAAGTCTGTAAAAGTTGACGGCATTATACTATATTATAATTTTGTTAAAAAGTTGAGAATGACATTAAAGTCATCTCTCACTACCTGGAAGCTTCTCGCAATGGCTACGAAAGCAAATATTGTATCTTACCCAATATACTTTCATCCACAATCTGAAGCCAGGATAATAAATACAAAAACGATTCATTCGACCAATAATACTACTGAGGCTTTGTATTCTTATATATTTAATTAAGTCTACTAGGTTTCATGTACTAACGTTCCTTTAACTCAATTGTCTTACCATTTTAGCAGTTTTAACTTATCAGTTTTACCGTTATAACAGTTTATAACTAAATCGTATGCCGATTTGACGATTTCGATACCTCTTCCGTTTTTATAAATGCTTGAGTCTGAAGAGATTTTTCGAAAACAATTTTAACCCTAAACTGATTCCTAGTATTTATTCATGTGTGGTTATTTTTAAATATAGTTAAACATATTTAACTGTAATTTTATATCCATATATTTAGATGCTTTTTTGTTATGCGGAGCCAAACGTATATTCATTGCACAAATAGCCTTTCATTTATCTACCAGGTTCAGAATGTGAACTAAACTAACAAACATTCGCGAGATGTGTTCAATTGATTATTCTTAGGCAACACATTATACTCTGTGTTTCTATAGGATTGAGTTTTGACCAGTTCAGTTATTTACAAAGTATATCCCAGTATGCCTATTAATCCGCTTACTTAACTTGTGTCATTATCAATTAATTTTGCTTGCTAATTCATTAGAAACGTAATGCTATGCAGGAACTTGTTGGGAGTTCCTTTCTTTATCATTCTTCCACACACAAAGAAACATTTTCATATTTAGTAATCCACCTTTTCTAGTTTAACGGTTTTATTAACGAACACGTAACACAATGCAGACGTACACTGTGGTTACCAAATTAGGAGTTCTGCACGCCTCGTGCATTACCAATACAGATGGGTACAGAAGCACAGAACTACTTCTAGTATGCCATGCACTTCCCTGCTCACAACTACATTAACTATCATTACCCGCATTGTTCTTTCAAGTTGAAGCAAACACGGGCATGGAGTTTCACGGCAATCACTTCGTATTATCGTGCATACGTCTTGTTTGGTTCTAAATGTTTACCTATCTCGCATATCTAGCGTTTTCACGGGTCCAAATGAATATCTCAAAATTAGCCTTGGGACAATTATAACAGACTGTGCAATTAAACGGCACATTATAAACACAAGACGTCCGCAGCTGACATGATTGACAACTAACCGGTTGCGTCTAGTTCCAGTTATGCGCCATTTGTTTGACATTTCCATTATAAAATATTAGGTTAGGCAATTTATGTGTATTTAAGTAAAGAAGCCCTCCATGGATTGTGTGTAAAAGTGTTTAAACCTTTACTACATAGTTACGCGGTTGTGTCATTTTTCCTTACTGTGAGTGCTCTTCATCTGTGATGGACATGTACACTGATCCCACACATTCCAATTGAATGGAAATCTTAGAACTTATGTCTGTTCTTTGCATCATTCTCGGAGTTTTATGGCAGCAATTTATCACATATCGGCCGATAAGTAAAAATGGATTTTCTAAATAAGACCATGATAAGTGTGCTATTGCGAGATGAAACAATTTCGTGCTATCTGCTCACCCGAAAACTAACTAGATAAATATGAATCATTTGACAGAAAAATCGACGGTTTGAAACTGGTCACAAAGGAAAATTACATAGACACAATAATATCAGATGAACGAGCTTGCTTTTAGGGTCATGAGCCCCAAGGAAGGTTTAAGGAACTGCTATTTTTCTCCCTACACAGAGGATAGTCCGGTGCCGGTTAAGTACCATAGCTTCGGTGAACCTCAAAATTTCGGGTTTTCTTTTCGATAGAAAATGTAAATGTTAACCCAGTCTCAACCTGATGGCCTGTTTCGATTAGGTGTCTGCGACAGATGACGCTGGCAGTTAAGATACTTTTCTTGTTCGAATGCCGGTTTTGTCGAAAGCTTAGCAATCCGTTTTGCGATATGGTCTCCAATGCGTTTACGTAATGATCGCTCTGTTCTGTCCATGTAACTTCTTCCGCAGTTCAAAACGAATTTAAAAATACAATGGGTTTTAGCGGAGATCGGTTGAGTAGGCTTCACTGGAGGCATGGGAATATTCATAGCCCACAAATGAAGAAGCATTTGGCCGCATTGGATGTCAATCAGTTATTCTTGCGTCAAAGTAATTTCCCTTTGAGACCAGTCTCAAAACTTCGGCTTTTCTGTCACATGATTCATACGTATGTTGTTAGTTTGAGAGTGGGTAGACAACACACATTGTTCCATCGCGTAATATCAGTCATATAATTGTCTTATTTATAATATTAAAGGGAACTCAGTGCCTTAAAATTGATTGCGATTTTCACCAACTATGCATACTTATGCTCTGAATAAAACGTTTGCATTGTGCAAGATTTCGTTTGTTTAAGGGAAAAGCCGACTAAAAGGCTCGTACGGTTTGCGATATTCAGCGGGGTCATTCCATTGTCATTAATTAACAAAACTGCCTGTTATTTATATTTGAAGATATGGTATGAGTTCCACTAACAAAGCATTCGCTGGTCATCAAAGATTTCGTCCTTTTATATTTATATATCTTGCAAATCTGTACTAATTAATGTAAAATTTTCAAAACGTACAATATTGAGTAAAAAGGTTTGCAAGCTTAAGTGATGGAGCAAATTGGCACACCAAATTTCTATTGTAAGTCCATAATATTTTGGTAAAATGACACCGTGGAATTTAATTTCATTTTGAAAGATATCCAGAATAAAAAAAGACAACATGAAATTACTCATTTTTGCATTAGGTTTCATTTTGTAATACAACAAGTGTGCTTGCCATGTCGAGTTAGCAGGAGCACTAATAATATATGGTATAAAATAGTCACCCTTTTTGTCCCAAACACCCAGCCGTTTCATCCTCCACTTCAAAAAAGGACGACGAGCTATAGTGCAATATGACTGTGACCTTAAGAGATGTGCAAAGTACCATCGCATCTCTAAAACCATCAATCCGTCCAAGACCAGATGGCATCTCCTGAACAGTTGTAAAACTCGGAAAAAGAAAACTCGCTTAAAACTCGGTCTACTGTTATTAAACTTCTTCTCACTTTCTCTCACTACCGGCTGCTTCCCATATCAGTGGAAGCAATCCACTATAATGTCTAAGCAAAAGGGTGGTCCAAGGAATAAAGTGCCAAGCTACCGCCCAATAAATCACAGCTCTGCTGCTTCTTAAGCCCAAGAGATAATAGTCAAGCAGAACATTGTTCAATACCTTAAAATATTGAATCTGATAGACCCCTAACAGCATGCCTTTTTCTCAAAACGCTCCTGCGTTATCTGCCAGCTACAATTTCTCGATCACGTCACGATTATGATTACCAGAGGAATGGCAATTATTATAATTCTTTTTACATGCAAAATGTGTTCAACCGCGTGTCACACAAGCCACTGCTGTCTGCTCTAAAGTCACATGGAATTTTGAATTCCCTGCTGAACTCGTTTGACTTATAGCTAAACGGGCGAACTTAGGGAGTTAAAAACGGCCAAGCAATATTTTACATCAAAACAAATAACCAGCGGCGTCTTTCAGGGAAGTGTGCTCCGACCACTAGTATTCCTAATCTACGTAAACCACATATGCCACCCGATCAAAAATGCGCGCCCGTTTCTGTTTTCAGATGACGTCAAACTGGTTTACTCATTTCGTCCAGACCAAATACAAATGTGCCTGAGAAGCACCTGTGAAGGCCTATACGCACTAAATATAGCCAGTGAGCGTTTAGTAATGAAGTTCTCCTCAATGAATTCCCAAGTACTTGGGTACAAATGCCGCATCACAGAAGGCCCTGCCATCCTTGCCGGAAACTTGATCCCAACATCAGCTTCAGTTAGGTACTTAGGAATTAGGTACTACAGCTCTTTCAATTTCTCCGAGCATGTGCTTTATCAGGCTGCAAAAGCAAGGCAGCTATGCGGATATATCGCCAGAACTTTCTCCCTACCTGAAGCACGACTTGAGTCATTCAAGACCATAGTACGACCGACTCTGGAATACTGTACTATCGTTCACTGCCAATTGAGAAAGACGGAACGGCTCTGCAAAATGTCCAACCATCATTTACAAAGCTGGTCACGGGGCGCTGCTGAGTTAGTATAATCGCTGTCGAAAACTCCAACTGGATCCTCTTCGTATGAGGCGCTTAAGGAACAACCTCGTTCTCTTCTGCAACATTATAAACCAACGAATTTTCGCGGAGAGCTCCGTACCTCAACAAAGGAAGACTGCAGTCTGCCCCACACTTAATGGCGGCTACTTGATACGCACAAACCCTTCAAATCGTAAAATCGGTCGAATTTCTTCTTACTGAGACACACTGATCTTTGAAATGAACTACCCCTGCACATACGCATGAGTACAAGCTATGCCCCATTTCAAAATTCCCTTCAGACTTTCCCCACTACATCAAATGTGTTAAATATCTTTAACGCACAGCAAACTCTAGAAACATTGACAGAAGCTGGCATAAAAACAAATGAGATATTCACTTACAACTAGCTCACCCGCTACGTCATTACATACAATACCGAATCCTGTGTCTGTGCAGCCTTGTATACTAACCCTTTTATTATTGACTCCTGAGCAACACTAATTAGAAAATGCGGATAAAATATCGGTACATTTTACATATGAATTGCTCAGGTCTAGGATTGAAGGAGAAAAATCACGACCCGATATTCTGTTATTTGTATTTATCTTACTGTTATGATTTATGCCGCAGAAAGCATGAAACCTATTAATTAAAAAATGCTCGCTTTCGTTTATGGGGCAGTGTACCGGTTGTCGGCAAATATACAATTTATTTATTTATTTAACTTTTATACTATCTCCACCGAAGAACCCAATGGAGTGAGTGCAACTCGGCCTCTAAGCAGTGCTGTAAGAGAGCCTTGAACTTGGAAGAGTTAAGCTCATTTGCAACGGTGAGTCATGCGTCTAGTGATATATATAACTAGAGTGAAGTGTTGCTCTGCAAGAACAGTGTCCGCCTACTGACCATTCTAGCGTATACAGTGGAACAGCCTCGCCAGTCTCTTCAGATTCATGGATTGAAATAGGTCCTTGTTGAAAACTGAAATTGATGTAGCCACCAACGTACTGTACAACAATATTGAATTATGTTTGGATATACTCACACAAAAGCAACGCGTACGTAGACCACGATATCAACAAACCGCAACGATCTTAAAGACAATGTCCGTCAAATTAAAAAGAATGTGATCCAAATACAAGATGCAGAAGAATTTCCATCTTATTATGCACATTCTTGAAACCATGTTGCAATGGAGAAATGAGAGTCTTCGGCAAAGTATGCACAGAGACAACTGCGATCTAAAGCGCAAATGCATTTAGATTGCCCACTAATTTACGAATTCCCTCATAATGTGACACCCATCATGTCACTTGTGCTACCGGATAAACCATTGGTTACCGATCAAAGAAAACTATTCGAGAATCTAAACATATATTTTGTAACTTCTTTGCTGCTGATACTTTGAGGCCCAGATCTCACGTAGTTAAATTTACAGACGATGAACTCTTCAGCATTAGCTTTGATCCGCGCACCATCCCTAGTGGGATATATTCCCTCAAGCTGTCCTACTAAACTGGACCTACTTGTTTGCCTTCTGTAGTGCTAATGCTAGGTGGTTCTGATGTTCCCCTTTACTCATAAACAATTTTACTCCATGAATGAGGAGTCGCACCTTCACTGCCGCATGGTAGCTTGCTGTTGTACTATAGAGTCAAAATAGTGGGTGTCTCAACAACCTTGACAACTACCGTCCAATCAACATTACTCGTATATGGTCGCGATTGATTGAGAGGAGAACAAAGGAACAAATTCTTAAATTTCTGTTATCGCGCAGCTTAAGTAATAAGTCAACATGTATGTTTAGCTGACAAGTCCTCTCAGACTTGCAAATTTGATTTTCCAGAGCTTGTAAGGAAAGAAACTGATAGAGGCCATGCATTTGTCATTATCTTCCGTGACACGAAGAACGCTTTTGCCCGATTCCCGCTGCGGGTCAATGGACAAATCCCTAGTCATTTGGTATACCACATCTGCTGCGGCCTTGGTTTAAACCGAATTTAAAGCGCCTACAAAATGGTACTGATTAATAGAGCAGAACTTGAGTATAGGCTTGTCACTAGTGGCGTTTTCCATTGTAGCATTCTGGGCCCATTAATTTTCTTTCGTATGTTAATGTCATAAATGATTGCTTCACTCTGGGAAGGCAATCCTAATTTGCCTACTATATTAAACTTGCTATCCTTCTTGATGCAAATAAAAACAGAAATTGGCTTGATGCGTATTCAGAGTGATCTTTCTGCGTTGGGTCGGTGGTGCAACCACTGGAAAATGGAATGATCATCGGCTAAGTGCAAGGCCATCTCCTATCGTTGAAGTCTTCCGTTTTATGCATACAGAATAAAGGTTCCCCTTAATTACCAATCGTCTTTTAGTATGTGACCTAGGAGTACCCCACTCCGGCTCACTAAACTTCGCCGAACACGCGAGATATAGCAAGGCCAAGGCCCAATCAGTCACTGGCTATATCTGTAATTAGATTTTTCTTAAGCAATCCAAATTTGCTGTACAACTGCCGCGACCGACCTATCAAAGAAAACTGCTCCTTAGCTCTAACTCGCTCACGGCAAGGTGAGATAATGGCAATTGAGATAGTGCAGCTGTTCACTAAGCGAATACTGAAATCACCTACAATAAAATACCTTGGAAGGTGCAAGCCGATCGCATGTAAAACATGCCATTACTTAGCCTGCATTAACTTACTTCCTCTAAATATCCGTCGGCGAATTAATCACCTTGCGCAACGCAGCGCCTTAGCATCGTATGTGTTAATACACACTTAACCACCTACTTGTACCAACCGCTTTGGCTCCTTGCTGTAGACGGAAATCCAGCCTCACTACTTGATTTTATTACTCAGCCTTCAATCACTTGCTTCTCCCAACAAAGAATGAATACTGAATTAAACAGCGCTAAGCAGCGCTGCCTCGACCCTATTGAATCTTCACTGTAAACCAATATTCAGCGCGATCACCTGCTTCCCATTACTTTACTTATATTATCACTTCTCTTGGCAAGATAGGACGACTGATTCATGCAAAACGACGCAGTGTGATAACCTCATACATACAGACTCCCACGTTCTCCTAACAAACTTTAAGCTGTTCTATTCCTTGCGCTTCTCGGCAATTTAGTCCCAGATCGCATGTCTTCGCATACCCCGTTGCATATCCTTTCGTAAGATCCCATTTCTATGTAATATTTTTGTCTACGCGGATGCATACGTACATAATGGTACAACCGTAAACAGTTTTTTGCACGTTCTTCACTCTTCTTTTACGCCTCCAGCGCATTTTCGCCTGGCTGCCTGTTCAGCTGCCTTTTTTACGTTACATTTCATCCCGTTATATGCAAACATGTTGGCTGGCACCTGCGAAACCCTCCAGTGGCGGCAGGTGGTCCATCATCAGCAATTCCGATTCCCATTCCCATAAGGACAATGCTTTCCTCAACTGAATACGAATAGGAATTAAACGCGGGTTATGGTATCCCGACGCAAATTTTAAAGACGAGTGGGTGAAAAATGGACGACTGGTGACTGAGGATAGCGACGCAAGCAACCGGTTGGAGATCGTACCAATCTGACTGACCGATGCACAATTTGAATCACTGATTCTGGAGTTAATTGCGATAAATATCTCAATCAAAATTTGCGTACATCAACTCCTTTGCATTCGCAAAATATTTTGATATTGCGACAGGTAAACAGTTTCCTCTACAACATAAATGTCATGTATCTCACAAATCTCATCACTTACAATTCCTAAGAGTAATATTTGATTAAACAGCCATTTTCGCATACCGATTGTAAAAAATGATCATGTCTTCCTTCGTCTGCCGAGTGTAACCTGAGAGTAAACCTATTAATTTACTTTATAATCAGCTAAGCTTGTTTTTGCTCATTGTTCTTGGAACTTTTAGATGCAACCAGGCGTGTCAAATTTATTTTATTTTCCCTACCTAGGGACCTTTGATACGAAAGTAGGATAATTGAGGGATAATAGAATTCACTTATCTTGATCGACCCGTTTTCAGACGTTTACTGTCGGTTTTTCATCCAGATCCGCTTCATCGAAAAATGAAATTCGCTGGCGTAGTTTTAAGGAACGCGTAACACGTGGTGCGGTACTTGGAGCCATGAGCAGAATGATACATTGTAAGGAGGTTCACGCATCTTCCTTTAAAATATGAAGAGCAAATTCCTTCATCGCCCCCACAGTATTCCTACAGTATATAACCCGAATAAAGATATATAGGCTTACAAATATAATACATTTTTTACGCTTATCTAATTGCTTTTATTTTACGACGTAAGAAAGACTTAAACAGACGGTTGTAATAACAAAATTCAGGGGCTAAATTTCTTATTCAGTATCCTTTATCTACCTAACGACTTAAACACAGCGGAAAATATGGATATCACCCTATTGCTTGACAAACCTAGAAATATACACTAATTCTTATTGAACGATACCGTTGGTTTGTAAGCGAAGTTGTCAAGACATTTGACATATGTATTTGATGAATAAATTGAAGAGCCAGTTTACTGAGAAGTCAGTCATCTTTGATTCTGTACTGTTGCTTACTCAAATGTGCCATATATTGCATCATAATTCTAGAAATATATTTCAATTTTGCGGCAGTTTGTTTGCTATTACACACAACTAGCGGAAATGTTAGGAATAAACTTTGTGTCGAAAATTAGATCATTCGCTCCTGCCCTTCTTCCTTCGTATTTGACTAAACATTTAGCCTTAAACAAATAACATGATATCTCATATTCAAATTGAATTCATGACTTGGGCAGCGAGGTATTAAAATAAAATGTATTATTAAAGATGACATACACTAAAATTAATCATACATGTGCGCGTCTAAGAAAAAGAATTCGTTTTGTATATCTTCATAAACTTGGTGAATATATAATGCATATCTATCTGGTTTCCACGCTAAACGCGTTGGTCGGTTTCGCGAATACCACCATTTGTCTTATTTTGTTGCTCTGAATATGGTTATGAAATGATTTAGCGTCTTTTTTCCTTGTGCAGTAGTAATGATTTTTAATGTGCATTCATTATATATCCGAATTCCATAAGTGCCTTGTACATCGGTTCATAATATTTGCAACATTGCTCATATTGTTCTAATGGGGTGAGTACCGTTGCGGTTACTATTGTGTATAGCAATTCATAACGCAATATTAAAAAAGCATCCGTTATCAAATTTACATAAGGCTGCTCTACGTTTATTTTGTTTCAAAACATTGACCGCTAAATTAATTCAAAGACTTCTAATCATTTTTCGAGGCACGTGCTGATTTATGTTGTCATGCACAATACCAAGTACGATAATAATGCTATTCCTGCGCTAAACGATCATCTGGTTCTCTTTACTAGTTTAGCCATATTGTCAACAGTGTTCAACCATCTGCACTAATTTTTTCATGATAACCTTCAAAACACTGGAGAGAAAGATATGCATTGCTGTTGGTTATCTGGGTTAGACTGGCGAATGTTTTGGTAACCTATATAAATTAAGAAGCGTAATAACTATAATTACCCAGTGAATGCGGCGGTATGACGAGATGTGCTTATTGTATATCTTAGTTTATCTGGCTTTGATAGCACTTATACCCTAGGAACATTTGATTTAGGCTCAATATTTTTAAGTCCCTATCGGTATAATTTATTTTCACTGAAACACACAGCACAAAATACAATATATATCTTATTATTAAAACTCAATATTTTGAAGACAAAAATTGAGAAATCTAAATTCATAGAGAATGCTATATGTCCGAATGCATGACGGTTAGAGATTCTGTTACATGTTTACTAGACAGTAGCATGAATTTTGAAGGATAATTATGCAAAAACATCCGTCTAAATTAGTTTCTAATACGTGGTGATATATGACGAATTTAGTCAGGGAAGATGCGTGGGCACCACGATGACAGTCGTTTATGTCTAAATTATATTTAAGTACCTTATCTAAGTCACCCATAGCCATCAAGATCCAGCTTATACTACCGTTCATCTACTTGTGTCAATACCTTTAAATGGCACGCATGGCGTTTTATTCGTTCACCAAGAAAACATTTTCTTAACGGTTTCTTAGCTTAGGATTCATCGTAATTGGTTTCACGATCAGAAATGTATTTTTGCCTATGGACTATGTAAAGGCATGGACATTAAGTGCACTGAGTTTACATAAGAATCATACACGGTAAACAAAAACGAGAGAAGGCAGCAAGTTGCAGCATTTTAAAAGTATATTTTGGTTTGAAATGCAACGGATAATAAGACGGTTGGAATAATGTTACCTTTCGACGCTACTACCATTGCCCGCCATTGTATGCAAAAGAAAAAGGATGCAGCCCAGTAAAATATACGGAGAAGTATACATATATATATGTAGTATATTAAGTTCAAGGAGGTATTCTAACACTCATTTTGGAACGTTGCTACTCTGCTTTAATCAAAAAGATACTCAATTTCATTTACTTATTCGAGTGAAAACATGCATAATAATCAGTAAGATTTTAAGCATTTATCGCTCTCGATAAATTGCCTGCAAAGCAGTACTTGCCGTGTACCTAATAAACATTCACGAATTTTCATATTTGAGTAAATATTTGGCGCACGCAAGTGAATTAGTTGATAGCTAGATAGACTTTCAGGATTACCCAAAATACCGTTGTCATATTTCGATTTTATAGGAAAGTAACAATTTTCATAGTTATTGTATGTAAAGATATTTTACCAACCTCATGACTGATGTTGAGATGAGCAAGTATTCAACTGATATACAAACATAATTCATATTATACCATTAGTTGTTGGCCAGGCTGTTTCACAAATCTATCCTATGCGTAAGGAGGTCAATTAAGTTTCCGTAAACAACAAAAGTAAAAACACAAAATTGTTTAAATAATAGGAAAGTATTTACATGCAACACGACTCCGCAGTACAACTTGCCATTAAACAGAGTGAAATAATTTACCACGTTTATGGATCATATGAATGCATTCGCAAAATTACACGAAGAAAATGTATTTTGAGGTTAAATTAACTGCATTTACGAATTGCGCTTTAGTCAGTTTCCAATGATATCATAGCTATTTGAATTTCTACTTTCAGTTTGAACAAATTTATTGCGCTCTGACTGAGGCGGCTTACGTAGCAATGTTTTTTCATAGCTTTTTCTACCTTCACACATACTTTCTGAATAGATGAAAAATAATCCAATAATATTAGCTTTAATTTTTTCATAACATTTTGAGGCTTTCTGTGTAATCAAGTCACGTAATTTTGTCAGATATTCTATCTAAATTTATATATGGGCATTTGAAAATAAATCGACTATTTACGCTAAATATGCAAGCAAACGTTTAAAGGTATGCAAGTTTTCAAGGCCTGCTTTGGAGCATTGATTATCACTACAAACATCTGTTAACGGATCACATCAACGAAAAGTGATTTTCGGTTAGGTTTATTTTGATTTACTCGTTTAAAATTTGTTTATTCTATGTAATACTAAATAATACCACTTGGTGTAATTAGGTTCATGTGAGCTGCATGTAAATTGCACTAGAAACCTACGGTCTCAGGTAAATAAATAGGTTAAGATTAACCGCAGGTGAATAATAAATGAAAGAAGTGCAGAGTAAACACATTAATTTTGGCTTTGAAATTATGAAATAGTTGGCGTTGCAACGAGTAATTCATATTTCTAGCTCGAAAAATAAGCATATATTTTGACAGTTAACATAGCTCTATAATTTAATAAAGTACCTCAACTAGTAGCAGCCATAACCTTTATCTGTACCTAGATCACTTTAGGTAATCTTGGTTTGCCTATTTCTGATTTTGTGGCTTCTAGTTTATCAAACAACTAAAGATCATGGATTATATTTGCCATACCGTATTTTACTGTAGTTAAACTTTTGAAAACACCTTTTTATTAATTTGGATATTGGTATTTAATGAACTTGAATAATGCTTTAAATAAATTGTCAGTATATTTTATGAACTGCGAAGCATATTGAGAAGTAATATTTAACAGATAAAAGCGCAAGGCTCTACGAAAACCTTTATTGTTGTTACGAAATTTTAATGACCGCCCTTATTAAAATTTTACAAAAAAAGGTAAAATCCCTTAGAGAACAAATAATCGGAGTATGCTTTAGACCAGTGTAATATTTTTGCTTTTTATTATAAGTGTATCATTGCACTTGCCAAGCATACCGCATATGAATTTAGTGTTTTATTTTATACTTCACTCTCCTAATCTATTCAGGGCATTCTGATCAGCATGCTTTATATGAGCGCTTACAAGAGTCACTACAAATGTTTTCTTACAACATTTTGTTCAGTTATCTAACAAAATTTTGAACAATTTGATTCCACATGGATAACGTATGGTGCGATCAACCAAACACTGGACATATATAGGTCACTGTTGATGAAATAAAACCTGTCATTCAGCGCAAAATACAGAATACTCCTTGCAAAATATAGTTTTCGCTTGATGCTGACTTGGAAAGTTTAGCAGATGTAAATGATTTATTGCGTTATGCATGAGTAGAAAAGTTTGGCTGCATGCAAATGTTGAGTGGATTGCAGTATACATGAGAAAATTCTTTACTTCATTCACTTTCGCTAAATTTAACACATTGACCTAAATACTGCAAATCTAAATACATTCCGCTGTAAAATTCTTAAATGATTTCACTTCATGCTGCATTGGATACATATCACTGGTTGTATTTACCGAAATAATAATTACTAAATATCAGAAAACATGAATTCGTAAAACGAAAAGAGTGAAAGTACATAGAACGAGTAATATAATAAAAAATGAAACACAGTGAATGGATTGTGCCAAATGCTTGAAAAAAAGGGCCATGATAAAATGCTATTATAATAACAATAGTTGGGCCGTGACGCGCCATTAATTATTTTGCACCAAACTTTCATCCACACAAATGAAAACACGTATCAATATGGACGGCTAAATTAAGCAATTTCTTCTTACCATAATTGAAACACCATGGTATAATCATCCTGTATTTCTGAACAAATCTGTGCTGCAGCAGCTAAGAATGCGCAATGAGTTAGACGGTTGTCAGTTGTGTAGATTAGCTGCATACGACAACTCAATTCGGGGAAATCATCTTGTGATGTAACAGTACTTATATACAAACTCCAAATGGTCGCTACTATTGCTGCCTACCTGGATTTTTCGCCAGTATTAGACAGCAATTGGGAAGTTTTGTATTGACGACTAAATTTTAATGCATTATTTGTGCATTGGTCAAGCCATCTTTACATAAAACTACTTATAACGTACTTGGTGTTACACACCCCGATTAGATTGACAGCACGACAATGTTATACTTGATTGCAACCTTTAGGTACCACACAGAAATCACGTTATTTTGCTTAAAACCATTATGATGAGTTCAACAAATGTTACCCAGCTGGAGGGTTGCTGGAAAACTGCAAGCAATATTTAGATCACCCAATTAATACGTCAGCCTTTTCTCAAGATCTTCTAATTTACATCTGAGCATGCTCCTTTTGTTTCCTAGGACATCGTAAACTAAGTCACAGTCTGCAAATTTGAATCTTGGCACTTGTAAATAATTTTACTCCTAATACGAATATGATGATTGTAATTCTAATGACAATTTGTATACCATATTAGTGAGCAATCATTTTTCGCGCAAACTAAGTAAATATATATTGGTATGAAAGGTGTAAGCTGAAAGGTATACTGCCATAAAATTTGATGCACAGAAACGTAAGGATAGAGAAGTAATTCAGTGGACAATATTTAAATAGGGAAATCGGCATACTTTTGCTCAGCAACTGTGTTAAAATCCGCATTCTAAGGATAGTTATATATCATACCAATGCAATCCTTGCGGAATACCAAAACTGCCTCAACAAATTTAGAACGTGCTAAATTGCTCACGGATAGGGTGCTCTTGAAGTGAAATGCTTGATAATTTTGAGGCTTGTAATATATGAGAGTTGGTATAAGACAAATTGTAGTGAGTGACGGTAGCAACCTACCTGTATGAATGCGCCTGTCATTGAAACGACATAGTTGTGGATATCGAGAAAGGGGTCCAGCTACGGATTGGTTAGCTAAACAATCCAAAGGAATTAAGATATCTTCGGATCTAAGTGTTTTGAGAGTTTGGTTTGTGCCTTTTCCATGCTGCTCCATCACAGCGCATTTGTGGTTTAGGTAACCCACATTAGATTGCACATAACTGATATTGAACATGCACACCCGCATATGCGTGTTACAATTTAGGATTTACAGCTGCACATACAAGTTACAATACTCATGTTGGGGTACACTGGCCTACAATCAAAACAGATTTTCCTAAACAAGTTGAAATGTTTCCACTCTCTTTTGTTTACTCAGGTCTATTATCCTGCTAAACAGACGTTGCAACTTTGCTTAATAATTCACCATCAAATTCCGTGGGAGGTTGAAGTCCTCGGCATGAGTGTACTTTATAAGGTTGCTGACAAGGTTCACACCAAAAGAAAAACCTCCCTCTAGGAGATTGTAGATCGTTGCTGGGGGACCGTGTACATGGTTCTGGTGGTTGTGATAGGCTCAAATGCAGGATACATCCTATGCAGAGGTTAATATGGAGCAGTCACCTCCCTATGTACTTATGGTACGCATGCCTCCACATACCAGATGGACAGAGACGATTTTGTTGTGCATGTTGAGGTCGTGCTGGCTGGCTCCGTCGGTGAACCATGGCTTCTATTCACATGTCACCAGGTTTCAATCCTTTGGATATATACTGGAAAGGGAATAGGTGGACGGAGCTATAACTTGTTATGGTGTTAGCCATCCATAGTTCCCTAGTAGGAACAGACCAATTGCTGGGTTATGGAGACCACAATGACAGGCAAATCCGGAAGAGGTTGCAGCCAGCCATGTTGGAAAAATGTAGAAAACTACAGACGAAGATTTCGTCGCTTTATATTGCCATTACAATTGAAATCATCACAGCCCGATGCCGTCGACAGTGTCCTTTGTTGCTTTAAGCAGCTGACAACTACGAGCACTGATTCCGCAATATCATACAATTGCGCACCATTATATTGTTTCAGTTAGAGGAATCTGCGTTGTATTAAATAGAAGAGTGAATAAAGTACTACTATTGAAATCCATGGGCAATGCAAAGTGCCTCCCATTTATATCTAATAGTTGCCCATAGTTTAAATATACTGCTATATGTTTATCTAACTTTCTTGCAAGTATGTGCTGCAATCATTTATTACACGGAGCAAGCAAGTTTATAGATTAATAATTTATATATATATAATGAAATTTTTGATCAAAGGCAACAGCTTAATTCAGCAAGCATTGTTCTTAGAACCGTATCAAAATTTCACCGTAAATTATTTACGTAAATTTGAACAGAGCTATGACTTTTTTCAGCACTAGCAAACTACATTATTTACAGAAAGATGCATTATTTTATGGAAGTCGTGATACTATCTATGTATATGAATGAACACGCATTTTACGCGAGTAATTATGAGAGATTGCAATGTTAAACCGAAAACATGCTGATATTAATTAATCTGTGTAGCATAACGTGCTACTGTAGTTTGGTACAATTTCATTAGCAGCAACGGTGTGGATCGCGAATTCTTTTATTATTTAAAAATAAGGTATGTCCGTATTGTTGTTACCATCATGTGAATGAAAATGTCAGCCTAGTATTTGTGTAAATGTTTAAATGACTTTTTATGGCAAGATGAACTAAATTTGTAGGAAAATGCGCTTTTATTGCTAAATGATGTATCAAAGTAACATTATGTTCCGTACGTATAGAAAAACGAGTTTATTGGTAATTATTCAATGAAAGCCCATTCTGCAATAAGGCAGTAACTATCGCCTACGCTGCAGCTTCCAGCTTTCGCAAACCCAGTTTCAACCTTTGCTAAGATAAGGCAAACTACCTCACTTAATTACCGAATTTAATTTATTGATTATTGAATGCGTTGAACTAACGGTATCACAAACGAATAATTCGCTACAAACATTTTGCGACACTAAACAACAGGAGTTCATTTAATAAACATCGGTTCGTCGATCGATGTTTAACTGAAAACAGTGGCACAGTTTGAATGAATATTATTCGTTTACCGTGTCGCGTAAAATGAAAATAGTTGTAAATCGGTAACCATAACAAAATGTGTGTCTCTTGTTACCGTTTGATTAAGCAGTTCTAATGTTTTACTATAGTGTTGCATAAGGAAACAGGTTTGCGATTATATGCATATGATGATTTAGCCTTAACAGGTATTATAATTTGCATCAACCTACAGTGGCTTTATATTGTATACACGTCTCGTTGGACATATGCGAATTTAATTAAATTAAACAAAGGAGGTAAAAATGTATGCGTACCACATTAAGCAAAATGTAAATGCATTACGATTATGCCAATGTGACAAACGTATGACGTAAAAATATAATAGGATCTTAGAGAAGTTTAAATACAACGTATAGAATTTGCCTTGATGCTGGTGGCTAACTGAGTTTTAAATCGAAGCTTTCAATAACTTGCGCACGTTATTCTATTTCGGTCGTAGATATACGAATTGTGATGTCTGATGACAAGCATGCCG
Organism: Dicrocoelium dendriticum; assembly: GCA_944474145.2. Classification (NCBI taxonomy): domain Eukaryota; kingdom Metazoa; phylum Platyhelminthes; class Trematoda; order Plagiorchiida; family Dicrocoeliidae; genus Dicrocoelium; species Dicrocoelium dendriticum. Next base: position 21,331,579 of record OX104067.1, on the reverse strand, counting down.
GCAGTAAAGTTAAGTTGTCATTGCATGCCAGGATTATGACACTTTTGTATGAGGATATGAAGATAAAACTCGGAAGTATTAAAACCCTATTGCTATTCCTATCAAAATGTTAGCCAGCAATTTGTTTAGCTGATTGTATTGCTTCAATGACGTTGTCTTAGTTAAATGAGAAAAGAACAAATTTCTCTTAAACCAAGGATAATCTATGGTGAAGTAAGGCTCTTACGAAATTACTGGTCTTCCAATCCATGATGTTTACATGATTTATGCAACCTGCTAAAATTACTGTATCTTGGTAGTTGTGATAAATTAATTATGTTTCTACATGTTAGTACTTCTCGCTGCTTGCAAATGGTGTATTGTAAAAAGAAATAGAATTCATGTTTTACCTGCAGTCAAGTTTTTACGTGAATAAATAAATTTCATTTTCTATGAATTCATTGAAAAATCTACTTATTACGGTAAGAAACACGTTTATTCCAAACATATAAAGTGCATTTTAAACAACTATATGCATTTGTCTGTGCAAAGTACATAAGTGTGAGGCAAAAATATTACACCGTTATAAAAATTTTTATCGATGGATGCACAATGATTTCCAAAATAAAATGTTTGTTGACGGTAACGAGCACAGTGTTTTGCTTTTGACGTCACAAGGTTATTGCAGATCATGTCGCGTAATGCAGACGATCACGTGCAACTACAAGCCGCTGATAAATATGCCTTGTTTGGGCGCATAAGTAACAAAATATAAGAGACCGTTTCATGTTTGTCAACTACGAAGAGAATTGTTTGCCCAGATGCACTACGCGGTTATCTTCATCTAGTGGCCAATAATTGTCCTGTTATGACCAAGATACAGTAGATGAAGCACAGGTGACTCCGGTTTTTTATCTCAGGTGATAAGTAGAGGGCTCATATATGAGGATGATAACTTCCTTTGTAAGCAACCGGGACTTTCGGTCGCAGTTTATATGGCAGACATATCAATGTTCCGCGTGCTGAAGGGTCTAGTTCCCACCATTTACCAGACTTGAATTATGTACTCGGTAAGGGCCTTTATGTACGTCTTATACTTTGTTAATTTCCAAATAGATCAAACAACTGAATGAGCCTACTCATAAAACGCATTATCGCCTCTTTTAAAGAGAACCGAAACCGACATCTGACGATTATTCATAAAAAATAGTATTTTTAAAAGAAAACATTCAAGACGTGCATGTTTACCCGCACTGATGAATATAAGAAAAATCCTTAGCCAATTCTTTATGACAATAATACAGAGAGTTTTTTGAAGAATGTGAGCGTTTTCAAACCAGATATCTAAAGAAATCTGCTACGCTTTATGCAAATTATTGAATACATAGCCAATTGTTCATATTTCCTACGTGTGCGATAAAAGCTCTTAAATTGTTTCTCTAAATGGAATGATCAAAATTGCTTTCAATTTTCGTCTAATGCATCTTTTCAGTCTTCGCGTCAGTTACGCGCAAACAACCAACATGCACAAATGCTTTGTCAGGAAGGTGTTTAGTCATACGCAGATTTTTATTACACAATAGGCCTTACCATGGATATCAAATGTTCACAGTTCAGTATTTTCTGTGCAACATTAGCCCTCCTAGGTATTGCATTCGTTTCACTGATTTGCGACCAACCTAGCATATTTTGATTTGCAAATCAGTTAACTTTATTTTTTGTGCAATAAACTGCAATAACTCCAATAAGATAAAACGTGATGCTTTCTTTACAGGGGTAATAAAATTTTTGGCACCGGTTTCAAATATCGTAGCACTATGGGATCAATCAATTTTCTTTGCTTTGGCTGCTCATCTGGATGGCGCTAATTGCTCAATATAAAGCTACGACAAACGGATTTCTTAAATATACAACGATGTTAATTTTTTTGCAAAATAATTTGCTGCGCCTTATTCATTAACCAATAATACTATTGACGCGTCTTCCGAATGGTAGTCAGATTGACAAATAATTGCAGTCGCCTTAAGTCACACCACATATTTGATATGTAAAATACCTCGCATAACAGTTTCAGGTAACACATTAATTCTGCAATAATATTTACCAGGAGATACAATAGCTTGTGTATCAGTTTAAATATGGTGCTGCGACATTGCTAAATACGGTACATTTAGAAATCCACAAAGTAACAGTAACATTAACGCTTTCTTTTTCTTTTAGACGTGTATTGGAATCTTCAACATTTCCTTCTCCATAAAGCAGCGATATTTGGGGACACATATCTCTGGGAAAACATTTACCACAATGAACCGAACCAAGTGTACATCAAACAAATCGGTGTCCTACGACATCATAGAACTAAGTGCTAGTCAATTAGAACCAAACACCGAAAAGCTCCGTTTTTATTGCAGGCGAAGTTCTGACATTGTGGATCAACAATGTGTGACAAGAAAGTATTTTAATAACATCTCTAATCTCGCTGCGATTTGATTGGATTGAGTTAGCGTGAGTAGAATCTTGATTTTTGCTCTTTTTTTATTTAAGTGGATATTTCATGTTGTATGCAGGTGTTTGGGGCAATATAGATCCTCCTCTAGAAAATCGGTTTTAAACATTTTTGCAGGGAATGATGTTTCGTGCCCACAAGCACGCTCTTTAGGTTTATTGCGATCCGCTGCCTAACGTGTCTGAGTATCATGTTCTTGACATTAGAAGAACGTTTATGTAAAATGTAATCATGGAAATGCATGTCGGATATATCTTTTGGGTTTTGGATCACCCGCATTGTGTCTTTGATTGCGACTGGCAATCACATCCGTGCCCCTGGTTGACTGTGAAGCCGGCCTCTGGTAATAACTTCGGTGACGTTCCCAGCGACAGTATTGGCAGAGGCTGTATAAAATAAAGCGGGGCCCCAATTGAGCTTCCGAGTCACAATTCAAAACACATGGCTCGTGCTCCTAAATTTAAAAATCTACTTCTAACCGTTGTGACAAACAATGCAAGCGAAGCTCAAAAGAAAGATTTATACTCGTTAATACTTGATATAATAGAAGAATAATGTATACATTTCCCAACAAAGATAACGCAAGGTTCAGTATACCTTATACAATCAGCCGGTATTTATTGCTTTAAAATTTATGTTCAAAAATCGGCTGCATTTCATTGCGGATTTTTCTCGTTGTCGATGTTTTCACATTCAAACACAGATAAGTTATTCCCGATAATCATAACCGGTAGATATGAGGTAAAGGGTGTTCAGTAACAAAGCTGGATAACGGTAAAATTGCAATGAAGCCCACATTTAAATGTCAAGCAAAATTTTTCGGAATTCCTTTCGACGCACTTAATTACTAAAGCATGGCAGTAGGTTTATTATCCTTTAAGCAACACAACGTCTAATGACAGTATTTGATAAGCACGATATTGTGCCACTTAAGTATATTGGTTTGATAATCTGTTAAATGTTGTGTTATACAACGGAAAATTATGGGATAGAATAAACGTGTACAGTACGCTTTTTCAAAGGAATGTTGTGTGCATCTATAATGGTTTTTCAGCATTATACGCAAGAAAAATGCTTGACGAAAACCAATTTCAAAACTATTCTTTGGAGAGAGAATATGGTGTTTTCCTAAGTCGGAAACTGCCAAATCAAACATGCTACCCAGTACGAATAATGTAACATATTTATTGCTAATTAAGTTACATTGTGCTATTGTTAATCTGGGAAAGATTGCATGAATGTTCGCCATAATAAATCCAAGTAAATACCTCAATAAAATGAATGCTGAGTAATGTGTACATCTGTGTGTACAGTTGCTGCAATCATTCAGATTGCTTTACCAGAAGCGATATATGAATATTTGGTTAGTTTTGATTCTCTTTTACTGAACAAAACGACCATCCTAATTTTACCACGGTTTTGTAAGGAAGTGCTTCAGTAAATGCGAGATTGTTATCCGCACAAGCTCATGTCTATTCCAACCAATTGGAACATGTTATGTCTTACATTTACCCTGGCCTACCGTCGCTAACTTTATTCTTTTTTCTAAAAGCAGAAACTTTGTTACCTGTAAAATTCCAAGTCCTAAGCAAAGTGCGTATTTGCTATCAAACTTAGATTTTTGATCCGCTGCAGATGTCGGATTTCTCCCAAAATTCGTTTGAGTCCAGCCCCATTGTAATGGTTATTTGGTGAAAAGCATTATTTTTAGTTTCCTAATGTATAGTTTGCTTTGAACCACCGTGAGACTTAGGCTATTCAAATTATCTTACAGTTCTTTCCTAATCATTTTCCCTATTCTATCGCTGGCTAAGATTGAACCATTCAGCAGTGGTTAACATTTGAAGATTTACAGACTTTATGTGTACAACGCAAAACGAAATGCTACATACTCACCAGCGAAAATAAAATTGCGGGATTCGAAACAGCTGAATTTTGCATCGGGTTGTAGGAATTCAGTGTCTATCATGGAACGACGCTCAAAACACCGCTTTAACAAGATGCTGACGTAACTACATTAAAAAGACCAGAAAATGATTTAAAGTGATGACGACATACCTGAATATAACAGGCAAGCAATGAGACAACAATTGCAGACATGGTGTTGCGGCGTACGTCTTTAAATGAGAAAACAAGACGTTGAACTGGGGATGCATAATCTGCGCGATTATCCCGTATTGAAACAGGTGCTAGCAATAGGGTTTCTTGGATTACTATACTATAACTACCGACTCTATCCACAATTATTATGATCCTCATACTCACCATGATTTAATAATTATGAATTATGAAACGCTGCTATTATTCTATCAGGAATATTGAAAACACGGATAAATTCAATATAGGATTACGTTGTACCAATTGATAAGACCACGAAAATTTTATGTTTCCCTGAATGTTCAGAAATATACGATTATTTTAATTAGTTACATATAATCATGTTTCTGTAAAAATGTCTTAAGTATGCTTTGGAGGTAAAAATGAGTTAAACTAATTTAATAACATATCGCTTGTCTAATCAGATGCAAAAATTAACAAGCAACGCAATTAACGGTAATGCAGTTTTTAGATTTGCTACGAGTCTCTCATCCAAATTGGTGTTTGAAGAAGGCTTCGGTACTTAGCTTATTTGATCTGTGAAAAAAGTCCGTTGTATACTCACATGCAGATTTTCTGTAGTTTTAACTGCGGAGAGGGATTTAATATTTTTGCCTGTCCTGTCGACAGGCCCATGTCCAAGCATTTCATCGGTTTTCATTTACAGCTCTCAATCCTCCTTCAGATTGGCATGTCTCAGTGTTCGCACATTGATACAGATCGGTCAAAATGCAGTACTTGCCCGAACATTACAGACCCTGCCAATCGATATCTGCTGCATATCGGAGACCCGCCTGCAAGACTCGTGTACATTGCTCACTCTGCTATGCTCTTCAATTAACACGAAAATCAATTTCTCATTGCGCCTATCCGGTGACGACGCAGCTTCGAGCACCGGCCAAGCCGGTGTGGACATGGCCCTAATCCCCGGCCTGAAACTGCTCTGGTTGATTGTATTCCAATCAGTAGCCGGATGTGTGCGGTCCGATTGGCAGGCTCGTTAAAAACTTCGAAGTCCCATGTGATTAACCGGTGTCTATTCGTTATCGCTGCCTATGCACCGACATACTGTAGTGATGACTCGGTAAAGTAGGACTTCTATAGTCAAATGAACGAGCTCTTTAGCCAAAGAAGAAGCTCGGACACCGTAGTCCTGGCCGGGGAGCAGAACGCTTAAGTTGGAAAATTATCCACTGATGAGCTGCATTTGGGCGGCCAACATGGTGTAGGCTCCCGTAATGATAACTGTATTTGGTTACTTTATTTATGTAAGGATGCTCGATTATTTCTTGCGAACAATAATTTCCGACACAGTACACTCCTGATGGTGACCTGGCGCCCACCAGCGTCAAACGAGCCTTGGACGCAACTCGATCACATTGCGATAAGTTACCACTGAAGAGACTGCATCCAGAAATGTCGCTCGATTTGGAGCACATTTGTGGACACCGATCATGCACTTGTAATTGCTGACATGCGGATGCGCTTTGGCGGTCACACAAGACGACGTTTGAGCGCATTGACACCAAGCAGCTATATAATATCGCTATATAATATCGTTGCGGTTAGTTGACATCGCGGTCTTCATCAGCGTTGCTTTGGTGTGAGTATATCCAAGCAGAATTCAAAATTGTTGTATTTTTCGTTGGTGGCTACATCAATTTCAGTTTTCAACAAGGACCTATTCCAATCCACGGAACTTAAGAGAGTGGAGAACCTGTTCTAGTTTATACGCTAGAATGGTGGGTAGGCGGACAATCTTCTTGTAGAGCAAACCTTCACTATAATTATCTCTATCAATAGACGCATGGTTCACAGTTGCAAATGAGCTTGATTCTTTCAAGCTCAAGGCTCGCTTACATTATTGCTTAGAAGCTGATTTAACCTTCGTCTATTGGGTTCTTTGGTGGAGATAATAGTAGTTAAATAAAAAAATAAATAAATTTGCATATTGGTCGACAAACGATACACTGCCCAAAAATCGGGAGTGATCTTGTGTTTAGTGAATAAGTTTCATGCATTATGCGGCGAAAAATCATAACAGTAAGCGAAATGCAAATAACAGAACAAACGGATCGTGATTTTTCTCCGCCAGTCCTACACCTGAGCAACTAATATGTAAAATTTACTGAAATATGTATCCACATTTTCCATTTTTTTGGCTCAGGAGTCGAGAATAAAAGGGTCGGGATACAAAGCAGCATAGACACAGGATTCGGTATGGTAGTTAATGGCGTAGCAGGTAAGCTAGTTGTAAGTGGTCATCTCATATGTTTTCATACCTGCTTCTGTCAATGTTTCTAGACTTTGCTGTGCGTTAAAAACCTTCAACACATTTGTTATAGGGACGTAGGTCTGAAGAAAATTTCGGTATGAGACATAGTTTTTACTCATGCGGATCCTTAGGTGTAGTTTGTTCTATATATCAGTGTGTCGTACTAAGAAGAAATTCAATCGAGCTTTACAACTTGAAGAGTTTGTGCGTATTAAGTAGCCGCCATTATATGTGGGGCAGATTGCTGTCTTCCTTTGTGCAGGTACGGAGCCATTTGCGTAAATTTTTGGTTTATAAGGTTGCAAAGAAGAACGAAGTTGTACGTTAAGCACCTCATCCAAAGAGGATCCAGTTGGAGTTTTCGACAGCGATCACAATAACTCAGCAACACTCCATGATCAGCTTTTTAAATGATGGTTGGACATTTTCCAGAGCCGTTCCGTATTTCTCAATCGGCTGTGAACGATAGTACAGTATTCCAGACTCGGTCGTACTATTGTCTTAAATGACTTTAGTCCTGCTTCAGTTAGGTAGAATGTTCTGGTGATATATCCGCATAGTTACCTCTCTTTTGCAATCTGATAAATCACATGTTGGGAGAAATGTATAGAGTTGGACTGCCTGATTCCTAAGTCTTGAACTGAAGCTGATGTTGGGATCAAGTTTCCGGCAAGTATGACGGAGCCTTCTGTGATGCGGCATTTGTACCCAAGTACTTGGGATTTCACTGTGGAGATCTCTATTAATAAACGCTCACTAGCTATATTAAGTGCGAATAGGTCTTCACAGATGCCTCTCAGGCACGTTTGTAGTTGGTCTGAATGAAATGAGTAAACCAGTTTGACGTCATCTAATAACAGAAGCGGGCGTGCATTTTAGATCGGGTCGCATAGGTGGTTTACAGAGAGTATCAAAAAGCAGTGTTCCAAACACACTTCTCTGGAAGACGGCGCTGGTTATATGTTTCGGTGTAAAATATTGCTTGGCCGATTTTAACTACCTGAGTTCGACCGTTTAGGTATGAGTCAAACTAGTTCAGCAGAGGATTACCAATTTCATGTAACTCGAGAGCAGAGAGCAGTGACTTGTGCGACACGCGGTCGAACACCATTTGCATGTCCAGGATAATTATAATAATTGTCATGCCCCCGTCAATGATAGTCGTGAAGTGATCGATGAATTGTAGCTGACAGATAACGCAGAAGCGTTGTAAGAAAAAGCCATGCTGTGAGGGGCATATCGGATTTAATCTTGTAAGAAATGGAACGATGTTCTCCTTGGCTATTTTCTCTTGGGCTTTGGAAACAGCAGAGGTATGATTTATTGGGCGGTAGCTTAGCATTTTATTCCGTGGACCACCCTTTTGCTTGGGCTATATAATGGATTGCTTCCAATGAGGTGTGGAGCAGACAGTCGTGAGAGAATTGGGGAGGTATTTAATAACAGTAGACCGAGTTTTGAGCGGGTTTTCTTTTTCCGAGTATTATACCAGTTCATGAGATGCCATCTGGGTCTCGATGAATTGATGGTTTTATGGATACGATGACACTTTGCACCTCTCTTAAGGTCACAATGATATTGCAGTATAGCTCGGTCGAACTTTTTGGAAGTGGAGGATGAAAAAGCTGGGTAATGGGGACAAAACAGGTGACCATTTTACCCCATATATTATTAGTGCTCCTGCTAACACGACATGACAAGTAACCTGGATGTATTAAAAAATGAACCGAATGCAATAAAGAGTATCTGCTTTTTGTCCATTTCATCCGGAATATACTTCAAAATAAACTTAAATTTCACTGTGTCAATTTGCCAAAATAGTACGTACTTAAAGGAAAGTTGATGTGTCAATTTGCTCCACCGCTTACGCATGCAAACCATTCTCTTCGAGATTGTACGTTTTGAAAATTTCGTATTAATTAGTACAGCATTGCAGGATATATAATGAAAAAAGTACGAAATATTTGATGACAAGCGAATGCTTTGTTAATGGGACTCATCCCACAAATTCAGAGAGAAATAACTGATAGTTTTATTAACCAATGACAACGGAATGACCGCGCTGAATGTCACAAACCGCATGAGAATTTTAGTCGGCTTCTCCCTCAAACAAACAAAATCCCTTACAAATGCAAACCATTTATGCGGAGCATAATTATGCACACTTTTTAAAAATCACAATCTTTTTTAAGGCACAAAGTTCCCCTTAACAATATAAATAGGACAATTATATGACTGTTATTGCGCGATGGAACTATTTGGTGTTATCTGCTAACTCGTAAACTAACAACATACATATGAATCATGTGACAGAAAAGCCGGAGTTTTGAAACTGGTCTCAAAGGGAAATTCCGTTGACGCATGACATTCAATGCAGTCAAATGCTTCTCCATTTAGCGACTAGGAAGTTTCCTATGCCTCCAGTTAAGCCTACTCAACTGAACTCCGGTAAAACCCATTGTGTTTATAAATTCGTTTTGAACTGCGGAAGAAGTTATATCTGTAGAACAAAGTGATCATTGCGTAAGCGCATTGGAGACCATATCCCAAAACGGATTGCTAAGCTCTCGACGCAACCAGCAGTCGAATGAAAATAAGTATCTAAAATGCCTGCGTCATCTCTCAGAGATACCTAATCGAAACAGGCCATCATGTTAAGCCTGGGTCAACATTTACAATTTCTGTCGAAATGAAAACCTCAAACATTTGAGGTTAGCCGAAACTTTGGTACTTAACCGGCACCGTCCTATACTTTGTGTACAGAGACAAATAACAGTTCCCTAAAACGTCCTTGGGGTTCGAGATCCTAATAGTTAGCTTGTTGATCCGAAATTATTGTGTCAAAGTAATTTTCCCTTGTGACCAGTTTCAAACCTTTGATTTTGCTGTCAAGTGACTTACAATTGTCAACATAATCTTCGAGTGAGCAGATAACACGAAATGGTTTCACCTCGCAATAGCACACTTATCATGGCCTTAGTTAGAAAAGCCGTTTTCTACTTACCGGCGGATATGTGATAAACATCTGCCATAAAACTCCGAGAATGATGCAGAGTACATACATGAGCACTGATATTTCCATTCAATTGGAACGTGTGGGATAAATGTATATCTCCACCACAGCTGAAGAGTTCTTGCAGTAAGGAAAAACAACACAATCGCATGACAATGCAGTAAATGTTTAAACAAATTTGCACATAATCCATGAGGGGCTTATTTACTTAAATATACATAAATGGCCTTACCTAAAATTTTGTAAAGGAAATTTGGATCATGTTAAACAAAAGAAGCATAATTGGAAATAGCTGCAACCGGTTAGCTTGCAAGCATGTCTGCTGCGGACGTGTTGTTTTATAATATACCGTTTAATTGCACAGTATGTTACTAACCGTCCCAAGTCAAATTTCGAGATATTCATTCGGAACCATAAAACACTTGACATGCTAGTTTGGTAACAAATTTAGAACCGAACAACACATATGCACAATCATATAAAGCGTTTGCGTTGAAAATCCATCCCTGTGGTTGCTTCAACATGAAAGCACACTGTGGATAATGCTAGCTGATGAAGCTGGCAGACTAGAAGTAGTTCTGTGCTTCCGAACCCATCAGTATTTGTAATGCACGAGGCGTGCAGTTCTCCTAATTTGGTAATCACAGTGTTCGTCTGCAATTTGTTGCGTGTCCATTAATTAAACTTTAACCTAGAAACCGTGGATTGCTAAATATGTAAAGGTTTCTTGGTGCGTGGTAAGAATAATAAATAATGGAAGCCCAAATAAGCTTCTGCAAAGCAATACGCTACTGATGAATTATCAAGCAAAATTAATTGATAATGTTATAAGTTAATTGAGCAGATTAATAGGCATCCAGGGATATACTTTGTAAATAACTGAACTGCTCAAAACTCAATCCTAGAGAAACACAGATTAGAATGGGTTGCATAAGAATAATTAGTTGAACACTTCTCGCAAATGTTTGTTAGTTTAGTCCACAAACTGAACCTGGTATATTAATGAAAGTAGATTTGTCCAACGAATATACGTTGGGCTCCGTATAACAACCAAGAGATATACATATATGGACAGAAACATACATTTAAATATGTTTAGCTATTTATGAAAATAACCACAAATGAATAATACTAGTAATCAGTTTAGGGTTATAATTGTTTTCGAAAACTCTCTTCAGACTCAAGCATTTACATAAAGGCGATACGTATCGAACGCTTCAAATCGGCCTGGAAGTTAGTTATGAACTGTTATAACGGTAAACCTGATAAGTTAAAAATGATAAAATGGTAAGACAATTGCCTTAAGGAAACGTTAGTACATTAACCCAGTAGACTTATTTAAATATATAAGAAAGAAAAGCTCCACTGGAATTAATGGTCGTATGAATCGTTTTTTATTCATAATTCTGGCTTCAATTTTGGATGTATGTACACTGGGTAGGATGCACTGTTTGCTTTCGTAGCCATTGCGAGAAACTTCCCGGTAGTGAGAGATGACTTTATTGTCATTCCTAATCTTTTTAACCAAATTAAAATATTGTTAAATGCCGACAACGTTTACAGACATAGCTCTGCTCGAAACGGTAGGTTGCTTGCAAATTTACTCGGCAACTGTCACAGTATACAAGCATTTTGAAGAATTTGCATAGAAGTCAATACTTTGCTGCATGTTGAACGCTCAGTTTCCATTCATTCTTGTGCTATACGTTCAGGTAGATAGGATGATCTGGGCATCTCGTTTTGAGAAGTTGTTGCCGGTCAATTTCACTGCGAAAATAGAAGTTGAACCAAGCAGGACGCACCTCATTATGTCTATCGTATCTTTGTGCATTGCAAATCCGAAAAAGCATGCGAAAAATATGCTGAAAAGCTTTACTGACCCAAATGAGGGTCTAGGCCTAATCTATGATCACGAACACAGAAACGGATTAGGTTTTTGGATGTTGTAGTCATCCGCAAAGCAGACGGATTAGGCAGCAGTATGGATACAGAAGGTATACATTGTTTGGGCACTACACTCACTATTACAGCGCAAACTTTTTCAGCACAAACCGAGTTTGATTAAAGCCCTTGTCTTCTGGACGCACAGTAGTTGCAGTATAGGTGCATTCAACGAAGAGATACAATGTATTAACGAAGCCATTATTGAAAATGGTTAACCTATACTTTTATCATTAAGCGTCTGGATGAACGGAGAATTAATACTAAGTAAGAGCTTTTCATAGTACTACGCTGTGTTAAGCCCTCGCTGCGTGCTTGCGTACGTGCGTTTGTACTCCTGCTATGGGCCGTGTGCCCCAGACAATTGTGGGTGATTCCACGCAGCATCAATGTCACTCACGTAAAATACGAACGCCTTGAGATTGATTTATGGCGCATGATGTTTCTTACTTTTATTTGAGTGACCGTACTACAGATCTTTGTTTTCTTATTATCTTTGGTATAACACACGGGGGACGGAGATGGTTGCGATCGCTACAGGCAAATTCGCTTGCCTTACCTTAGTCGTTTTTGAGTTTTTTAACGGAAAGTCTTACAGCACAACAATGGTTGCAGTGGAATGCTATATTCACTGCTTAGGTGGATCAATTTTTGCTCCTTGTTGGTAACGGTTCGATAAGTGTGACAAGGAAAATCAAATTAACTTGTCACCTCCTAGACAATGACTAACGCGACATTTTGAGAACCGATAACTACACAAGAAAGGTACATTAAATGATGCGTTCCACTCTCTTGATCGACTGGGTGGTGAATTGCCCTTGTGTTTACAACACCTTACGAAGTTAACACTATGCGGCAGCATCAGAACGAAATTGTAAATGAGCCGATCGCCCGAATTCTAACTGCTTGACCTGACTGTGCCTGAAATCATATTATTTCATCTCAATTGGAAGAGCAATAATTATAAAGGCAAAACTTGTGTCTTTTGGACAAGCATACATAAGAACGCCTGTTATCTGAAGACGAAACGGCGATGCATTCGGAAAGATCAGATATATTTTGAAAACTTATGAGGCTCGTTCCGGAACTAAAGGCGTTCTCCTCACCTAAGTTAACAATTTCTCCAGAAGCACACAAGTTCTGTCAGTCTAAAACTAATAACACTGTTTTAACCAATACTACACAATGGATTCGTTGTTTTCGCTGTAATAAACAGCATAGTACCACGGCTGGTTGTCAGCGTCTTCATTTATTATGATTATGTTGAAGAAAGAGAGAACAATTTCAGGAATATTGATAATCCAAACATAATTCTGCTTCGCACGGAAACCTTAAATCTGCAAACCGGGTCTTCGAGAATTTATACTAGATTTGGATAAGCACCACGGACACTTGCTTCACAATATCACCGCCGATAAGCGATTAGTCGTTTGTCTCGAAGTTAACGTGCAACTGGTAACATTCGCAATGAATACTGTCATTGTTGTTACCTAAAAACGATCTGATGCCCTAAAGCAACTGCCATAGATACATCAGCATACAATAGCACTAAGAACTTACACTAGGAAATTGGTGAATTGGTTAGTTCTGTTGCCTGATTTCCTACAACAACTTAACGGTTAACATCCGTTTTTAGGGACCTGACCCTCGCGTATTCAATGAGTGCACTCAATTTATCACTTCTTTTGCTACGTTTGTTTTATTTGGTTTACAATTAGTACCAAAGTGTGCTTTACATACAGACGAGAAACGTTGCCACGTGTTTACAAATGGAATATACTTGCCTCCGTATTCGAGCTAGCATGAATCTCGGTTCTTATTTACACACTTTTGAGGGCATTGGTGTTTAGTATTTGATTTCTTCATGACTTCTCATCGGTAAGGATACCGCCACCAAATTGTGATCACCATGAACGGATATAGTATACCTACGTTATGTTATACATTTTCTTAAACCGCAGGTGATTCCTAGCTAAGGAATAACTCTCATTGTATATCGTCTCCGGGACAATCTCATTTTTCTGGTATTGACGCCAATTATACAGCAATAGGATAAAGCCTGTTAACCAGTAACCTGCATATTTTGATTGCAGGGTATAGATAATTTTGATTAAAAATTAGGACAACAAAACCAATCAAAGCCACATGTTTCATTTCTTTTTTTCAATTCAGAAGCACCGGCTTTATTTTATCGCATTTTCTCCGTTATCTGAAGAAGTAAGCATTCTAGATTAATCATTAGGATGTTTCTTTTGCTAACCAGGTCTCGTATTTCTGTTAACGTACAGCTTTGATTTTATCATTGAATGCTCTAGGTTGAAGCGCACTATGACATGGCCTCTTCTCGCTTCACAGTAACCAGTGACTCTCCCATGCTCGTTGTAACAGGAAAATAAAGATGTGTGCAAAAGAAAGGTTTTATGTACGGATGACTCATCTCCAGTTTTAAAATCATTATCAGCTTCCTGCGACCAAGGAAGAAAACTTGTCAAGTCACCCCAATATGAATGCCATGATTTGTTATTTGATATTGATGTATTTAACTCAATGACTAGCTCACAACAATAGCTCATCCTGTACGGACATTGGTGGTCCATCAATTGCGATGTTTGGCGTTCTAAAAACTTTGACATTTAAGTCACGACATACCCGAAGGCAGTTAGGTAAATATTGTCAAATGTAGCATAAAAATAATGACAAAATCATCCCACGTTTAACGGTCGAATTGCAATATTATGTTCATTCCATAAATTTATATCCATCAAACAGGATATAAAATGTATATCCTTTCGGTATTTACAAAATATCAAGGGGCAGCAAGTTAATTATCTTTACTTTTTTTCGAGAGTTATTAATAATACGGTGCTATCTACTTTCAAGCCACCGTGACTACACCGTTGCAAGTTTACACCGTCCTATGCAGATGTATTAAATGTTTTAAATTAAATAAGGAACAATTGAACGACAGACATCTTTGCCAGTTGCAAAACCATTTTTGATGTGTCTGTTCCAGTAGTATAAAATTCTTTTGTAACGTAGCTACAAGCTCCGGAGTTCAAGTGGCTGATTATCTTACGCAAATTAATGCTTGGTAGCACTCTAATCTTGTTTCGAACGGAAGTGGATTGATGAGAACAATTGTTTTGAATAACCGAACTTGAAACCGGAAGGTTGTTGATCCTTGTTAGTGTAAGGCACACCGCAAACGCAATGAAAATTTTCCATGTTTTCTGAGAGATAACCCAAAAGAGTAAGTGATCAGGGCAAGCAAAACTACGGTACTACAAATTAATTAAGCCTGGATTTAAACGACAAATTAGGTACAAGGTCACAATATGCTTAATCAAATTGGTTGGTGTAAATATCTATTGAGTTTTCTCTAAGACACTCACTTAATGATAGCTCAGGAAACAGCCATGGTACTTAACAGCTAATTAGGTTTTGAGCGTGTTTTATTAATACGTTGGCCATTTTATTGGGATACTTCTCTTGATTTAGTAAAATAGGAAGTAAGTTTTTAAGAGTAATAATAGGCAGTTAAATCGATTGTATAATGTGGTTATTTGTATCCTAAGTTTATCCGTTATTGAAGATGTTAGGTAGAAAAATACCTCGGAACCGATACTCGGATCAGCTAAATGATCCAATAACGCTATGTAAATAAACTTATTTACTTATTTAGCAAACACTTAGTTATTGGCTTGTTTTTTTATACATCGCAACAACATATTACAATGTTGTAAATAATTACCCTATTATTCAACCAAATGTATTTAATTCCAATAGCTTAACTGTTCTTTGATATTAAAATGCATTGAATATAACTAGCCTTTGCATTGATGATTTCACCTTATCAAAACATCTTAATAACATTGTCGCGTTTCTTGCAGGTGGAATGCTTGCATTTTTGCAACTGGAAAGTAAAATGTGCAATTTTCTAGCTAGAGGGAAGAACCGGAGATAACATAACAGGAAAATGTAACGCGTCGCGAGGGACATAATATAAATATTACGATATCTCAAAGTTTGGATAGGTTAGCAATCATCCTAGAAACTTGGGTTGATTAGTATGGTACGTATGCAACCTTTGTTTCCACCTGCATGGTAGAGACAGCGGTTATCACTGCACCAACTGCTGTTGAAATTGAAGCCGTTAATAAGGTAAATAAATTGCAGGAATTATAGTCACATATTTCTGATTTGAAAACTGGACAAATGACTATCTATACAACAGGTCAGCGAACAACGTCATATCATTACAGATCCCGACAAAAGAATTTAACAAAACGAATGCAGCGTTGTTAAAAGTTAATACAGCAGGTGTGATACGCTTAAATTTGCCTAATTTCGCTTCACTAATACAAGGAATAGCCACGTTCAGCAGCACTTCAGTAGAATGGTTAGGCCGAGACTATTCTCTTAACAGTTACTTAGTTTCAGAAAGATGACGTATATTGATCACTTTTTTCATCTTTTCTACACAACAGACATGGAATACAAAAAACTTATTTTGCACGGTGTGCCCGAGATTCTGATTTCAACTGCGCTAGTAACAAAAGCGCATGGTTTGAATAAACGTCACTTTAACCTAAGCTTTTCCTGCGCAAAACGGAATCTGCATTTGGCCTAGAGCTACCATTATTATGCAACTAAAATGCATTGTCAAAGGATAATGACCGTGCTTTTGCATTCCAAAGCGATGGCAAGCGTGCCGTTGAAATATAATGCGCATTGCACAAAATCTGCAATCTTAATATGCAGAAAGGCGATATATTTACGGCCAAAGTTGGTAGTTGGTATAGCAACTTTGGTTGGTATACCAAAAGTTGGTATACCAAAAGTTGGTATAGCAAAAGTTGGTATATAGTTGGTATATAGTTGGTATAGTTGGTATATCTATAGTTGGTATACCATAGTTGGTATAGTTGGTATACCAAAAGTTGGTAGTTGGTATAGTTGGTATAGTAGTTGGTATACCAATAGTTGGTATAGTTTGAAATTTATCTCAACACAGTTCTCAACTTTTGCAAGGATTTTTATGTCTTAACTGCCACGAACCGTGTGCCACGCTGAAAAATGCGCAACATTTTCATTAGTGAAAACCTACATAGTTACAGTTTCGTTTGATGGTTGAATGCATAGTAACAGTGGGTAAATACGAATCGGGTATACTGACAGGTATGCACGCTTTTGTTTCACGGATTCTGTTAACACAACATACTGCAGAGATTATTGTGCTAAATTACTTGTACGTTGTATAAACTACATAGATAATGAAAATTTCATGCATAATAACAAGATAATAATTTAGACCTTTTAGATGGTCCGGGTATTTTAAATTTATAATGAAGCAATATTCCGTTGGAATAAGGTAATTAGCTGAAGACACAGAGCAATACATTGTATCATGTATTAGGAGTATACAACAAGAGATTTTCAGCTTTATTATGCACATTTGGTGCTTATGTATAAATTTGACCAATTTGAACTCTACTGAACAAAATAATTTAAAAATACAGCTCCCATGCTGCTGGCATTTTCAGTGTTTGTGTAATTATTTTTCCATCAATTACGAACAATGATTACCTTCATCGTCAAATATCTAATTACTTTCCTTGATAGCGGCTGGCGGCAATAGATATTTTGGGAATAAAAGTAGTTAAATTTACTATATTGGGTTTGATTACACGCGGTATCTAATGCAGTTATCATTCTGTTTACAATAACCTACTAAAATTATGACAGATATTTCTTTCGTTTTTAGACCTGTTTTGCATAGACACCTTTATACACCCATCTGTCACACAGCTGTAATTTAATGCGTTTATTGTTCTAGAATATTTTAACTAAAACCTTAACTTTAAAGTGGATAAATTGAACGAGTAGACTAACAATCCGTGATTTTTACTTGTTTCGATTTTCAAAATATTTGCCTCTGATGAATAACTATTGCTAAACCTGTCATATGCCATTTTGCTGTCTATAATTCGTGCATTTTATGACATTTAATAACTATAAATTGCGAAGTGTAAAAACACCTTCGCGTGACAAAGTATCGAAGTAGCTCTCATCCACCGGAAGGAACATTTTGCAACAACCCTATTAATCGCACTTTACGCAGCCACGCGAAGAGCAAGAAATACGACGGAAGCACTTAACGAAAATCAGTTTAAATGATGAAATAGTGTGGAATGCTTTCTAAAGCTAAGCATTAACTTAATTATTTGGGATCAACATTTACTGACAGTGAGTTGCGGTTACCCTAAGTCCAGATGAATAAGGGCAATGAAATCATGAAATCTGATGTATTAAGCTGCAAGGTTTTGTATTGTAATAGTGAGCATATTAAAAAGCATGGTAAAAGATGCTCCTTCAGAGGAGTGATGTTGAGTGTAGCGTTTCAGTACAATGAAATATACTTACGGTACTCATTCTTGTATCAATGTTTGCATCATACATTTGTAAGAAAGGAAGAGGACAGCATTCGGACGGTTGTAATGCTTGTTGTTATAAGAAATTAACGCAATAAAACGTTACAGATGCAAGCATTTTGGTGCATTGAAAACAATGTTACATCGTGAGACAAATATCTGTAATTAAATCAAACCGTTATATAACATAGCATTAGAAGGCCCTTAAGTTCTTTATTTCATTCATTGATGGATTTGGATATTACAAATTAACAAATGTTAATCAACCTATCCGTTTGGATCTCTTGGCTGCATCCAATTCTCAGCTGCAAACATTAGAACATAAGTATCAGTTCTGAGTAATTTATGCGTGCTTACTTTACAAACAGTCTAAATTATTTGTACGTACCTTGCGGATTTTATTCACGATCAGTATTTTGTGGTAAACAGCGAGTCTGTGATGTATTGATTAAGCAATCTTGTTGCGCCGCCTTAGAAGCAGGATCATCCGCATCTCCGCACAGGTGTTTCAAGTCGCATTTTGCTGCAAATCCTAAATTATAAAATCATATTGTAGTTTGAGCAAAATATATTATCCCATTTCCTCGGATATTTGTTCCAACCATTATTCATAGTTCTAACGCGCCCTAAATCATAAGTTTTATCTAGGCAACACATTACGAGTTCCATTAAATAAGTCATTATCCCATTTTTCCCTTTAGCATTACGTATTTAAACCAGATATATTATATATATTTAATTAGTTTGTTTCGCATGCAGGAGCCTTAATATCTTTATAAGGTTAACATTATTGCAGCACAAAATTCATATATGAAAATTGAGCTAGAAATTTGAATATTACGACAAAACATAACATAGATTTTTATACTAATAACTAATAATCTTTAAACGACGTTAAAAGGATAACACTACACATGTAAGTAATTGAGAAAGACTTCTAAATTATTATGATCGTAAGATAAGTCATATTTGTCACAACAGGTCTCCTTGATCAACGTGTTTGTACGTCACGTAAAAGCTCAAAAATACAAAGGGATATCTTTATATTTATAGGTATGAAATTTGATTTAAAATAATATAAAATGCGTTTCTTTCTTTATAGTGACCTACCCGAATAACAGCCGCAGGTTATGCAGCTTTCATTATTCACACAGGAGGTAAACATTGTGCAATTTGCCTTCCAACTACATACAAGCAGCCTCACACCCAATCCCACAAAACCACAAATAAATCCTAGGTCGGAATCCAAATGACAATGATATGGCTGGAAAAGCAATAACAAAATGACGTTCTGAGCAGGGCGAAATGTTAGACAAATTAAGCGTTATTAAAAAATAAGAGATGCATTATGCGAGCAAAATAGTTTTTGCTATAATTGATGGGCAAGCGGACTATATATATATAGATTCCATCTACCTAATTATTATACTAACAAGCTACCATCACCTACTTCAGTATTGTGTCGTACAATATGCAGCGAAGGTAGTTAATGCTTAATCGACAAATTCAGATTTTGGTAAGCCCTAATTAGATTGTTGCATTTTCAACTTAGGCAGCTTATGTTAGCTACTTTGCAAGATACTGAGATTGCTTTTGCTATTACACCAGAACAAACTATACTAACTATAACTTTTGAATTTCTAAATTACAGGACATGCAATTTTAGCGTGTGTAATACATATGTTTGTTTCAAAAACAAACAACAAATATATTTAAATCTTACCTTCCAGTTAATAGGTGTATTTTTCTAGAGATCACACGTGACGGACTATATTCCTGTTGAGTTTAGTTTTAATACATAAAACGCAAACATGCCGCTTGAGATAATCAAAGCGTTTACAATGTTTATGCAATTAACGGAATCATATGTAAGTATGCAATGGCATCAAACATTCGTGCTTAAGAGTATCTCGGTATAACACACACACCACTGCTTAGTCATTCTAAAACAGCACATGCGCACCAAATCCTTAACATGCTTGGGGAAAACGTGTCTGTGGGCTGTTCACTGCTGAACAATGAATGTAGACATTCTAAATATTCCAACCTTAGAAAAGCAACATTGTACGTACGCAGCGCACATTTGTTAGTCTCCTAACTATAAAAGCGGTACCAGTAACTCAGATTAACCAAACTAATATACACCGGTAATGATGCTCAGCATACCTCGTGTGCTTTATAGTATAGTTGAAGGGTAAGGGAAACTTTAGTAGTTAAACCACAAAATAAAATGTATAAGTTTGTTCAAAATTCCTTAATTTTGCTTTTATCGGAAAATACCAGAAAATTTTTACATGCAAATTGATTTTGTGTATATTTTCAGTGTGTCTGAATGATGGATAATTTAAATCCATTCCTTTTTAGCCACTTGACCAACCTAGTGGTTAATTCAGTTCACACATTCATAAAAGTGGCATCATGGTAGCAAGTTTCAGCTCAAGCATTAAGGTCCAAACATGACGGTTTAATGATATTTAGAAAGCGTCACACGATCTACTGCGATGATTTTGAAAAATACCTTATTTAACCGTTTCCAAATGGTCTATCCAAGAAGCAGAAAGAGCAGTGTCCCAATGTGTAAACAATTTATTGTCAACGCAAATGTCATGAAATATATTTATTTCCTGCCAATACTGGTCGTTGAGGATGACCAGCGTGTTCTTCTCAATACATTTTGTTGCCTCTGCCGACCCTTTCTGACTTACACAGCTGCGAAAACTGTTTGACCTAAAAGCCTTAGCAATAAATAAATGCTAGGTAATCTTGGGATATCATGCATACTAGACCTACACAAGGTAGCTGCTGGGACAATAGTCCAGTTCAAATAGGATTCATGGAACAAGCCATTGGGTGTAGCGGGGCAACGAGGATCTTGCACGTTGCTCCGCACCTGGAGGCAGTAACAGAGATGCAGTGTGTTAGACAAGAAGGCACATTGTCAGCATTCACAGCAAACGAACCCAAACTGGGGAGATCCAACAACGAATATATAATTTGAAGAAACATTTACAGGCAACGTAGACAAGGAACACTTAGTGCAATAACAGAACTGCGCAAATCGAATAAAGTGGAATACATTCAGCTAGGCGAGGAAGTACTTTTTAAAGTGTAAACCAGAGCAGCTCAACCGCGGTAAATAAGTATGAGTTATGCCAAATTCTGTTACGTATATGCTTGTGACTGCGACATCCATAAAACAGTCAAAAGCTGCCTGCGTCTTAATCGGACCCTGCGTGATTTGCATTACGTCACTTTTAGTTTCATCTACCCACCCCATTTTGAGTACACCTGAGAGTACACCTAAGATACACCTGAATGAATAATATCGCAATGCAGTTAAATTGGCGCCATTTTTCAACAACGTAGCCTGCTTACACTCCTTTAACATGCACTGTAGCAGAATTCCCGTCCATTTGAAAAATCATGTGTAAAAGACGTAAATATCACAGTGACTAGGACCTAGTCCATTCCACTGTAGATGACGCTTCTCAATAACCCTAGAACCGAAACGAGGATGGTACCACTTTCCCCACCATCAGTGTCAAACTATCTCCTGGAGCCAGTATAGATGGCGTAGTGGTTTAAAAACAGGTAGCACATTGACAAGTTTCAAATTATTTGCAGCCACACCAATTATACGAATCGATTATGTAACACTTAAATGAAAGGAACTCAAATTACAGGCACAGACCAACTGCAGCAATAATGCGGCACGCATACTACAAAGACCTGATTAGCCTACATTAGTAAACTACATAGATGTGGACGCAGCGCACCTATCAATATCTGCACTGATTTAGCTTATATAATCAGTTGACTTGTCATCTTTTGTTGCTGGCCCGAATTAGGCCACAATTGCGGCTTCCCAAACCTACTTGTACCATAGCACCATGTGCTAATATACATATATACAAATCTATATAGATTCTTAGTAAACATATCAGGTATTTTAAAGTCCAATCTTAAAACGACCAGTCGTCTTAATTTGTTATATATTTTAAGGTGCAAAGCAGTTAATCCTGTATTCTACATAGGACTTGAAAAACTCATTCTGCGAAATACAAACCGTTTTGCAGGTGTCCAAACTCCACCTGCTCAGTGATATTCCCCATTGCCTCGTTTGGGAAATCGACACGGTGAACTATGTGATAATTATGCATTTGATGTTTTAAAGCGTTTTAACATATATTTTGCATATCACATTTTTCTAAGCTGCATGTTAGAATAAATTGTTAAACCTCTAGCTCTATGTCGCTAAACAACTAATTCATAATCACTATGAAGTGCGAGTGTTCCAAATTAACATAACTAAAAATCAACGTAAATTTGTTGCAATATTTATATGCACTTAATGAATTTAACTCATGTATTCTTAGCTTTTGCATATTTACTGTTTATTTATCATGTCTAGTTGCAAGAATAAAGAAATCACATAAGCAGATATTCCGAGAGATTTAAACAATATAATCGGACCCATACGCTTGTTAGATATAATTGACAGACTTCCATTAATATGACTAATTAACAAGTTATTATGTATAGGGTAACATGTGACAAATTTCCTCACAATCTTCACCGTATTACGCAGCAAAACATCTGTTTGGCATGAAGTTCTGAAGGTGTCATTCAATACCCATTAGCATCAACCGTAGTTTTGGCTCACCGCGACATGCATATATACTAGATCTTTGAAAGGAATTTCGATGTTAGATTGGACAGTAGATTAGCTTTTAAGGTTTTAGCGCGTTATTTTCACAAGTAATTTACTAATGGTATTAGCCAGCCACTTATATTGCTCAGCATATATTTGATGGTTGCAAATGCCTTAGACGCCATTGCGCCGTTTGGGATAAATAACTGTTGCAAGCTTCAGTACGATGATTTGTTAGATAGCATGTTATCATAACTCAATCTGATCAAGCGGATATATATATTTCTCGGTGTAATACACATTCGATTAATTTGTTGCACGTCTGTGGCTTTTTGTCGGGACCCAGCGGACGCGGATCACTTGAAGCTTTGAATTCCGAATGGTAATGTTCCCTTTACGATCTGTTGGTATTACGACCAAAGGCAACACAACTAGGAAACCATAGGCCTAAAGTGTATAACCGTTGCTGCCAGAAGGTAATTATTACATATATCACCTTATATAATACTTGTGGGTAACAGTATATACTTTGTTACAATCAACGCAACTGCAGGTATACCGGACTCAAAAGTTAAAACAAATAATATCGTTTTGGTAACCATTGCAAAGGGGCAGACATGGAACGAGGCAGTTCTGATTTATTGACAGCTTCAAAGATTCTATAGAAGTGATCCTCAGGACAGATTGTTGGCAGAGTTTAGGAATTAGTAAAAAGGGACGTATGTATGCTGCGATTGTTAAATAAACGTGAGTGTATTTCTAGCAATTCGCATTTGCAGGTGGGAGGCGAGGCTTATTTTCTACCGATCCAGTTGGTATCAATGTAAGTCCGAAACAATTCAAGCATCCGCTTTAATTAAAATTAGATCACAATTAGATGAATTTGATATGCCGCAATCCAAAGCATCGAAGTGTAACAACCATTCCATGACAAATATAAACCATAGTTTATTGGGCGGTGAACTGATGACGTAATGACCGCACAAGGATAATAATTATAATGTGCTTTTGATATTTCGTTCGTTTTCATACGTGCTCTTGTTTCTTTTATCATCCGTTTCCAATGGTGCAGAGAAAGGTCGCACATTCATAACGTTGTAATGAAGCGGATCTCCCGTTTCATATATAAAAACAATGATAGGATCTATTTACATATGAAAACCACGATGAATGTCCGAAAAAAGCGTATTTCTCTTTGTTTCATATACTGGGATGCAACGTTTGACTAACTGAAGAGAAGACTCTCAAGTGCATTGGACAACACCTTCTAAACCCTACCCGCGTGTACTCGTGCAGGCTGTTTCTATTGTAACACGACATCTTAAGGACAGACTATCGGTCCAGCCAAGATAATTATGTATCATTCGGTTGAATCTTTGGTGCAACAGTTACTTAACACACGACCAGGTGTTTGACAAAATGGGTAGACGATCACTGCACTGGGTCATTACGAAGCGGCTTGCTTAGAAGCACCAATAGCGCTAGTATGGAGCATTTACTCCTGAGTGGACATGCAATCCGGATAACAGACGTGTTCAGCATTCTACTACGTGCCGCCGTGTCATTATGAAGCGCCCAGTAATCGTCTATTATAGCGGACGAGATGACCGCTATGACGTTGACATAGCTTGATGTGCGAAAGCAGAGAGATCGAATTCAAGCCCCCTTGTTACCTTGGCCACGCGACTGTTCCTTGATATTCTACTCTGACAGCGTAACGCCACTGCGTAGCTTACCTCGTGTGGATCCTCCTAATTAACAACCCAATTTAGCGATCTCGTTGAAATAGCAACAGTACCCAAACTAGATTTTGCTAGCATACTGCGTTATTTTTATTTTCTCATAATTCTAATGGCCTGGTGAGATGTGTGGAGAATAGATATGCTTGCTAACTTGACTTTTATGCAACGCTGGACAAAAACAATGGAATTTCATCGTGCCGTGTCGACAACGTTGTAACACCATACTGATAAAGGTACTAGCAATATTTCCCTCTGAGTAGCAGCTCTATCATTAAAGGAAATATTAGTATGGCCCTGCTTAGTGTTACTTGTTCTGAGCATAGTCATTGGATTGTCACTGACGCAATTATGAATAAAAGATGTCAATGTTTGTAAAGAAAGTGGTATGGATGTAATGTACCAAAGAATTGCCCTTTCAGTTGGCCAGGTAGAAATATGAGTAGATGGTTAGTGTTTTGTCGCGAGAAAATATATTTGAGTGGTTTAGCACATTTTGAATTAGATTCTTTAGGTAGTTAATAGTTAGGCTTGACGTGGCTCATGTATATATTATACTTTTTCATGCATTCCAATACCTTTGAGGTAGGCATTGGATCGTTAAAGTAATGGTTTCTAGTAGTTGTAAATTTATTTGGACTAACACGTTCTTAACCATCACAAACGGCTAGGATCTAGAGAATATATAAGTGCAAATAGCCACCTCTTATATTACTGGTGAAACATTTTGTCATAATATAAGTATGTTTACGGTTCCAAGGTGAACATTACTGGGCTCTTCTACTGAAATTTCTATGAAGTCGCCGTGCGTGAATGAGAATAAGTTAAATGAAATTAATAACCAAGTATTCCTCTTATATCTGCTGTTTCTTAATTAATAAACGTTAGTCGGAATCATTACACAACTACAGATATCCAACGACTACACAGATTCAATTGACTTGCATATGTGCGCTTCAAATGCTCATGTGCATGTGGCTAACCATTAAATTGCTCATTCAAGCAGGTATTTTGGGTTAGAATAGCTAAATAGTTTGTCTCCTAATGCAAGAGAGTAAAAGATTAAAGACAGATGTAGGTGCTGGCTTGGGAGAGCAATTCAAATTTTTGTTACGCATGCGGTGAGGCCCGTGTTTTCATGACTCCATTGAAGCTAGGTCTACGTAAAATAAAAGTTGTTTTTATTTCAATTAAAAAACACTATCTAACATGAGAAGAGCGGAAAAGTACCTATATGGCGCCAGTGAATTCACCACAAACTCTTAATAGTTTTGATGTAATTTGTTACTATTTGGTCCGTTTCGATGATAATTTAAATAATATAATTAAATAGACAAAATCTGACTTTTGATTTCCGACAATTTTAGCATTGCCTTTACGTTAATTTATTCGTCATAGCAGCTAACATTATACCTAGCTCCCCCTAAAAATGGAAAATGGTCACTCGTAGTTCGTACCATATATGCGCTTTAATGGTGTGCATTACCCCGTTCCCCTAGTGAGGAATGAACCCATGACCGCTAGAGGCACACGCCAAAAAGCCTTCAGTTTAGACCACTGAGCCATTGGGGACGGTGGCTAGGCAACATAATTTTCAAGCCAAATAGGATATAACGCGACCTTTCTAACACAACCACGCAGGTTTAAAGATTTGCAAATGACAGCAACTACGCTGCGTGGTCATAACATCCTCGCACCAGAAAGGTTACTTTTGTGGCACAATTTTTACACTCCAGTAAAAATACAACTTTATCCCCACTGGAGAACGTGGATCTCCGCTTGGCGCGTGACATATATCGAACGACGCCGAACTTCATCAGTAAAATGATAGCATAATGTGCCTTCCCTCACATGCAGTATTAGACTCAGAAGAATATTTGCAGTGTTCATGATCTTTATTTCCCAAGGGCAGTTTGTAGAGGAATAGCATTGCTGTTTCCTTGTTTGGCTTAGTTTGCATGCTAATTACGGAATTGCTGCTGTCAGCCAGGTAATAATTAAAGCATACAGGATGCTAAACAACCATCTGCATAGAAAATTGTATGGGTTTAAAATATATTTTGTTTTAGTTCACCAAGCCGTTAATATCTAAATTTGCCTCTTCTAAACCAAATCGAATGTTATTAGGGTAGGTTTTGATAGTGACTGCTTGAAACTCTTTGATGCTGCCGAAGGCAACGAACTTTATCCAAAATATTCGACTATACCGATAGATTAGTTACCAAAATATAATCATTAAGGTTCTAAAGATTTGTCAAAAATAAATGGCTTTGTCTGACAAATCTTACCTTCAAGCTACTGAAATTAACCTTAATCAGTATGATGTCCCCAACACTTGTTGCACACTAAACAACGCGGATGTGTAATATATGCCGTTATACAAATGTCTGGTAACAACATGAGATTAAAAGGAAACCTTTTTGTTGATGGAATTTTCGTCTAACTAATAACTGAAGAACAAAACATTTTATGACTTCTGATGCCAAAATTATTAATCTTATAAATATATAGATTAAGTGTTTCGGCCACAACATAATATGTGTAGTAATTTCAGTGGTGAAGCCTTGTATATTGCACTAAATTTATCAAAATGGGGTCAAAATTGAACTTTGAACACCTTTGATTTGCATCCAATATATATATAGAATTCCTTGCTAATCAAAAGCGGTATATATATCCATAATTCCGAACAACATGTGTGTGCAGACACGTAACACTTTTAAGTTATTTCAACAAACCATTTATTTACTTCGTCAAGTTGCTCGAGTTCAAGCTATAGACTTTACCGAATTATGCTAACAAAGCAGGTTGATTTTGACAAAATTATTAAGTGATAAAATTTCCACCTTCAGATTTAAGAGTCGCTTTGAAGTACAGCTGAGGGGTATCCAATATGAAACAAGCCGAGATAACCGGGTGGGGCTGAAGGCGTCCTTGATTGCTAGAAAGCTTACGTATGATCCACTGACATAATGGAATGGGAAATGTTTTGTGGATGTGAACACTTCGAAAGTAGGAGAACGGTGCACGAACTTGGGTTTCAAAGGTTGTAAGGTGAAGAACAAACCAATGATGTTTAATAAACAAAGGAATCACTAAATCGCAAAGGTCCGAAAATATATATATTTGGACAAAACATATTAAAAGCGAATAATATGTAATAATGAGAGTTGCATTTGAATTTTTGTGGATCACGGCAGCTGGTGAATAATATAACCTACAGTAATTCAGTGTACCTCTCAAACACCCAACAGGTGTCATGATTTGGGAGTGCATGAATGCCATATATTTAAAAGCCAAATATCTTGAAGACATGGTCACTACACGCAAATATGAGAGATTCCTCTACGACTGAATATTACTTTCAGCTCTATCATAATGTTGTATCTAGTAAACGTAAAAATAGCGACGTTAAACGAATCGACTACATTAGAAGTTAGTGTATTAATTATTGATGTTTGGAACTGGGCTTCCCATGTGAAAAAGCCATGGAGTTTCGCACTAAATATCTACAGGTTGCAAAGATGTAAGGAAT
The DNA here is from genome assembly GCA_944474145.2 of Dicrocoelium dendriticum. Lineage (NCBI taxonomy): Eukaryota > Metazoa > Platyhelminthes > Trematoda > Plagiorchiida > Dicrocoeliidae > Dicrocoelium > Dicrocoelium dendriticum. The sequence continues at coordinate 21,303,412 of OX104067.1, read as the reverse complement.
AGCATAGGCTTGCCAAGCACGTATTACCATTTATTAATACCCACCTTGTTTTTACTTGGCCAATTCAATAAATGAAAGCCTAATAATTAATACGTACATGCGTTATCTTGTTTGAGAGACACCAAGGTTATGATGCAAATCCGTATAATACTGTCAAGGGGTTACTGAGCAAGAATTATAAAATAATAGCATAAATGGCACCATCCAACTAAAAAAATACCGAATAGCAATGAAAATAATTATGTATGTTATCGTGAAGTTCCATGAAGGCTTCGTAAACGCAGAACATATAAATATTCTTTAAGGTGGAGCAGAACCAATTTAAAAATATAAGTTGCCGCTTCCACACCAGACCCACCTGAGTCGACAACGTTATTTAATACACATTCGACCGATTAAGGCAAACTGCTTTGCGCCATTGTCTACTAAAAAGGTCGTTACTTTTCTGACACATGTTTGAAGCACGTGAATGTCTCTCCAACGTATTCCACAATATTTTCTGTCCCAATTTGTGGGCAAAAAATGCCACATGTTTTCGTTTCTCTCCAATTTTCCAACTAAAGACATACTGTTTGTAAATATGAAATGCTTGAAAAATGTGAAACCTAGTTGCTTCCAGGTATTAGCGCAACCAACTTAAATTACACTAAAGATATCGCCCTGCTCAGTGATGACTATCAAGAATGTAATCGATCGTGGAACTCTTGGTGCTTATAACTTCCAATTCTGATATGTACTTTACCTTCGTCAAGTTCAATTTGTTCGGAATTTTACTAACATTAACTGTGTATTAAAATTTTTTACATTAGGCTTGTTGTGATAAGTGAGCTTATCACATTAAACTGATTACTTAATTGATGTGATCACTGGATACGGATTGACTGCAGTTCGTGCGTGTAATATAGTCAAAAAGCTGCTGGTTGCTGAAAACGCAGATTTCTCTGGGCTCACTTCAGATGTATAAGCAACATAATGAGATACAGATTATGATAATAAAAACCTACCCGACCCAGAATTTTATGCAAGGCTACATATAAACAACTCAAATCCATTTAGGACAATCTGTTATGCAAACTGCGATAAACTCATAGAGCTTTCCTCGTGACCCTTATATTTCTGTATTGTCAAGCTCATCAGTAGTTGCGACGGTTGCCATATAATGCCACGCTAACTCGAACAAAGTTTATCTCAGAATACTGCCACTGTGTGATACTTCATGTGCCTTGTCAACACCCGGATTCTTATATAGTTTATACGTTACAATATGGAGCTATAAATATCTGGATGAAGTAGATATACGTCTCCTTGGCTTATTTAATAAATACACATTATGAAAGAGAGTCTATCATTCTCCTTCGGATCTCGGTGCAGTTTTGCGAGGTCATAAGTTTTCTTCCAGAGCCACACATCGCGTGTAAGCCTGGCAACTGAGTCACGTTAAACCGCAACGTTACGAAGTTTATTGGTTATTCCACACGGATAATGTGCTATTTTTAAAGAACATATGACCTATCCGACTGAGTCTAAAGAACTCGGACGCCTTTTAGAGAAATCCCACAAAACATTTTATAAATTGGCAGTTCTGCTTTAAAAACATGCGCCAATTTTTGTCAAGTTGACTTGCCGAGTTGACGAACGCCCTTTGTAAACTTATACTTACTGCCAGGATTGCTTCCAACCATGGTGATAATTGTCACATTTAAAATGTTCACCAGCCAAGCAGAATCCATTAAAGAATTTACAAAGCGTGGTGCCACCTTAAAATATTTTCAGATCACCATTCGTTGTGTTCTTAGCCATATACGCTAATACGGTAGCTTGAATAAACCGCTCATATCCTGCTCCCTGGAAATGCCAATAGTAAATATGCATGGTTGCACGAATATATGAAACCGGAATATAAGTAATAGCTGCCAATTATTATAGGAAGAGAAATCGGTCTACTAAGAAGATGAGCTGGTTTGAGAGTTACTGCGAAGTATCCCCAATAGAAGAACAATTATATTTTGATAATAAATAGCGTAAAAAATAAGGCGTTATTGAAAACCGTCTGGGATACGAAATAGTTATGTTATTTAAGGGTACGCGGTAATAATCAGATTGAAATAAACAAGTCACTTGGCAAACTTCAACCGGCTGTCTCGTAGTCCGCTCATTCGCCGGTTTACTGATCGAAATACAATTTCTTTTGAAGCTCTCAGTACGCTCAATCGAGTTAGTGTGTAGTTATCGGTGCCAGCAAGCAAGTGGGGTTACGGTAGCTATGAATCGACATAGCATTTGTGGATTCCGTAAGGGCGAATTGGTGTTACTTATTGGTGGAATGATTTTGGCGAGTATTTTTGTTCGTCGCAATCATCCGACAATTCATCTATGGCGACCAGCTATCCGGAAATGCCCCGGAAAGGCCTTTTCGCCCTATTGGGGCTCATCAGTAGTGCGCATGCCTTGGCCCTCTGCGGAGGATCGAATCCATGACTGCTAATGGCTCTTGCCAACTAGCCCGCAGCATATTCAACTGCGCCATGGAGAATGGTTTCCGACCATCACGAATTGTTAGCTAACTGCCATATAGCCCAAACCATCCTCTACTGCCATGCAGGCACCTGCCATGCAGATGACAGCTGTTGGCCTTCCGGTGTCAGGACTTCCCGTTTTACCGCAGATATGAATCGACATAGCATTTATGCAAACCGTAAGGGCGAATTTATATTACTTATGAGTAGAAGGATTTTGTTAGTATTTTTTCGTCGAATTCAGCAGACAATCCAGATGAGTCTGGTGCTTTTCCGGATAGGTAGTTGACTCATCTGGATTGTCGGCTGGCTGCGACGAACAAAGATACTCACAAAAATCTTTCTACTCATAAGTAACCAGTTCACAGCCTCCTCTCACGCTACTACTGGCCACATAATGCAGTCTTATCCTATTATGGACTTTACATCTTGGGTTCAGCTCGTTAGGTACTAGTCGAACCATGACAGCAGTGTATATCTACGGCATTTGCATTTTATGCGGATGAGAGTGCTTTATGTAGAACACGATCGGATGCCTTTCCCCGTACAGACCGGCAACTATACATTCTGGCTTCTGGCTTCTTTTTGAATTTTGTTAGAAATCTTAGAAATCTGTTTTCCGTTTTGTGCTATTTGTATTCAGCCAGCTTACAGAGGTTGAAAATACATGAATATTTGATCTTTAGGTCACCAGAAAATGAAAGAGCAGAGTTAAGTTTGCAAATAATATGGGTAGAACCTGCTAAAATGTGTTCATGTTGCTTGCGTGTTCGGCCACAAGAGCTTGTGTCCGTGAGTGCGGTGAACGGGAGCGAGTTTGCCGCGCATTGTTAGTAAATATTTGCAAATCTCCATGGTGATTGCATAAGTAGTGCAAATGGCAGGTAGCAAAATGCATATAGCTGAAACCTTTTGGCATCTAAGTATGGACAGTCGACATCATCCAAGCTTTTGATAATAAGCAAAGCATCCATAAGTTCTACTGAAGTTAGTGATCGGCGTGTTGGAAATCTCACCGTTTTGTCGACATAGTCTCAGCAGTGAATACATCAGCAAAATTTGGCGCTTGTTAAACAGCGGTAAAACTCAGATAACGAGAGAACAGACTGCGGTGAGTTCGTCATTTTAATAGATTTCACCTTTCAGTATATCAAAAGAGATTCCGGAAGGTACCGCTACGATCAAAATGGGGTCTAACTGAGCATATGAATTGCAAACTCTCCACATAACTTGGGCACGATTTGACCCTTATCCGTTTGCAGGATTTGCTCACGAACGCCAGGATATATTACGTTGCATTCAGTTGGTGACAGATTCCCGTATACTGCGTTCTCATAAAATATTGCATAATTTTGCCCCAGTGTTTCAAACACCTATCCAAGCCTTTTAGGATTGTGCGGCACTGTTGGTTAACTGCATCATTAGAATTCAAACCCATACATCCCTGCGTTACATTTCAGCACACACATATAAACATAGTTGGATGGCTTGACTCTACTGCGGGTCATGATACATATCGTTTCCTCACAAACGTATTTTCTCAGCGAGTGAGAGAAATACCGATTGGTTAAGAAAACCACATGCAAGTGTTTCTGATAGGAGCACCGAAAATCAATTTTCTGAATTAATTCCATGAGAAATAAACAATGCGGGCCTTTTCTAAATGTAATCGTTATTAAAAAACGGCAGATTCTTCTAAATACAAAACTCCCTACAGTACAAGGCCACTTGTTCTGCAAAAGCCGGCATTCATTTCTAAAACAATCAGCGATTTCCTAAATCAATTATGAAAACTTGTTCATGCAGGACGCCTGCAATAATGAAGGAATGCATAGCATAAAACATATCTTAGAAATCTACTTCGTGCAGTCTAACTACACCAAAAATTTCAGCCATCCTCTTAGAAAGGGGTTTTTATGATCCCACTATATATAGCAACCCGACAAAACACCTTCATAACTACGGTCAAACAAACAAGTGCATTCGGCTTGGAAAAATAATCACCCACATATACATGTTCAAGCTTACTGATTCCGTTTGTAAGATTACTGCTTAGGATATTTTGTACAATTATCGATCATTCGTGATTGTAATAAATTTCTTTTAACGTAATGCTCCATAAATCCTTTTCACACTCGTGTAATTCCCTTGCGTTAATTCAATATCAGAGTGTTTATAAGTGTGTTTCTTCATGATAAATAAACACCTATCCTAACTATGTCACACGGTAAAATTTGAAAGCAGGTGTAGTCGATTATATTATAAAAGCCTTCCAAGAATTCTTGGGTTGACGATAAGCAGAAATATCTTCATTAATTTACAGGTATAGTAAGAGCTTTCATAACAGATGCAAAATTTTGCATTATCCTCCTATGTGTATTCTTTAACGAACAGTAAACTACAAATGAAGTGCAGAAAAAGCTCAACGACCATTAATGTTTCGCATGATCTTATGTGCATCACTTGCATGCATTTCCCCTTGCTGGCAAAATTATCCTGAAAACTTGTAGTGATAAAAAGAATCCCTATGAGGATAATTTATTCCCACAGCTAGTCGCCTTATAAGTTGCAATTACATAGTTTGGCTAGCTGCCTAGCTTGGTTACTATCACCACTGCACGGCACTCTAAGTTATTGTAATGAAGGCTAATGTTTTTTCACTTTTAAGTACAGAACGGTTGATTAGAGAAACTTGCAACTGACAACTAGTCTTCACAAAACAACCTTAGATTCCACTCGCATTGCAGTCTCGCTTCAACAGTGTCTACCATTGTATAAAAGTGTGTATTTCCTGAAAACAGCAGTAGTGCGAAGAAAAGTCAATTAAATTCAGAATGAGATTTATGTATAAAAATTGACACATTTTCAACACATTAAAATAACGACTATGAAATATTTGAAAAAAATTAACCAGAACCGTAAATTTGTAGAAATGAAATAGACACTGAATATTTTTATCACTTGAATAAAAGGTCAGTGTAAAGTAGCAACAATTAACAATATACGGACGGAATACTTCTGGTTACAGGCGAGCATTGCGAGTTACATGGCTAATCAAAACCCCAAAACTAGAAGTGTACAGTGTCTTGCGCTTTACTCTAAAAATAATCAAAGCACAGCAGTGGTAACTTTGCAGAGTTTAACATCATTCAATGTTGAAATGCCTTAACAAGTAACTTATCCATAGCCATATAGTAAAAAGAATGCCAAAGGAAAACGGCAGGTTGACTTTATGTTCCTGACTATAAGTAATATTTGCAGCTGCCTAAATTTAAGGAGATCTTTCATGTATAAGACCAGGCAGGTGCAACTTTTTTGGACATTATATAACCCATAAATGCAAGTTGATGATAACAGGCAGTTTGATATTATGAACTGATGTAAATGGTATTTACTTTTATGTTAATCATATCCCAAATTAACACATTTGCTTGGGATTAGAGTTTCATTTTAAACAGAATGGGACACGTTCTCTGGTCTCACTATTGTCACACCATAAAGGTCATGGGTGGCATTTAAACTACAAGTAGTTATTTTGTGACCGCCCGGATCCATTTTGTTTGATTATTAATAGTTGTGCGAAACATAATGAAATAGCAACTTATACAGATACTCTAAGAAGATAAACATTTACTGTTTTGTGTCGCACGCACTTAGTAGTCAAAAAGTATAACAGTTTTGACGCCCGTAAAACGCTGATTTGCCACAACCGATTCAATCAGGCGGGCGAAACACACCGGAACCTTCCTTACAATAACCTAGCTGCGAATCACTTTCAATATTACCACTGTAGAAACCCTGCACTTCATGATTTACTCTCGTATTTATCTGTCTACCTTCGTTCAGGTAAGTTAACCAATTATGGGCATATTCGACTAAAGGTGTACCAATTGTCGCGCCATGAGGGAAATGACAACACCGGTCGACTGTATATTCATTGAGTAAGTGTGGGCATCTCATTCTGCTATTCGAACTCCCAAAGGTGCTAATAACTTCCTTGACTAACCGACACAATTTAGCATCATACTGCGATAGTTGCAATCAGCCTCAAGTTTAATTTTTAGTTTCGTGCAATTAGGCTATTTTTGATAATTAGGTCAATTGTGCATGGAAATGTAACAAATAAGGCTGTCCCGCATCACATAATAATCGAAATTTAGAAAAAAATGATGTGGTTATAAGATTTTAATCACTGAAATCCAAATAAAATGGTCTTAATTACAATTTATGGTGCTGATGTGCAAGATATACAATGGTTTGATGAAAAGTAAAATTGCCGCAGAATAGTTTAAGCATGAATATATGAAGACTTCATAGTTTACAATATAATAACTATTGGACCATATCTGTATGAAATCTGCTAAAACGTATGTGAGAGCTGTTTCATTAGTATACACAGATCTACCGAACACACTGTAAAGTAAGGTCTCTCTGTTTCGATAAATATTTTGAATACACAGCGAGCAGTTTACCCACTGAGCATGCCGAAAGGTCAGTGTTATGTTCCGAAAAAATTAAGTTTCCTGACGTTAAGGATGTTCGAAAACGGCGCGCTTCCTCATCAACTTCTTCCAAGCACGTTTAATTTGCCAATAACCATTTTATTTGAGGCATCCTACATCGGTACTAACTCTACCGGCCGCTATTATTGTCTATGTTGTCTTCTTAACAAATCGACGTCGAGGCAGCCTGCAGAAATGAAACATACGGAAATATATCATCAACCATATCATTGCGGTATAACAAGCAGTGACTCGCCACTTTCTATTTTAAAACCATCCTTCATTCTGGCAACTGTAGCACTGATAAACTCCTTTTCAAGCAGCTTCTAAAAACTTCGGATGACAAAGATTCACGCATGACCATTAGAAAAGAGACTAAAAGCGCATCACTTGTTTTGAAATTTCGTCTCCTGTGTGAGCATATTTTCTCGATTGTAATAACAGCAAAGGTCCGCTAAACTATTTGTTCCAGGACACCGCAGGAAAGTGACTTACTTTCGCCAAAAGCAGTTAGATAATCAGACAATCGCAAATATATGTATTGCCTTCGGTGTCAGTATCAAGGAATCGTAGTTTTACTTGCCGTTTGGCCATCCGTAAGTAATGATTCCACTTGATCAGTCTTCTGGAAGGTTTTAGAAATTGTTCTGTTCGCTTAATTCTATATATTTATTCAGAATAACTACTTTCAAATTTGTTCAGACATTAGCTGCGCCAGGTGTGCATAGCACGGATGTTAAGAGGTTTGTTTTCGGTGCCTAGAGCCACTGATTTTGTGTTTCATGTCGCAATAAATTTCAGTAAACGATGTTAATTAATCGAGGCCATAAATTGCACAGACAATAACAATATTCTTCAACCAAACATTTAACAGCATATGTGCATCAATTACCATGTCTAATCCAAATGATTCAAGTTGACGTTCCATATATGTTCTTTCTGTGAACTATTTTAAATTCTTGCGTTGAAAAATGTGATGAGCCGGTTTATTCAACTGACGAAAATCGAGTGACAGATGGTGTTTAAATTCGCTTGTGTCAGGCATACATAGATACTAAATAAACAAACATTATGACTTTAAAAGATGCCATCCTATTTTGAACGACAGCTGGTAAACACTTCGCGATCTTAAGAAGAACAAGTAATGTGTAAAATACGCACAATCATCAAAACATTCAGCCACAGCATCTGGTGTACAAGTAGAAGAACAAAACGTTGATAATTGCGAATATGTATGGGTACGTGTGCATTTAAATTGCTGTCGTTTAGCTAAAATTATATAGGGGGTATCCAAAAAATGGCAGCATTTTGAGAAACGGGTGGTCTGCTTGTTTGTGCCATTTCATGTATAGTGGAGTGTACTTGTTTTCCATTGTATTCGGTTCCGGTTATGGCGCAAATCTCCTAGTCATAAGGAAAAGCTTAAAATATATGGTTGAGGATTTTGAAACACGCGGAAACCTCTCTTAATCTGACTGCCTGGATCAGCAGAAATGTAAAGTTAAATAATAATGCCTGCTCAAACAAACATGACTCTTTCGTGCGCGCAAACATTTTGAAGATTATCCGTTAAATTAACACGAGGGATTTACAAAACATTGACTAACATCAACACATGAAACATAATTGCTCAATTATTTCTTATTCCCTTTTTGTAGTGAGTCATAAAGCCAAATTTTATAAAATATGTATCAATGTTACCAAATATCACTTTTTGAGCCTACTTAAATGAAAAACCGAAAATGTTACATGGTGTATCCTTGATGTTGTCGAATGAAACAATAAGACGACAGGAGTTCAGGACAAACCTGGAGTGAAGTTCCCAAAATCCCTTTCTAAAATTGGCCGACAACGGTTTGTACGTATTATTGTTTAGAGTAAAAACACCTCAAAAAGTAATAGTTTCATAAACACAATACCTTATCCTCCACAAAGTACTAATTGATTTGCTATTGAGAAACGCATAATCCTAAAGCAAAACATTCTGGTCGCTAACCACTGACACGTAATCCAACATCACGCACAGCACCTTTTTTGTAGAAGCTAATATACGAGCTGCAATAAGCCCAGAATGAACACTTGCTTGCTGGCACCGATAACTACACACTAACTCGATTGAGCGTACTGAGAGCTTCAAAAGAAATTGTATTTCGATCAGTAAACCGGCGAATGAGCGGACGACGAGATAGCCGGTTGAAGTTTGCCAAGTGACTTGTTTATTTCAATCTGATTATTACCGCGTACCCTTAAATAACATAACTATTTCGTATCCCAGACGGTTTTCAATAACGCCTTATTTTTTACGCTATTTATTATCAAAATATAATTGTTCTTCTATTGGGGATACTTCGCAGTAACTCTCAAACCAGCTCATCTTCTTAGTAGACCGATTTCTCTTCCTATAATAATTGGCAGCTATTACTTATATTCCGGTTTCATATATTCGTGCAACCATGCATATTTACTATTGGCATTTCCAGGGAGCAGGATATGAGCGGTTTATTCAAGCTACCGTATTAGCGTATATGGCTAAGAACACAACGAATGGTGATCTGAAAATATTTTAAGGTGGCACCACGCTTTGTAAATTCTTTAATGGATTCTGCTTGGCTGGTGAACATTTTAAATGTGACAATTATCACCATGGTTGGAAGCAATCCTGGCAGTAAGTATAAGTTTACAAAGGGCGTTCGTCAACTCGGCAAGTCAACTTGACAAAAATTGGCGCATGTTTTTAAAGCAGAACTGCCAATTTATAAAATGTTTTGTGGGATTTCTCTAAAAGGCGTCCGAGTTCTTTAGACTCAGTCGGATAGGTCATATGTTCTTTAAAAATAGCACATTATCCGTGTGGAATAACCAATAAACTTCGTAACGTTGCGGTTTAACGTGACTCAGTTGCCAGGCTTACACGCGATGTGTGGCTCTGGAAGAAAACTTATGACCTCGCAAAACTGCACCGAGATCCGAAGGAGAATGATAGACTCTCTTTCATAATGTGTATTTATTAAATAAGCCAAGGAGACGTATATCTACTTCATCCAGATATTTATAGCTCCATATTGTAACGTATAAACTATATAAGAATCCGGGTGTTGACAAGGCACATGAAGTATCACACAGTGGCAGTATTCTGAGATAAACTTTGTTCGAGTTAGCGTGGCATTATATGGCAACCGTCGCAACTACTGATGAGCTTGACAATACAGAAATATAAGGGTCACGAGGAAAGCTCTATGAGTTTATCGCAGTTTGCATAACAGATTGTCCTAAATGGATTTGAGTTGTTTATATGTAGCCTTGCATAAAATTCTGGGTCGGGTAGGTTTTTATTATCATAATCTGTATCTCATTATGTTGCTTATACATCTGAAGTGAGCCCAGAGAAATCTGCGTTTTCAGCAACCAGCAGCTTTTTGACTATATTACACGCACGAACTGCAGTCAATCCGTATCCAGTGATCACATCAATTAAGTAATCAGTTTAATGTGATAAGCTCACTTATCACAACAAGCCTAATGTAAAAAATTTTAATACACAGTTAATGTTAGTAAAATTCCGAACAAATTGAACTTGACGAAGGTAAAGTACATATCAGAATTGGAAGTTATAAGCACCAAGAGTTCCACGATCGATTACATTCTTGATAGTCATCACTGAGCAGGGCGATATCTTTAGTGTAATTTAAGTTGGTTGCGCTAATACCTGGAAGCAACTAGGTTTCACATTTTTCAAGCATTTCATATTTACAAACAGTATGTCTTTAGTTGGAAAATTGGAGAGAAACGAAAACATGTGGCATTTTTTTGCCCACAAATTGGGACAGAAAATATTGTGGAATACGTTGGAGAGACATTCACGTGCTTCAAACATGTGTCAGAAAAGTAACGACCTTTTTAGTAGACAATGGCGCAAAGCAGTTTGCCTTAATCGGTCGAATGTGTATTAAATAACGTTGTCGACTCAGGTGGGTCTGGTGTGGAAGCGGCAACTTATATTTTTAAATTGGTTCTGCTCCACCTTAAAGAATATTTATATGTTCTGCGTTTACGAAGCCTTCATGGAACTTCACGATAACATACATAATTATTTTCATTGCTATTCGGTATTTTTTTAGTTGGATGGTGCCATTTATGCTATTATTTTATATTTCTTGCTCAGTAAACTCTTGACAGTAATAAACGGATTCGCATCAGAATCATGGTTTCCCTCAAACAAGATAACGCATGTACATATTAATTAAGTAGGCTTTCAATTATTGATTTGGCCAAGTAATAACGAGGTGGGTATTAATAAATGGTAATACTTGATTGGCAAGCATAGGCTATTCCTAACATCTTTGCAACTTGTAGATAGTTAGTGCGAAGCTGCAGGGCTATTTCACATGTGAAGCCCAGTTCCAAACATCAATAATCGGTACACTAATTCTAATGTAGTCGATTCTTTTAACGTCGCTATTGTTAAGTTCACTGGATACCACAAATAGTATGGAGCTGAAAGTAATATTCAATCGTAGAGGGTTATCTCATATTTGCGTGTAGTGACCATGTCTTCAAGATATTTGGCTTTTAAATCTTTGCCATTGATGCCGTCCCAAATCGTGACATCTGTTGGGTGTTTGAGAGGGAGACTGAAGTACTGTGGGTTGTATTATTCACCAGTTGCCGTGATCTGCAAAAATGCAAAAGCGTATCTCATCACTAAATAAAACTCGCTTGCAATCTTTTTGGGTCAAATGTGTATATTTTCTAACCGATGCCATTTATTGATTTGTTTGTTTATTAAATATCATTGGTCTCTTCTCGGCCGTACAACTTCTGAAATATAATTTCGTACACCGTTCTCTTACCATCGAAGTGTTCACATCTAAAAGCATTCCTCTTTCCATTACATTAGCGGCTCATATGTAAGCTTTCTAGCACTAAACGACGCCTTCAGCCACACCCTGTTATCTCGGCTTGTTTCATCTATGGGTCGAACATATTGGATACCTGCCAACTGTGCTTCAAAGCGACTCTTTTATCTAAAGGCAGAAATTATATTACTAAAGACTTTTGCCGCATTTAACCTGCTTGGATAGTCTAATTCGGTAAACCTAGGGTTTGAACTCGAGCAATTTTCCGATGTAATAATTGGCTTGTTGAGATATTTAAAAGTGTTATATGTCTGCACCAACATGTTGTTCGGATGCATGAATATATATACTGATTTTATTAGCCCAAACTGCTATATTTACATTGGATGCAAATCAAAAGAGTTTAAAGGACAACTTTTACTCCCGTTTTGACAAATTTAGCGCAATATACAAGGCACGACCACGGAAATTACTCCACATATGTTATTGTGGTCGATACACATAAACTATCACTTTATAGGGTTCATGATTTCGGCATCAAAAGACGTACATAATTTTTGTTCCCTAGAAATCTATTAGACAAAATGGCTATCAACATAGGGCTTCCTTTTCATTTCATGTTGTTACAAGATATTGGTATAAAGATATACGTCACACATCTTTGTTGGTTGGTATGCATCAAGTTTTGGGGGCGACATACCGAGTAAGATAAACGCCAGTAGCTTGGAGGTAAGCGATGCCAGACAAAACCATGTATCATAGACAAATATTTAGAATCCTGAAGGTTAGTATTTTGTAACTAATCTATCGGTATATTTGAATATTTCGGATGCAAGTTCGTTGCTTTCGACATCGTCAAAGAGTTTCCAGCAGCGACTATCAAAACGTACCCCAATAACATTCGATTTGGTTTAGAAGAGGCAAATTTAGATATTGAGGGTTAAATGAACTAAAACAAAATATACGGTAAGTGCATACATTTCTTTTCCAGGTTATTGTTTAGCGTCCTGTCAGCTTTATATATGACCTGGCTGACTGCATAAATTCCTTAATTATCATGCAAAAGTAGAACAAAGAACGCATGAGCAACTCTATTCCTCTCCAAATCGCCCTAGGACCAATAACATTCCTAACTGCTGTGATATATTCTTCTGAGTATAATATGGAATGTGAAGAATGGTATATTATGCTTTCAATTTACTGATTAAGTTCCGCGTTTTTCGGGTTATTTCACGTGCCAACAAAGATCCACTTCTTCCAGTGGGAATAAAGTTAAGATTATACTGGAGTATAAAATTTTCGCCACAAACGTAACTTTTCTGGTGCGAGGACGTCTTGCTCACCGAGCGTAGTATTTGTTATCTGCAATTCTTTAAACATGCGTGATAGTGTTAGAAAGGTCACTTTACATCATATTTGGCTTGAAAATTTTGTTGCCTAGCCACCGTTCCCAATGTCTCAGTCGTCTAAACTGCTGGCATTTTGGCGTGTGTTTTGGCAGTCATGGGTTCATTTGCCAATAGCGGAACGAGGTAATGCAAACCAATGAATCGCATAAATAGGGTGAACTACGTGTGGCGATTTTTCATGTTTCTGAGGGAGCTAGGTATAATGTGGTCTGCTGAGACGAATAAATTAATTTATCAGCCATGCTTAAAATTGTCAGAAAGCAAAAGTCAGATTTTGTCTTTTCAATTATATTATCTAACCATATCACCGAAACGGACCAACTAGTAACACCTCACATCATAAATTATTAAGAGTTTGTGGCGAGTTTATGGGCGCCATATGGGTACTTAAGTTACATAGTGTTTTTTGATTGAACTATTAACAAATTTTGTTTTACGTAGACCTAGCTTAAATGGAACGGCTTATAAAAACACGGACTTCACCGCATACGTAACAAAAATTTGAATTACTATCCTAAGTCAGAAACTGAATCTGTCATTAATATTTTACTCTCTTGCAGCGTGAGACAAAGTAGTTGGCTATTCCACTCTACATATATTCTTAAATAAGCAATGTACTACTTAGCCACATGCACATGAGCAATCGAAGCGCACAAATGCAAGTCGATTGAATCTGTGTAATCGCTGGAAATCTGTAGCTGTATAATGCTTCCGACTAACGTTCCTGACTTGTGAAACCGCAGATATAAGAGGAATACTTCGTTACCAATTTTAGTTAACGTATTCATATCTACGCACGGCGACTTCATAGAAATTTCAGTAGGAGCGTCCAGTAATGTTCACCTTCTAATCATATAAATATTGATATTATGACAAACATTTTCACCAGCAATACAGGTGGATATTTGCACTTATCCATTATCTAGATGCTAGCCGTTTGTGTAGGACAAGAACGTTTTAGTCCAAATAATTTTTCAACTACTAGAAACCATTAATGTAAATATCCAATTCCTACCTCAAATACATTGGACTGCTTAAAAAGTATCATATATACGTGAGCCAGGTCGGGCCTAACTATTAACTACCTGAAGAATCTACTTCGAAATGTACATATACCACTCAAATATATTTTCTCACGACAAAACACTAAACATGCACTCATAGTTATACCTTGCCAACAAGAAGGACAATTCTTTGGTACATTACGTCCACACTACTTTCGTTACAAATATTAGAATTCTTTAGTCTTAAATGTGTTTCAGTGACAATCCAATGTATATGCTCAGATCGAGTCACACCAAACAAGGCCACACTAATATTCCCTTAAGCATAGAGCTGTGACTTAGAGAGAACTGCTACTAATAGCTGTATCAATATGGTATTACAACTTTGTCGACACGCACGAGGAAATTTTATGGTTGTTGCCCAGTGTTGCATAAAAGTCAAATTCACAAGGAGAGCTCTTCTCAATACTTCTGACCAGGCCGTTACAATTATGAGAGAATAACAAATAACGTAGTATGCTATTGAAAGCTAGTTTGGGGACTGCTGCCATCTCAACGAGAAGGCTATATTTGATTGTTAATTAGGAGCATCTAATGGCGGTAAGCTATAAAGCAGCGTTACGCTGCTAATGTCGAAAATCAAGTAACCGCCGCGTGGCCAATGTAACAAGGGGGCTTGCATTCGGTCTCTGCTTGCACACATCAGGCCATGTCAACATCATAGCGGTCGTCTCGGCCGTCTTGAATAGACCATTATTGAGCGTTTCAGAATGAAGTGGCGGCAGGGAGTAGAATGCTGAACACGCCTGATATCCGGATGGCATATTCACTCAGGAGTATATGCTCCATACTAGCGCTATAGGTACTTCTAGTCAAGCCGCTTCGTAGCGACCCAGAGCAGTGATCTGCTACCAATTTTGTCAAACACCTTATCGTGTGTAAAATAACGTTTGCACCAAAGATGCAAGTAAAATGATACAGTATTTTCTTGACTGGACAGATAGTCTGTCCTTTAGATGTCGTGTTACAGTGGGAACAGCTTGCGCGAATACACGCGGGTAGGGTGTTAGGTAGGTTTTGACCAATGCGCTTGAGAGTTTTCTGTTCAGTAAGTTAAACGCTGCATCCATTTGTATGGAACCAAAAGAAACAATATTTTTCTGACATTCAGCGTGGTATCCAGATGCAATTTCATCCTAGCATGCTTTTTATAGACGGAACGGGCGATCCGTTTAATCGCAACGTCCTGAACTTTCGACCTTTCACTGCATCATTGAAAAAGATTGCTGAGAGAAACAAGAGCACAGATGATAGTGAACGAAGTATAAAGAACAATTTATAATTCTGATTTTTGTGCGGTCATTGCTTCATTAGTTCACCGCCCAATATACAATGAGTTATATATGTCAAGGGATGAATGTTACACTTCGAGACTCTGGATTGCGGCATGTAAACATTATTCAATAGTGGACTTTACTTGAATTAAAGCGGATGCTTGGTACTTTTGGACTTACAGTGTTACCAACTGGAGCAATAAACAGTAAGCCTTGCCTCCCACCTGCGGATACGAACGGCTAGAAATACACTCGCGTTTATTTAACAATTGAAGCTTACGTACGTCACATTTTACTAATTCATACACGCTGCCAACAATCTGTACTGACGATCATTTCTCTAGAATCATTGAAGCTGTCAGTAAATCAGAACTGCCTCGTTCCTTGTCTGCCGGTTGCAGTGTTTAAGTTTCAGTTCGTTATACTTACGTTTGCGTTAATTTTAACACAGTATATACTCTTACCCACAGCTATTATAGAAGGTGATATATATAATAATTACCTTCCGGCAGCAACGGTTATATAATGTAGGCATATTGATTACAAGTTGTGTTGCGTTTGGTCGTAATACCAACAAATCTTTAGGGAATATTAACTTTCGGAATTCAATGCTGCAAGTGATCCGCGTCTGCTGGACCCCGAAAAAAACCGACAAACGGCCAACAAATTAGTCGAATGATTATTAAATTGAAAAATATATATATCCGCTTGATCAGATTGAGTTCTGATGACATGCTATCTAACATATCATCGTACTGAAGCTTGCAAACCGTTATTTATTGCAAACGACGCAATGGCGTCTTAGCTTTTGCAACGATTCTATAAATGCTGAGCAATATAAGTGGCTGGCTAATAGCATTAGTAAATTCCTTTTGAAAATAACGCGCAAGATCGATTTTGCACAAATCCATGCCACGATTTGCTGACGAAATTGTTCTTGTTCAAACAGATATGTAATTCGTATTTCGCTATTACCTCCATTTTTCTAGCTAATATGGGTGTGTGGTTGATCGGACGAGAATTTTAACCTTTTAGCGGCTCCATTTTTTGCCCTCGAATAATGACAGAAGGCTTCCATTGGGTGCGAGACACCTGGTTTTAAAATGTGGCGTAACTATTTTGAGCAAAGGCAGAGGCAAGTCAATACCACTGTTTAAATCTACAGGGTGGAATTACATCAGGCCTTGCACAAGTCAAGGTGAGTAAGCGAGAAACTTGAAAGCAATTTTAGCTATACTAAATTCTACCATGTACATATTTTATCTTTTTTGCGGCATGAGAAGTGCTGGTGTGTCTGATAATTTATAAACAAATTATTCGAAAAGATAAGCACTGAAAGTTTTGCAAATATCAATTGGCGCACTGAATTAGGTTGCATCTGGCGCGCTAAGAAATTAAAAATGTTGCTGCTACAAGAACACTGAGTACGGAACACTTTAGATTGCTCAATTGTTTTCTTGGGACAGTAGGAAATTTCACTGAAATGAAGGCTTATACAAACGCAGTACAAATTCACTACGTCAAAATGATCTACATAGAGGGAACCCCAGTGAGGTTTGTACAAAAAGAACGAGATAAAAGTGCGTCGCGTTCGACCCGTAAACTACTGCGGATGATTGAAGGAATATAAAAATGGCAAGGAAGATGCGGTGACAATCTAAGTGAACAGATTGTTTAATCTTCTTCTTTGGATTCCGTTGGATTTTATTTGTTAGACTACTTTCACATAAGTTGTGAAGCAGTATTGCATTTAGGCGCTATTTTTAAATTGCATCAAAAGCATGGTTTTGGATGTTCTAATCTCCCACGAAAGAATCATCTATATTACTTACTTTTCGCATACGAATGCTATGTACGACAAATGTGATCAAATTCCATCCAGTAAGGAAATATTAGCCGTTGGATGCAGCGCAAACAGCAAGTTTTCCAGATATGGACGCACCATAATGGTGGGCACCGTATACATGATTATGTGCTAGACAGGATTACCGATCAGGAAGCTGAATACCAATAAGAATGCGATCAATGGTAGCTGGACGCATTTTGTACGGGATCTTCGGTACAAATAGGGTGAGAATAACTGTTTAAATACCGTTCAAGTGGTCTTATCAAACCAACCAAATACAATGCGTGAACAGAGGTGATGGTTCTAGGTAGCATATGCTCTAAGGTCAAAACCGTTGGCTTTTGCACACACAAGGCATGCACCTTAGATCTACATTAGTATGCCAATGAAAACCATGTGGGCGTTTGCTACGAAAATTCAAATTGGATGCATACTGAATCAGCTTGAATATGCTCATGTGACTAACATGGTACCCGAACTTCCCGGAGTGAATTAACTCTGATTAGGGGATATATTTGCTGCGTACAATGTAGCTCTTTCTTTGCTGTGGAACAAACTTTGACAAGTGTTTCAGTGCAACTCCCTACTGTGGCCAGTATTAGACCTTTCGGCTGCTTACGTCCAATTTTTGGGATCGCATCACTTACACCTGTTTTTCAAAAATGGTGCTGTGTCTCTTGTAAACAATTATGCTATTTGTGTGGTAGCGTTGCGTCAGTCGATCAGTGAAATTAGTTTTGATCCGATCTAATGAGTTTTTTAATATTCCTATCAAATGCTTCATCTGGGATAAGCATCTTGGCTTCTGATAAAACTGAAACGAAGGGAAAGCAAGATAACTACATAGGCTGAGCATAATATGTCGTTTTGCATACAGCAATGGTATTTCCATGTTCCCACGGTGAGGATAAGAATCATATGAAAACAGCGTAGATAACAAACGCACCGCAGCTATCACGGTTGTGATAGAAATGTTCATTCAAGTTAAGCGGACGAAAACAATGTGAAACGGCGATGCATTTTGATGCAGGTGCGGAGGGTCACACTAGCGCATTTGCGAATAGACAAATCCATCTTAAGATGGTGTGCTTACGTAAGAGTATTGCGCTGCACTCCGTGAGGATTTTTGGCAGTACTTTAATCTAAGTATTCATTAGCCAGACTTCGTTTTCTGTGAAACAGAGTAAATTATTGAAACGCACTCTCAATAATGACATATTTGCTCTATCTAGCTGTGCGGAGCAGCTACTAGATTGAGTCCTTGTTTAACGATTTGTAGAGGCACATTGTACTAGCTAAAGGCATGCAAGTAACAATTGTGCGGTAGCTAACACATATGGTTTGGGTACTGCATTTGAATTCCTACGTGAGTGCATTTCCCCACATTAATCATGCTTTGGCGGAACTCTCAGTTTCTCCGATGGTATGGATAACTCCGGAATAAAGTAGCTTGCTGCTTTAAGATTACGTTCAATTTTATTAACGACAGACAGGTATTGTCTTTCGGAGTAGGCAACTGCAAAATCAGCGTTGATTTCAGAATTAGTATGGTACCTGGAAATCACAGATTATGAAAAACAACAGTTTACATTGCTCGTGGCTTAAAGTGACCAATTTGCGCTGGTTTTCTGTGTCATCTGGAAAGCACACTCTTCAATCTCTCGATTCATATGGCCATTAATGATCCAAGCAGCCTTGGAATCAGTAAAGTGCACACTGGGAATATATTGCTTAACGGATTATATCGTCTTCACTATATATTTAAGAGAATAACTGCAATGAGCATATCTTGGAAAATAGCCCAGACCCACCCATCAGAAAACTAGGCGGGGTAATTAAGTAGCCTCACACGAGTACTGCTGCGCAAAACACATTTACGGCGTCAGTACGGCGTGACGCTACTTATTGGAAAATACTTGACATGAGGTGAAGGAAATCAGGTGTCTGACATTGAGTATTTCCTTTATTGTCGTTAGGCTAAAAGAGGACACACGCGAGCAGAATTCATCACAATTCTACCAAAGGCTATTATAATTTATTGTAGTAATCATGTAGAGAGGAATGTCAACCAACCGTCCTAACCATAGACAAAGTCATCCGTTCGCTGGCCATATTCTCTTCGCCGCTCAGCTCATATAAACCTCTAGGAAGCAATGACTTGTTATTTCTCTTGAGTGAAAACCTACTGAAAACATTGCTGTTTGTTTCTCACATAATTTATATAATTGTTATGCATTATTGTCGTTTTGAAAATTTATTTGCATTTAAATGGCATTTTGTTGCAATTCTCTAGATGATGCATGCTTTCGTATCACTTTATCTCACTAATGATGCATAGAGAATGAGCTCGGTGAGCCACTTCCAACTCGGAATTTTCTTAAGCCCGACACACTAGATCAAAGATAAATGGATTGCGTATTCGTCGCTCTTTCTCTTTCTTATGCGACCGGAATGAGTCCTAACTCTAATTAACTACCAGCCACTTTCGATATGGTAGTCTTGAATTAAACTCTTCAGTGCAACTGGTTTACTTGGATGACTGGTGGCCCTCAGGTTCGTGCCCAAAATACCTCAGTATGCAGAGAAGGAGAGCTACAAAACGACCGATAAAGTCCCCTCCTTAACAATCGACGCATCTTTGCAGTGTGTTGCTTTAAATTTCACCTCTCTATCTTGCTTAATTTTCGCAAGATATGCAGAGGCATGCTAAGGAAACTAGATCCGTCGCTCCCGATTTCTGATCACTACTGGTTATCTGAACCTAAAACATCCGGTAGTGCTTTTGTGTGAGGTTCTATCTAGGCGTTCGCCGATTACAATTGCCAAAATGCCCAGCATCGGTTTGGTTACCAAAGCTTCGCAAAGAGAATGACCAGCGATGGGCACTACGCAATATGAAGATCACAATGATTGTACGATTTAAACAGAGCTTGGCAGATTGAAACGTTGTTTTAGATTTTGCAAAATTTAAAATATGACCCTTAAAAATGTGCATATAAGATGTCATCTGGTGAAATATCTTTCCAGGTCCCATAAACTTGATTGCAATAACTGGTGACATGCGCAAAATTAGACACATCGTTCACCATCTGTTGACTAAATCCAATCACTTGGCCGATGTCCTCACTAGATTCAAATCCCCGGTAGAAAGTTGGACGTCATGTTTAGCATGGTAAAAGACATGTGGATCTTGGGAACAGATACATCGGTAAATATTTAAAATGTTAATCGACATCCTTTTGTTCCTTTAAAATTAACGGTTTCTCCCAATAGGAAAATGCAAGCGCTGAGATTCGCAACGTCTGAAACCAAGTTCACTACCTGACCCAACTGGAACTTAAGGGAAAGTCGGTTATTATTGGTGGCCAGTTACCAATTGAAAAGTTATGCCATATTTTGTCATATTACTGGTACATTATTGGTTAGAAAAAAGTCAGAAATGCGCTGCATAGCAAAGTCAGGATTACCGTGTGCCCAACATACATACCAACGGAATTTACTGAAAAATACATGAAAGATACCGGGTAACTAATTGAAGAACCGCTAAACCCTAAAACAAATTTCGTATTAGGATGTTCACATGTACATCCGAAAACATTTGCCTGAGTGCAAAGTATGAGAAAAAAGGGTGTGAAGATTATTGGTATTTAACTTTTCCCGAATTTTAAACTTGAGAGCATGTGAATGATTTGCAGGATATTACATGCTTGCTGTTCGTATTAAAGGACAACCGTTCTTAAAACTTTTGATTCAAACGAACACGAATCTTAAGTATGCACCAGAAAAACATTCTGACATATTTAATTCCGATGGTTTGCGAGTGTAATGCGTACCAATATTCCGTTATTTGGCACAACTATTAGGCCGCAAATTTGACAAGTGAGATGAACTCCTTAGTAAACACTTGCTGCCGACGCAAGTTAACCTCTTCCTTGAATGAGGCCAAACTTGCGCATATGATTCAAAACACTGCTGGCTACTTTGCCCTAGTTGCTAGCGGTCAATATTTTAGTTTCTTGTGGAGGAACAAGAGAAGTCGCAACACTGACCGGCTTAAATAGAATAGACAATCGTCCGGTGCATTTTCAGATTGTTGCTTAGAATATCTAGTCTGTGGAATACAATACAGAATGCGAAATGATACTTTAAAACCTCTTGTTCGTTAGCAGTTAGAAAGAGTTTATTACGCTTACGAAAATTACAATTTGGTATCCATATCCAAATTTACGTGGGCGAAATCGTGGGTACTTTTACTTGTTTCACCAAAGTTAAACATGTCATAATTTCACACGGAAATAGTTTCTGGAAAAAGTGGTGGACGTCTATATGACACCAAATCAACAGTAGAAATTATCGTAATTCATATATAATTCATGTGTATTTTGGGTTATCTGTGACTTTAATGTTGCTATTTTTTCAGTCCCATCAAACTGTTGCTAGCACGGAAGCAACAAGAGCTCAATTCATTACATTTCTATTTATTTGTATGAACTTGCCCTTGACTCGCGTCACCTGTACACATCGTTGACGGTTCGTTTCGCAAAATAAAATTGTTTAGTTTCGTATTATGGTTGTTATATTGATTGGACGAGTTGCATAACAGAAACCATGATTCCGGTCAAGGTTTTTCATGCCTACACATTAAATGCTAGCAGCGAAGTATTACAACTTAGTTACTTTGTTTGTATGCTTGACTTAATTTATATGTATTAAGCAAAGGAATTGAGTGCATAAAACTCTTGGCTTGGCTGTCAGTCGGGTCAATCTCACACACGTGTATGGAAATAAGAATGAGGCAAACAGCCGGAGCACATCTAGGGAAACGCTAGACGGCTGTGTCGTCCTATTTGAACTCATCCCTAGCATACCCACCAAACCTTTCCGAAATCGGACCCACTACTTAACACGTACGAGCAAGGAACATTGACCATTAAGCCATGGGTGACAGCAGCGCACCGCCATGACTGATATCTGAATACTGAATACTGTATTATAGAGCAAGTAAAAAGGAATTATGTACAAATCTTTCGAAATGTGGTGAAAAACGTTATAAATGTTGTCAACCGTGAATATCATTGTCTTCTCATGTAATATTATAATATTCGACTTACGATATTTCAGGATTCATAAATGTGATATGTCATCGTAAGTGTGCAGTCGTTCACTGAATCGAATAGTGGCAAAATCGAAATCTAACAACGTTTTGAACTGTTGCACAGATGTTGCCTCAATCACATGTCCAGGTAAACTGTTCCAAATGTTTACCACTCTCTGTTCGATGCACAATAGGTGCGGAACACATTTCACATCCCGCAACACAAGTTTGTATCTGTATCCGCGTGTGCTGCATTACCCTCGTAAGTGCAGCATTGGCCTTGGCATTGGAAAGTCACCGAGATGTAGAATACGGTAGGTCATATTGAGGTCGACTCGCACCCGACGGTAGGATAGTAGGACAAGCTGTCATGTAGCGTAGCTCATCATCCACTATCATTCATGTTATGAACATATAGGTGCATGGACTTAGTTCCCAGAGTCAACGGATTCCTTTGCAGTCCGCCACCAATCGAGATGGAGTGTAAGCACATGTGGCATGTCCTATGCACTTTCATCACATGCATGATAAGGGAGGATAAGTCTCGTCATACTGCAGTTAGGTATCATCAGGACGGCGCGCTGCCGTCAACCATGTATCCGTGGCATATGTCCCTGGTTCGCAAGAGTGTGGTGGTGGGTTCGAATCCTGTACAATTAGGCGGGTGCGAGCTACTGTTTTATTCTACTAAGAGTAACCGGCAGTGCAGTACTTTCTTGGATGTGTGGTGTCTGTCTCTCTAAAGCTAGCTGCGACAATATTTCGCGAACTGCACATAAACCCATTTACTTCACACAATATGCATGACAATATAATTTTATATATTAGCATTAATTCAGGAACAATTCTGCCTGATACGGACGGCCCTTTCACAGTTTATCTTACGCATATGGTTTGCAAAACCGTTATGCTTACCGACATGCTGTATTCATGCCACAAGAAATTTTTCCCTCTTGAGTTACAACTAAATATTGTTCAACGTAGCAAACCGATATACAGTGGTTCTCGTTTATTACATCTGATTAAACCAGTTTTTAACCGACAAGTATATGAATCATAAAGGCTAAAGCAGAAAATAGACAATCTAGTTATGTTATTACTTGGTGCCCGAGTTTCTCCATTGTACTTTGTCAGATGAAGTCAACTTTTCCTGACACCTTTTAGATGATACTATCTAGTTTGGTAGTGTTTTAGTCACTATATTTAATCAAAAGGTAACAGATAATTTCCTTTCATTTTTGAACAGACTACCCCAGCATTAAAACATGTCAGCTTAATTGTGAAATCAATGTTTCTGTATTCAAGGCCGGGTAACTTGACTCTTCCTTTTCAAGTGCGCACTAGTCAACTGTGATATGTGTAAACCGACGCGGATGCTCAGAGATCCCACTTTTTATTTGAATGAAACCCTGTCAAATGTCAGCACCGCTCCAGCTTCACAGCGGCAGCCAAGGAACGAAATTTGCGATATTATTATAGTTATCCTTGCTTAAGATTTCTCGCCTGATGTTACGCATTTTGTGATCAGCTCTGCAGTCGCTTGAGAGGGCAAACGTTTTAACCAAATAGAAATATTATATCACATAAAACCTGTAACGTAAAGTAAAGTTGTAAACCACCTATTTGACTGCTGTATTAAACCCTTTCATTTATAACCACTGCGAACAGGATAGCTTCTCTCTGCATGCTTCAGTGCACATTTCACAGAAACATGCATTATACGCTGGTGGCATTTTGCACAGTTCTTATTAAATCAACTTGGTGCAACATATCCTGTTTGGGAAGATGGTTCAAATAAGTAGATATAACGGTGAGTACCGAAAATATTTCACAAACGTCAGGGTGACGGATAGGCAAGTGGAGTACGCAATATTTCATGTAGTAGCCTTGGACAATAAGGTCGACTTGGGACACTCACATGCAGAATTTGAGTATCCCGACAGATTCGATAAGGTTGGTGTTGCATTGGATTCTTCGTTCATGATTACGCATGCATATTGCACCATCGATTCTATCGATATCGTTATGTTAGTTTTAAATGATGGTATATAATTTTACTATCTGTTACTGCACACTTTGTAAATATGAGTTGGACCTAATGGTATTGCGAATAACGTTGTAGGAAAAGCTAAACGATTTCACTTTGCCTGAAAACATTGGGGTATTGTTGCATGGAATATGACCCCAATAAAAATCACTGTTTAGGATTCCAATGCAGTACTCAATCCTAAACCGCTGCTGGAATGTATCTGTAAGGATTCACCTATTTAACAAGGAAACGGGGCTAAACGTTTGGTGCGAACCAATTGTTCGTTGTAAATCAATGAAATGTTAAAAGTGCAATCAAAGCTAACTGACTAAACATCTCCAGATAAACGAATTGCTCAAACAAACAATTTCATTTTCAATACTGTTGGGTATATAAACAAACTAAGATTTATTGGATGAACATCTATCCTAAAAGCAAATTGCAGCGCAAAATTAATCGTAGTGTGCTTTATCAAGCTGCACTTAAATCTTTTATTCCTAGCCAGATTAAACCTGCAGAAAGTGTTAACCATTCGCGTTTAATATTGCTCTGTAACTAAGGGATTAAACCTGCAATGTCCTCTGCCGTTTGTATTAGTGCATGAGATGCCAACCTCATATTATCGTGATGATCATTTCATCCTTTAACGTAAGACGGTTGCCGAGGTTGTTGTTACTTATATTGCCGACTAGTCCCGTAGTTTGCATTCGGATTTAGAACCGCGGTATACTAGACAAATAAAACTCGACAGAACCACTTTTACCGTTCCAGTCAACTTGATCGAAGGGAAAGCATCCATTCGCTCTTTAGCCGGACATGGATGAAGACGTAGTTTTAGTAACACCCTCATGTTACCCTGGTGATGCTGCTGTCTACGATTAGCGGCCTCCATCTGGTTCGCTTTTTGTTGTGTTAACAATATTATTTCTTGTTGGGTTGCTCCATTCATTAGAGATATTGCGTAGAACTTACGTCATTATGTTTCATCTACGAGGCTTAATTTCTCGCCCATAAATACTTGCGGATCTCTGGTTAACATCAGAGGTCCAATAATTACTTGGACATTACCTAAATATTTAGAGAATGATTAGCATCGCAAATGACTATGATATAACTAAGCAAGATATCCGCCGTCTCTGCATTTGGTCTGCTTACTTAGCCTTCCGATCCGCCCATCCAAAACATCATTCAATAAACTGCTAAAGTAGGTGGCTGCTGAACATACGACACTGATGGATAACCGCTGCTCCTGATACCATCTGTTAATAAGCGGGATGTTCTTTTGCGCTGCACTTTGAATTGGGTAGATATCACGATTGACCAGTATAGAAGAGATCCACGTATGCTATAGAAGCTTAAACATAGCTTCTTGACAGTTTGGATAGAGATCGACACTTGTTAAGTTAGTAAAATCGTAGGAATGCAAACACTAGTGGATGGTCTGACGCGTAGTGCTGCACACTACGGCAGGCACTTTGCACCTTCAAATTGCAATGCACCGTTGCGGGCTGGACCGATTAACCTCAGGTTCTAGCTAATACCGAACAGCCACCGGAAGTACTGGATCGATACACTTACCGTGGTAGCTGTGCCACCTTTGGTGCTCAAGTCACTAAAAAAGTTACTTCGCCTATTAGCAAGGCTCGTATGGCTTTCCTTAGACTCATCCACCTGTGGTACGGCTGGATATTATCCTGTTCGTGAAAATAGGGTGCACATTGCTATGGTAGGGCCTGTCTTGCTCTATCGATCAGAGATCTGGCCAGATCGCAGTGAAGACATTAAACGTTTGAGCGTGTTTGACTACCAGTGTGTAGGGATTATTGCTTATGGTTGGGGGGGGACACCGGATGAGCAGCGCTGAGGTACGCCAGTAGGATTTCGCAAGAAGTCTTCTGGTGCCTCACTCTAATGTCTAGGCCATGTCTTCCGTATGCCCGTTGGCACGATTTCTCAGCGCGCAATATATACCGTGGCTATACCAAGTTGGACGAGACCACCAGATGGCCGGTCCATGACTTGTCAAAGTGACAATATGAAATAGGCTGATGGAGTTAGTTAGGCTGGTGCCTGCCACCTGTGTAGATAGGGGTCTCGGAATGGTCCACACGAATAGTTGGAGTCCGTATCCGGCATGGTGCAGTCAAACAGTCATGCAGTTAGTGCCGTTCATTAATTCAGTATTTTATATATGGTTGCTGAATTTCGTTTCAATCTGATTAGTTTAACGTATTTCTATATGGCTTCCAGTTTCTGTACATTATATTCGTCTTTAACCCGCCATCATCCGGTTGTCATTTCTTGTTACTTTTGTAATGTGACTAGTGGCAGCGGGATCCACCGCACTTCGGCGCTTACGTCTGATATGTTAACTGAGCTGAAATGCACTGGACTGAGAACCATAAGAACAGTGCCAGAGTAAGTTTTGCCCTCCATCTAAGAAAGCAAACTAGACCCTAACGTCGCTATCAGATTAAATACCATATTGGAGGATTTGCCTTAAGAAGGCGGTTTTGAGAGACTACAACTCGATGCCTTATGCTCTCGTCCGGAGCGTTTCTATAATATCCTGAACCACTGCATAATATTGGCCGGTGACTTCCGCTTGTTGAGGAAGCCGCTTCAATTACGAACGTTTGCACCACACGCGGACACTAGGCCAAGTTTGTGATGTTGGATATAAAGCGACCTTCCCACATACTGTACTTTGAACACAGAGTGGAACATGTTTGGATCAAGCGCCCAGTAAGATTTAGTAGAGGACCAATATATACAGTAATTAAAAGTGCTGTCGAATTTACGCTTAACCTACCTTTGATTAAGTCAACGATTGTATAAGGAAGATGATCTCTAACATGTATGCTTCCAATGATGCTGTATGTCAGACATTTAAAAATGCCACCTAAGAAATCGAAGAACGCTTAGTGTGTCAGCAGGTGGCCGCTACTTTTTGAAGTCTTTTTTTGTTCCGATGAAGTTACACAGATGGTGTCATCTACTTGCTTCCGCCATACTATGTTCCGCATTCATAGATATATAGCCTTTTAAAATAAAGCCTATAAGATGTTTTTAAAGTCATGATTTCTGTTTTATATTGCGGGACCTTTATAATGTTTCGTTTGTTGCCTGGCGCTATACCACTCACCCGTAAATATAGAGGAAGCTTTTATAACCGTCAAACTCGACACTGTGGTAGGCGTCCCGCTCATACTCACACACGTGTCCACTGAATAATCATTCGACGTAGTCATCGCCATCTAGCCAACAGTGGTGGATGCAGGCGGAGGTATATCCATTTCCTGTCCTTGTATCCCGTAATGCATAACGTAAGAATCAGATCAAGTAATTTTTGATAGCTGTTTAACAGAACTGATCATTTTTATTAAAAAGTCAATATTCGCCTTCATGAAATTTTTTTAGTAAAGATAATCTGAATCTCACACGTTGTAGACACATTTTCAACCTACTTGTACCGATCGCATAGACGCTAATAAAGTCTAACTGATATAGCCAGATATGAGTAGAAAAGTTTGATATCCGATATTTACGTAACACCTATCAGATAATTTTCAAACCTTCATCGGGACTACAGTCAACCAAATATAGACAATGCTTTGGTAGTTCATATAGAAAAAAGAAATGATGTGCTTGTGTTTTGCACGGTTCCGTGATGATGGCCATGCAGCTTAATGTTGTTCAGGCTGTCACAACTTTGGTGTGGAAGTTTGTTCTATAAACATTAGTCCTTAAGTTGATAATTTCTTTTTGCAGTATGCGCGTGGTACGTTTATAGTAGATATATTCGATATATTTAACGTTGCTTTTTGGAAGTATTCATCTAAATGAACTTGTCAAACTTTCATGTTATGTAGTTACATGGTCAACCATACACACGCGTGACGTGCGTGCTGCTGGATCATTTGAATTATTCCCTCTAGCCACTCTCCAAATTCTTCGCAGTGTTGTCAATGTACGCTCATTCGAAGCGGATTTACCAGCCCTAAACAGTGATCCTTCATACATGGGAATATCTTTTACGATTAGAGTCTGCGAAATCACTAATCTTTTTCACTATCATCCGTAATTAAGCGCAAAAGGATAAGTCAATCATATTGAGCCGATTGCCTTTCTGTGTGACACCATACAACATGGAATTCTCTAGGCAGCAGGATACCTTATGCCGAAGGCTGGTTCCAAATACCTTGTTAAGATCCGGCGTTTCTCAACATGGCTGTGAAGGAATTTGTGATCTATAAATCTGGGTTCAGCGCCGTGTTCAGATTCAGTTGGCAAGTTCCAGTCACTCGCCATACCTTGAAACCTTTTCAGACAGCTCGCCTGCCAAACACGTCACATGAGCCGCGCGACCACGCCACGCGATCACGCCACGCGACCACGCCGCGCGACCACGCCGCGCGCTCATTCGAAATTGCAACTACCACGTTCGCCTGACCCATGTGCGCCGCTATCAAAATTGTAAAAGTACAGAACACTTACCAACTAACTGGATCAGGTAACGGCACTAGTTTGGGTGGTAGAAATGCGATTCCGAAAAGGCTCCCAGCGAAAATAATTTTCTGGTTAAGAGAATGTGCTCTAAACCATTT
The DNA here is from genome assembly GCA_944474145.2 of Dicrocoelium dendriticum. Lineage (NCBI taxonomy): Eukaryota > Metazoa > Platyhelminthes > Trematoda > Plagiorchiida > Dicrocoeliidae > Dicrocoelium > Dicrocoelium dendriticum. The sequence continues at coordinate 21,274,214 of OX104067.1, read as the reverse complement.
TCGAGTCAATTGAATCCAGACCGGAATCCAGCACCTGCTTAAAAATGTTAAACTGAATTCACAAGCACATCAAGTTGAATCTAAATTGGCCCACAGGCATAAACGAGTACCCATCGCCTTGACCAGTTGGAAATCATTGCAAGAGTACTCGGAACATCTGCATCGGTGGTGCAGCGGTTAAACGGTGCTTACCTAACAAAACGTGTGATGCACACGCGGACGTGAAAACAACACGTGAGCTCAGTCACTGTAGGACGCGGTGCGGACTGGCACGCGGCATCCATGGATGGTTGAGGAAGTTCTGTAACTCCCACCCACTCACGTGTGCGGCATCAAGACACGACACAGAACTGGTGGGTCGGAAATACTCTATCCGCGTCCGCGTTCACAGTGCCCACAGTTGCGCGCAGACGACCGAAAGTGAAATCTGCTCCACAATGAGAAAGTTTCGACTGCCTTCACTAAAGGTAGCTGCATGCAAACTAGCAGACGGGTCCGTCAACCTCACCTATGCTTAGCGGTGTCTACGTGTAATTGATTGTGGATAATATTGCCTAGGGGAAATAATTAATGCGTGCGGTGCTTCAATATGCGCTATCATGGAACAATGTGTCAGTAATCGGTGGGAGTGTCCGAATTACCAGGTAACTGCAGTTGATAGGCCTTAATGATGAAGTTCGCATCAGCATCTGCACAGCAATGCAGGACATAATGCAGTGAGCTCTGCGGAAGTGTACTGCGTAAATTGTGATAAGGTTTCCGGGTTGGCAAAAGCTTGCATTTACTGGTCTATATGCAATCGTTAGTATATTTCAGCAGTTGAAATGGTGAACAAATGCGTTTTTAAGAAGCGTCATGAGTTAATGTGAAAAAAATGTAACGATGAACTATGGTAACGTTAGCGTACTCCTCACCACTGTGGCAAAATGCGACGCACTAGATATGGTGAAACGCTGTTTGACCGAAGTGATTAACCTAAAGAGTGACCGAAGCTTAAGATGGTTAAAACAACCGACATTGCGCTGTATATTTTTATAGCTCGGGTTTCATTCGGAAGTATGCAGTAAAAAACATGGTGTTATCATTAGATCAACAATGTCACTATTTTGTACATAATACTAGCAAACTCCAGTAAATGGCCAAAAGATTTGAATATCAAGTGGATGGCACATTTTGAACATAAAAGTGGATAAGAAAAGCTAGGTTTAAGGAATTTGAAATCGCTCACCATGGAGTGGCACATCACCAGTACTTGTCTGCTCTGTTTGTAAGAATGATTAGCTTCCAGACCGATATTTCGTCAACCAGCGGACACAGATGGGACACTGCAATTCCGGTCTTTGTGTTTCACAAATAAGGCGATGTGCACACAGAATGAAGTTGGGAACGCCGCTTGTAAGTAGACACTGATGTAACTGCTGAATAGTGGATGCCTGAAACCGGTAGTGAAACTCACGTTTCACAATATTTTAACGCCACATTGAAAATATACAGCGGAATGGATTGGAACGATAATAATATCATAGGTAGAGGGAAGTTCCTTTTCCTTTCCGACGACACTAACCAAGGAATAAGATTCGGGATATTTTCAACAGTGATGTATCTGGAAGGCACATTTCTCGTTGCTAAGATGACTAACGGCATTGACAGACGTATTCACAACAACTGTGAATATTTGTGTATAGAACATACCGTGAGCAAACTGTACATAGCACTGCCAGCACACGTGAGGCGCAAGTCATGGCGGCATCTAAGTATAATGCTATACTGTGAGATATAGCGATGGCGACGCACGTGTTGGGTAGGGTGTATGTAAGGTGACCAGATTATTGGTGAGCCAAAGCGAGACGCTTCCAGATTTCTTGCATGCCAAACCAAGACACTTAACCTACCCCTGTTTGTTTCTGCATATGCTGAACGTACAGCACATTGAAATAAATTAACTATCTACATTTATTGCTTCAATGCAGTAAAAAAGTACTTGCATTCTTAATCAGTACAATGGCCGCGCTACTGAAATTATAAATAAATAAATAAATTGTATAAGCTTGGTAGAAAGCGGCAATCAATTGATGACATGACCAAATATACCTAGAAGCATTGCTGATTTGGAACAGTTAAACGTGTTGTTAAAATAAAGTACAACCAAAATTTTCGTAGTTTATATAGTTGAGAAGTTAATTGGAAAATAGTGGGATCCAGGTGCATTATGACGCTCGTTCGCGAAAAATCAAATTTATTATTATAGTAGCGATAGCAAACATTCAGCGTGATTTCGATATGTTGTAATCCACGGTTTCATGAGCACAGGAGCCAAAGTAAAATGTCGGTAAAAGTGTTTCCGATTAAAAGTTAATGTACTACCCGACATAATACGATCTGGTACAATAGTTATGGAACAATAGTTAATTAAAGAAAGAAAGAAATGTTTTATTCTCGACATTGCGAAACACGCCTGCATAGGCATGATCATGGCGACACAACAAGGACTGGTTAATGTAAAAACGACACAAGTTTATAAGTAACATATGGATCCATGTATTATGTGTGCACGTACGTGTTGAGTTGTGTTGCTTGAATTTGTGAATGTGACGTCGTATTTGTGATCATTTTCGGTCAGGCATGGGAAGAAGAGAAATGATATTTTCATATTGGATGACCCACGTCCGTGGATTGGTTTAGATCATCCAGATATGTGAGAAAAAGTGAGTTTAGTGAGCGGCGAGTCACACCCGGCACCTCACAGTGTCGTTAAACAGATATTTGTAGTGTTTCATAGAAAAACGCTTACCAGCCTAAAAACCACCTTGTCCATTAACGCTGCCGCCGAACCATTTGCTGGAACTGGGTAAGCCCGAATCAACCAGCTGACACCAGGAAGAGATTTTTCTCCTAGCTGGAGGAATGTACTTGTCGTAGTAGATCTAGGCGTTGCATCAGCATGTAGTGAAGTCGTTCGCAAGTACAAATTGCACTCTTGTCTTCAGTACTGCCTTTCACCATAAGTATCGCTTTCAGTTTTAAAAGCTAAACTGCGTTGTACAGAATCTGCTTTGATTCAATTTGGACAAATTTAGAGTGATGCATCTGCGGCACAAGTTCGTTCATTCCTACAAAAGCGGCAGCCTAAAACTTAAAGACATCTGGCTAGAAGGATCTGAGAATTTTGTCCAGGATGAGTTTGAATGTTCATATCAGACTGAAACGTCGCCAACATATGAGCCTCCTGAAGCACGCAGTCGGACAATTTGACCCTTTGATATTTCCACAACTTCTCGGCCTATACATACGTTCACATGTGGAATAAAACTAAAAACAAGGACCAGCAGAAAGAAAAGTAAAAATGCATAGTAAAAGCGCATTTACTGACTGCAACAAAGAAACCTCGCTTTCAACATCTTCATATTTATAGTTCACTAAAACGGTAGTACTTACCTAAACAAATGACACGTTTAAACTGTGGTACGTTTCCCATGATCGTAGGTCAATATGTAGGTTGATCCATATCTCAATGCATGTGTCAAGGTGAAATTTACTACAAAACACTTTCGTTGGGAACACAGGGAATTTCTGTTAAATACTCCTTATTGCGTATCTACCGTCTTGCTTGAATTGAGTAGTGTTATTTTTTGCAGATACACGCTAATGAACCATCTCAAAAAAGAATGTTAATCCTAGCTTCATAAATATTTGACACAGTGGCTTCAGCTGTAGCATCCTACAATAATCAGCTAGTAAAGTTTGGACGATGGTTTAGAGAAAAATTCGTACCATAGGCAAACGTTTTACAGAAACGCGTCAGGGTTTCCGCCACATATAAACATAAAACACAATATTTAGCACAAGGCACATATAGGCCAGTAAACAAATGCTCTTCATATGCACATATTAAATATGTTTTTAGAGGAGATTTGAAGTGGATCCTGATCTGCTGGCTGAAATTCAGAATACTAGAATACCACTTACCTAGAGTATGGAATGCCTTATTGCGTCGGTTGGGTTTACCACAAAGGGAATGTTAATGTAGCAAAGTTCGTACCTGCTTGTCCCCACACAGCATTTGTCCGCTGAAAAAGACATTTGCAGATCAGTGCACCACGGCTCCATAGCCACCAGGTCCGAGCGCGAACGTTTCCACTGATATTCCCTAAAAAACTTCGGTCATGGAATGCGCAGATTTTATTTACCTCATCCGCAAATATAAATGGTGAACAAATAATTTATGTGTTTATATCATTAAGAAAATCTATCAACGTGACACTGCCTTGAATCACAACGCGTGGATCATCACAGATGAACACACATGATGCTGTATGTTAGTCAGAACTAGTAACACGCCATCTGTGCTGGATCTTGTGACTACCAACGAGGAGCATATGATTGATTTGTTGGTTTTATACTGACCTTTGGGTCGCAGTGATCACACAGTCATCAGTTTCAAATTCGTCTGCTATGCGGAATATCTGAATGATAACGATGAGACTGTGCGAACCATCACAAGGTATGACCGACTCTCCCAGCTAGTCAGCGCCACAACATGGTCTTTCCTCGAAGAAGAACCCGCGGAATTCGCCTGGTTCAAGTTCTTCAACACATTCAGTCAGCTTATTGCACAGGCTTCAGAGATAAAAGCTTGCAATAAGTGCAAATCAGTTTCTTTCGTTACGAGCAGAACCCGAAAATGGATGACAGTACGCAACGCAGCATGGCGAGTAAACAGAGAAGCTCCAGCACCGGAAACTTGGGACAACTACGTAGCCCAACGTAACCACTGCACTCAACAGTTAAGAGAAGCAAAGCCGCCTATCATCAGAAGATCGCGAAAACCTTCAGTGCTAACCACAAACTGCTGTACAAGCACGTTAATAGACTACGAAAGGTGAGGCAAGGATTTACTCCACTCAAGATGGCTGGTGGCCCAACAAGAACATCTATGGAAGCTGCTAACGCGCTGCAGATGCAATACGTCCCCAAGTTTCAAAGAGTCTTGCCACCAAGCGACCTACTAAGCTTTGTATTCTGCTCACCAGGACTAACCCATATCAATTTTGCCGCATAGGCTGTATTGTAAAATCTGACATTTCTACGCAAACGCAGCTCGCCGGGTGTCGACATTATCATACAGAGGCATTGAGAGCAGCAGCAAACCAACTGGCAGGACATTTAGCTCAGATTTCCAGCACTGCTTAGACCAGAACGGAGTTCCCACCATGTGGAACCTTGAAATAATTACCCCGATTCACAAAGTTGGAAGCCGAACTGATCCCTCCAACTACCGCCCAGTAACCATTCTTCCTATACTCTCCAAGTTCATGGAATCCATAGTTGCCGATACACTGAAGTGCTATCTGGAAAACTGCAACCTCATCACCCCTGAACAGCAGAGTGTCCGTCGACAGCGGTCATGTACAGCCAATTTACTAATTGCACGCAGTAGTTGGACCGAGGCAGCCGACGCTGGAGAAGGTATTGATGTGATCTACCTGGATTTTTCCAAGGCTTACGATCCTCTGGACCATCAGATACTACTATCTAAGGTGTAGTATTACGGGATGGGAGACTGTCTTTCAAGCTGGATCGCCAACTTTCTACTTCAACGGCAATTAGTGGTCAGATATCGGAGTTCTTTATCGGAGTGTGATGCGCCGCAAGTTTCTGTTCAAGGTCCACGTTTGTTTTTGGTGTTTATTAAAGACCTTGCACAGGTAATCGCTTCAAACTTCCTAATTTTTGAGGACGATATCAAGATCTGGCGCAAGATCCAGGCGAACGCCGACCAACATGTGTTTCAGAGTGAGTTAGAAACTGTGTATCAAAAGTCGATCCAAAACGTATTGCATTTCAAAGTCAGTAAATGCAAGGTGCTTTCCATCCGACATCAGGGCAGCTACTCATACCGACATGGAACGGATGCACTGCAGCAATCAACTCTCGAACGTGACTTGTGTGCCCTGGTTCAAGATGACTTGGGTTGCTCCAGGCAATCCGAAAACGTCTCGAAGACCGGGAACCAACAAGTCGGGCTGTTGTGGCGGGCGTTTAGACAAATAAACAGCTCCATTTTTCGACAAACCCTCAATGCGTATGTTCGCCCCCATGCCGAATATGCAGTTCAAGCCTGGCATCCATGGCTGAAACAAGAACTTAATGCACTGGAGCAGCCACAACGCCGGGCATCTAAGAACGTAACTGGAATGCGCAATCTGTCCTACCAGGAGAGGCTGCGACGTCTAGGATTGTTCAGTGGAAGCTATCGCAGGCTACGAGGCGACCTGCTTATGACATACTTGATTCTGCGAGACCCACATCATGTGTGCCGCCCTTTAATGCAACCCAGCAGCAATACAAACCTGAGGGGCCACTCATTAAAACTCGCAGAACAATACAGTCGTCTGGATTACCGCAGAAATTTCTTTTCCATCCGTGTCTGTCACCCGTGGAATGCTCTCCCAGAATCGGTCGTCTCTGCACCGACACTGACAGTATTTAAAAGACGGTTGGACGATGCACTCATCCACTTACACTTTGTTACTTAACACTATGTCTCCATCCTACACCTGGAGGTTACCCTGGAATTATTTGATGTTAACTGTGGGTGTTGTGAATCTAAGTGGACCGCAGGACTGCAGTGACGCAAATGATTAGTCCTTATTTTCGTATTTAAAGTATTAACTATTTTACTATCCTTTTCATCATTATTGTTATGTTGGTATCCCCTGCAACTATCCAACGGGACTTGTAAAGCAACGCTTCTTAACCCGTATAAATTCATTGTTCATTTGTTCATGGTACTTGTTGCGTGCGACTAGTGTAGTAAGCTTTGATCAATGATTGTAAGAATGCAGTGATCCCGAATATTGTTAAATTTTCCAAAATGCTGTTTTGCGTTTCTTTGTCAAAAGCGTTCTGTATATCAATAAAGAATTTCGTGGGCGTTTTGCCATTGTCGGAAAAGCTTGTCAAATTGGTTAGAAAGGCTATCTGAGTAGTCTAACAAGAGTGTCTTGCAGAAACCTGTGTTCAGCCGAGTTTATCAATTCCTATGACGGCAAGTGCACGACTGTTTTAATTTTCAAATTCTTTCCATTATTCACAAAACAATCCTGGTGAAGCTAATTAGGCGGTAATGTTCAATGTATATCATTGAGTATTGGAAGTATAATAAACCTTTCCCATTTATTACGGAACATCCACCAAATCTAAGCTATGGCAAACATTTTGATTGCAACATCGATTGCAACATCGATTCGATCAACAACAGTCGATTGGATTGCAACATCGCGAAGTTGCACTATGTACCTGATGCTCCGTTGCTTTTTGTATCGTTGTTCAAACCCTACAAGGACTTTTCCAAAATCAAACTGAAGCACAAAGTTATTCATGACGAGTCTGTCTGTTGCTAGGTTTGCTTGATACAACTGAACACAGAGGATACATTAGTTTTATCCTGTCAAGGAACTCCATGAATATCACCTTTCATGAATATGTACGCCTGCTATCGGAAAGGTCTGATGTGCGTATTTTCTTGTAAACTACTCGATACCATTGAATGAAACTAGCTAAATCCAACGATGAATATATTATTGCCTTTGTCGGCAGAGTCAATTTTAAGTGCCAAAGTTTCAAAATGTCCACTATGATGAAAGAACGGTTAAGTGCCTGATCTTCAATTGCGGTCTCTAGTCCTACAGTGATTTGGGAACCAGGATTTTGAGAAAAATTTAAACTATCCTTAGCTAGTAGGCTACATCAGAATACCATGGTTTGTCAGCATACGCCAAACCTTAAACACGATGCATTCACGTGTGAGCGTTTATCATATGATTCCAATTTCAAATCACAACAGCATATTTAAGAAATCCCGCCGAAAGAGCGGTACATGTCGTAGCGATACCACCATCCGCGAGCTAGCAATGTAGCAAAAGGTAATTCGCACAGTTCTGTCTATATGAAAAGCACAGATGACCAGGGTTCAAATGACGCGGACAACAAGAAAATCAATATCGCGCGGCCTTCGCTTTCTTCGACTTATCCGTCCAGCGGGCTCAACGCAAACGGAATTGCGCGTTTGGTTTGCTGCACTTCCTTCGGTCTTTCCACATCTTATGCTCTATTCACAACCAGCGTTTTTGTTGCCGACCACCCAAACTTAGTTATCTTAGATTTGTAGGTTCCCAATTAGACTCCTGTTGCAATTTTTGCCGGGAGATTTCCCTTTATCCTACCTAATGTTACTACCGCACACGTTATATTGGTCTTTTCGCAATCAACTTAACTGTCTCGGCCAGCTTCTATTTTCTTCCCATCCCACCTATTTAGGATCAGCTATCTTAAAGACAACACACCAATGCCATCACTTTCTTCAATAGTTGCTTTGCAACCTTGCAACCACCACACTCTCCTGACTGGTGTGCGCCAATCTCAAAGTACAGAACGCTAACAAACCCCGTAGGTCAGGTAACGATTCCAAGTTGAATGACAGAAGTTCAAAATGGAAAATTCGCCAAAGAAAGGCATTTGCGAGATAGGAGAATGTCATCCAGCATTTAAATTTGGTCTGGCTTCCTTGCACTGTTTAGAAAGATATCATACAAAGTGTGCAAATGTTCTAACAACAGGTACAAGCGCAAAATAGCCCCCAATATGCAATTTGGTAATGTACTACCTGCTCTGCTTTCGCACTCGTGTAGTGCTTGCTTATCCTAGCTCAGAAATGCTACCCGTTAATCGCAGAAGACGAGCAGAGGATGAACGATAGGTTTAGCTCAATGGAAACGAGTACGCACCATAGCCGTTTATCGGCTTCTAATCGACGGAATGGTGCACAATTCGCTTCACCTGAACCGCAATCAGCCAAGTCCCCATCTCCGTTGTCTTCTCCAAATTTGGTAGAACGCCGGGCGAAAACAGACCGACAAACAGTGTTCACGGCAACGAAATCAGGCACTAAGCAAAACGTCAGGTTAAGAAAGTTCTACTAGACCTTGCATCTAGCGTTAACAAGGAAGAAATAGCCGAACTCCAAAAGTCGGAACCCGTAGCTCAAATGTTTATCGTCGAGACAAAGCCCCCAGGAAACTCAGTTACGTATGCAAAGATTGCTGAAAATGTCAGTTGAGAGAGCGCCTGACAGCGGCCTGTTCTGTAGTAAACACCGTTAACTCGAATGAAAGGACACACAGTAAACAATCAACACTTGTCCGCAGGTCAGGACAAACGAGTAGCATACCTTATAGATCAACGAAAAATGGATCCAATAATAGTGTCCGGACTGTTGTATGCTCAAATGTCCCTGAATATACCGCTATCACATAGCGGGAAAGTTATGGGACGAGCAAGATCAATGAAAATCATTATGCGCTCAGATGAGCATAAAAGCCAAGCCTGTAAAATTAGTACGAATTATTCGTCATGCGCTCTCACCACACTATGGAGAAGCCAGACATATTTGGGTAACACTAGATTCCTACAAAGCGTACAAATTTTTCGCTCCATATATGCTCGCTAAAACAAGGATCCTTTGGGCTGCGCATTTATCCTTATGTCCCTTAGAGCACGCGACAATCAAAAGGAAACACCGAAGAAGGGCACAGCAAACAAGACCACCAAAACTGAAACTTCATACATGGCCTGCCAGAACATCCTTCTAACGATGTCCAAGAGACTGGAAAGCACGATTTAGATCATCAGCGGTACATTCGTGCAATACTTTCTTTGGATAATATTGTAGCGCTATCACTCACCAGTAAACCTATATCATCAAATCCCTAAGGATGCGGCCCTAGCATTCTAAAAGTTTTGCTTCAGTCGAAGAAACAGTCAAAGGATGTTTTGGATCGATGGCGGGGAAATCGGAAAAGATTACTTTTAGATCTTGGGTTTAAGGTCGCAGAATCTTTGCACACCTAAAATTCCAAAGCATACCGACGAACGTACAGTAGAGTAACTTGATTGCTGCTTTAATTACTCTAAGGTAGATCTAAGCGCAGATTTAAACACACCTTGGTCGAATCAAATTTCGGACGAGGTATCTTTATGCCATCAAATAACGAGGAACTGCCAACCTATCATCATTCGGCATGCAAACACACTTGACTCCCACAACATTCTGTGGGCTCTTAGATACCGAGGAACTGATCTGCTAATATACTAATACTAAGGGTCTATTTAACATTCAGGCCGAACTGAAAGTTTGCCAAGCTTTCTGGTCAAATGATGTCATTGGTATCACCGAGAGTTGATTGCACACAGGGATGACGGACGCTGAATTTTAACTACCAAGCACGTCGCTAATCCGGAACGACAGGCTCAAGAAAGGAGGAGGGGTGATCCTGTACTAACAGAGGAGGCTTACATTGCGAAGACGTTGAGGATTCAGACTCGCAATTCGCCGACTCTCTTTGGTGCGGCTTGCAGTTAAAAGGCAGGAACTCTTGCATTAATATATTGGTGTACCGTCCCCCTAACTCTACACCGGAAGACCACTACCACCGAATGGCTGCTTTAAGATGCAGTGTACAACAGAAATACACTCACATGCTTTCCATTAGTGATTTCAACGTACATTGTGTAGAAACTCCTACCATGTTCGCGGAACAATTCAAATCAGATCTACAAGATTTCGTAACCACTGTTCTTCTTTACCATCATATCATTTTGTCCACTCGGTTCAGAACAGGTAACAGGCAAACTGTTCTGGATATTGTGCTTACCAACGAAGAGTATATGATTGAAGTGTGGGTTTTAGTTTGCACGAATGGTTAGCAGTGATCACGCTGTGATCAGTTTCAACTTCGCCTGCTATGCAGCATATCGGAATAAGAACGGTGAGATAGTGCGAACCATCCCAAACTACGATCGATTACCCCAGTTCGTTAGCGCCTTAAGTGTGATGCTCCTTGCCGAAGAACCCTCCGAAGTCGACTAGCTTGCCTTTTTCAAAAAATACAGTCAGCTGATTGCAGCGGCTTCAGCGACAAGGGTTTACAATAAGTGTATATCAGTTGCTTTCGATAGAAGCAGAACTCGAAAAAGTATGACGGTACGCAACGCAGCATGGCGAGTATACAGAAGAGTTACAGCGCCAAAAAACTTGGAACAACAATTTAGCCCAACGTAACCACTGCAATCAACTACTAAGAAAACATGAAGCCGCCTATCAACAAAACATCGCAGAAATCTTCAGTTCAAACCACAATAGCTCTACAAGCACGTCAATTTTATGTGAAAGGTAAGGCAAGGGTTTCCTTCACTCAGGACTGCTGATGTCTCAACAAGAACGGCTGTGCAAGCATCAAACGAGATGTGGATGCAACCAGCCCCACATTTTAAAGGATCTTACCACCAAGCGATCTTCCAACGTTTGTCGTCTCCTCGCTAGGACCAATCCACATCACGCAGACTGTATTGTATAAGCATAGGTCTCTACGCAAACACAGCTAGCCGGGAAGAAACACCATTCGCCTAGAGGTACTGGAAGCAGCAGCAAGCCAGTTGGCAGCATCTTTAGCTGCGCCTTTCCAGCTCTGTATAGACCAGAATACAGATCCCGCTATGACGAAGATTGGAATAATAACCCTGATTCACAAAGGTGTCAGGAAAACTTAACCCTGTAACTACCGCGCAGTATTCCTTCTTCATATGCTCTCCTAGTTCATGGAATACATAGTTGCCGATGCACTGGTGTGCTATGTTGCAAAATTTAATAGCATCACTCCTGAGCAGCGAGGTTTCCGTCGACACCGTTCATGTGCAAAAAATTTACTAATTGTATGCAGTAGTTGAATCAAGGCAGCGGACGCTGGAGAAGGCGCTGCTGTGGTCAACCTGAAATTCTATAAGGCTCTCATCGTCTAGATCATCGGATACTACTCTCCAAACTCCAGCATTACGGGATCAGCGACACCGTTCTAAGCTGGTTTGTCAACTATCTACGTCAACGGCAGTTAGTGGTCAGATTTCGTAGCTCTTTATCGGATCGCATACAAGTCGAGGGTGGTGTGCCGCAAAGCCCATTTCTAAGTGCACGTTCGTTGTTAGTGTATATTAATGACCTTCACAGGCAATTGTTTAAGACGTCCTGATATTTTCGGCGATATTAGGATTTGGCATAAGATTTAGGTGAACACCGACCAGCATCTGCTTCCGAGTGACCCCGATACTGTGTATTAAAGGTCTACCCCAAAACTTACTGCATTTAAATTTCATTAAATGCAAGGTGCATTATATCCGTCATCATACCGGCTCGCAACCTATATACTGCAACAATCAACTCTCGAATGTAACCTGTGTGTATGGGTTTAAGAAGACTTGGGTTGCTCCAAACAATTCGAAAAGTTCTCGAAGACCGGGAACCAACTCGTCGGGCTGTTACGACGGGCGTTTGGAAAAATAAACAGCTCCAGTTTCGGCAAGTGCTAAGTGCGTTTGTTCGCCCAATTTCGAATAACCATTTCAAGCCTAGCATCCATGGACGTAACACGACCTTAATGCACCGGAGCAGCCACAACGTCAGATGTCTAAGAACGTAATTGGAACGCGAAAACATACATATCTGGAGAGGCTACAACAATTGGGGGAATTCTGTGGAAGCTGTCGCAAAATACGAGGCGTCCTGATTGCGCATACTTGCTTCTGCTAACCTCACATCATGTGTATACAATTTACTGCGACTCGGCACCGATAAAACCCCAAATGGCCACTCAAAGAATCTGGCTGTACAGTATAGCAGTCCGGAGTGCGGCAGCAATTTCCTTTCCGTCAGTGTCTGTGTTGCGGGCCCTTCAAATATCCCCGCAAAACTTGCCAGAAACTCCGACATATTGGCTGTGGGAAGCGAGCTCAAATTCCACCTCAAAACCTAGTAGCGTTCAGCCACACGGAGAATCGGCCCAACTGCGCACCCGTTGACAAAGTTCTTCTACAAACTACCACCCGTCGAGGTAGCAATTTTTCCTCAAATATTGAAATATTGCTTAGACTGTGATTCGGACTTTGTTGGTCATGAAAGAGCCTTCAGAGGGCCAGCTGTCTTGCTTCCTCTTCGCCTAGGTTAAGAGTCGGTCGGTCACGTGATCATGTGCGCGTCGTTAGACCGGCAGCATTCGCGTCTAAGTCACTAGCGCGCGTCAAACGTAAACCCCTCTCGTGTGCGTCCGTTCCGATGGCTCAGCGTTCATCCGAATACGTGCGGTTAGGATGGTTCTCACGCTCGCTCGATTTCCGTCTAAGCAGCGCGTAATCCGAGCTAAGCTAACGCCATCAGGTCAGCGCAAATCCCTTCGATTGGCCAGTATGCTAACGGGTTACCGTAGGCGTGCTCCAACCATGTCAGAGATTATCTTATCAGGCATGCTGTTAAGTATAACAGTCTGCACCAGTGGAATGCTCTCCTACAATCAGTCGTCTCTGCACCGATACTAACAGTATTTAAAAGACGGTTGGATGATGCACTTATCCGCTTCACTTTGTCACTTAGCACTACGTATCCATCCAACACTTGAAATTTACCATGGAATTATTTGATGTTCAGTGCGGATGCTGTGAATATAAGTGGGTTGCAGGACTTCAGCGGAGCAACTGATAAGCCTTTACTTGCATATTTAAAATGCTATTTGTTTTACTATTTTTATTGTCATCCTTTTTATATTGATATCCCCAACAACTATCCAACGGGACTTATAAAGCAGCGGTTCTTAACCTTTATAATTTCATTGTTCTTTGTTCAAATGCAGTGGTAAATGCGCTTTTCGGTTCAGAGTATTTGAGTTGTAAACTCCAAGTCCATCGCAATTGTACCTGCTTACATAAATATTTCCTAGTTATCTTCCTTAGCTGGCTTGCAGATTGCAACGGAATTTTGCATGAATATCTTTGAAGTTGTCATGGTCATAAAACTAATGTCAATTTATATTATGTTAGTATTTCACTGCAGTATTGCTTTAAGGAACTTTACATGAAATCTACATTTGCTATTTTCCCCAGTTCGTACTCTCTATAATAAGTTCAAACTGCTAACCACTTCAAAAAACCTATATGGAAACAAATGTACAGAACACGTAAAATAAAATATATTACCTGATCATGTCATACAAATTGATCAGACCACTCAGTTGGTCTGTGCATCGCACTATCGAGAATAAATATTTTATTTATTCATTTATTTATTTATTCGAAAGAGCTTTTCTAAATTAGCACCTGTAGGACACAATTAGTTAATATTTACAATAAAAAGTACATTAGTTGACGGGAAAGTTGAAATGTTCTTGAACGAAATATGGAATAATACCACATATTATCATTGTGTTTATTCAATAATCCGATTTAATCTTCCTGCATTACTGTATTTGTTCTTCGCATTAACTTTGTGTATAAAAGGAAATAAGCATTGCACAAGTGTCATCGTCAACATTGAGTAAGGCAAACACTGGTTACTTAATCACACTGTTCCCGTTTGTCTTATTTGCCTGCTACTTTGAACATACGCTTTGTCTGAATACTAAGAAGCTCATCACACATTCGATGTAGATTTTCAGCAGTTCACTTCGAGGTGTGCATTGACTAGCCGTCCGCTTTTACTTCGTACATATCTGTTGTAGACAATCGTTGGTTATCATGATAGATTCGGTTATAGTGACCACGGTTAGTGAAGATTTTGATGGCGACGGTGCATTTGGCTTATATGATGATACCTGCGACTCCGTTCAGATTGTCGACGTTATCTTCCTAATAGGCTGTGCAATTTGACCCGGTGCCGTTTCGATCGCTAACGTTGGAATAAAAAGCACGAAACGCCTATCTATCTAAGCAAAAAGTTATGTTTGATTTGTGAATTTAGAAGGTACGTGAAATAACCTTCTAGCACATCATAGCCAAAATTGAATTATACTTACGTTGTCGCAGATGGTTCATTTGTCCACATGCCCTCATATGAATACTTCCTTCTCTCCCTGTATAAGTTCTTGGCGCATTGTGCGTGCTTAAGGCGAACCGTCGCTGTCGTCTTCAAATACTCTGCTTTGTTTTTCCCTCGATTCGCCTATCCTACTCACCCTTCTATTTAACACTCGTTGGCCTATAATGTGAAATTACATTTTCTTGATTGTAATGGAACCTCTATTGTTTTAATGGTACTGCGCGTGTGTGCGGACAGTTACCTCCATACTTACAATCCGTTGCTGATCTGGTCCGTTGCTTTTTCATGCTACAAAAATTGGAGACTCCTGTTACCGATATATTTGCATGCTACTGCCCCTTCACCGTTCTAGACTGACTCTGCGGTTACCGCAAATGCAGAATGCTTGGAAGACTGAACGTTGTTTTTCAGATTACATTTCTGTTCTACCAGTTCCCAATCTATCCGTAACGCAGAAAACGGAGAATAGTTTTAAGCTTTTGAGCATGCAACTTGGCTCCGAGAATCGACGTGTATTTGTTGCTCTAAAGTTGCGGGAGAAACCCACATTGCAGAAAACTTAAGTACCCTCTATAAACATTGGGGTGTTCGAATAAACACCTATACTTCTCGGTACATTTTAGTGCAGCTGAAGCAAGCATCTGGTGAATCACTGGATGCGCTCATTTACCGACTTGTTTGATTGTTCGGAATTGTGACTACAATAGGATTCCAAAGAAAAAAAATGGAAGAAACTATGTTTATACAAAACAGATATCTTATCTCACTGGTTCTCTGATCAGGTGTATTTTAATGAAAATCGCAGAGATGTTTACATGAGACAGGGAACGTGAGGGGGCCCCCGCGATGGTCGCCGTTCCGGAACAAAACGAAAGTATCCTCTATATTACCTGGAAATAACTGAAATTTACCTTTTGGATTCCACGCTCTCTGAGGCGATCCCCAGTTAGAAATAAGTGTCACCATTGTAGAAAAGCTGAAAGTCGTGCAAATGATATGTCTTGTCCTACAAATAGTGAAATCTGCCAGAATTATGGTAAGATCGGTTATTTAGCTCGGGTTTGTCGTTCCCGCGCCAATACTTTACTTTATTATGAAAATGAATCCAGATTTTCTCCGGTCAGCACTGAACAATTTATATATGTTGTCAATGAATGCAAACATCCGCTTTCTTCCTTATCTCAAGAACCCAAACTGTTTTCTCTAGCTATTCGTCGCGTGTTTCCTGAAGTTATAAACTAAAGCACTTGTCTAGACATGGAACTGGATTCTGCGACACCAATCACGCTTGTGTCATATGGTTTTTACAAACAGCATTTTAGTCCGCTAACTTTACATCTTTCCGATTATACTATTCGCAGCTACTCCACCGAATTTTTAGACTATGGCCCAGCCGTTAGGGAGGTTGACGCGCCAAAACCAGGATCTTCGTTGGGCAACTTAACAAGAAGGTGCTTACAAAAACATAAGAAATAGGGTTGAATCTACGCGCACGGTAGCGATCTTCATTGAGCACTGCCTAAGGTTTTTTCAACGCACGCTTCAGATGTTGGCTTGGGTGCATTTCTGTCCCCGCTGCACGATGGTGAAGAGAAAGTGACTTCTTACGCATCACGTTCCTTTTCTGGTACTGAAAGATATTATTTCCCCGTCGAGAAGGAGACCCTAGTATGCGTCTGTGCATTTGAGAACTGGCAAATTTACATATTCGGGCGTCAATTATATTTGCGCAAAGATCATTCTGCTCTTACAACGCTACTCAGTCGCGGTAACAGAGACCAAAAGCCAGTAGGCTTAAAGCGCTGGTATTCACGTTTATTCAAATATGGTTATGAAATAAAATACGTACCATATTGCTCTAACCAACTTGCAGATGCTTCATCGGGACTCCTAGTGTCAAATGAATGGAAAAACGAAGATCTAGAGGAGGTAAATTGATACAGCAGCTCTTAGACAAAACAACTACAATAACATTTGACCTGATACGAGAGCACACTGACACAGGTTCTGTTCTAGCAAAGCTTCGGGAGTACATCTCCACTTCATGGCCCAGTCCTACCAAGGTCCAACCTGATTTACTTCCAAACGAAATCCTACGGAATGAGTTTTCTACTGAGTGCAACTGCATTATTACAAGGGAGCAGTTTGTGGTCCCTGAAACCCTTATTTCGCTGGTGGTGGCATGTGCGCATGAAGGTCATCCAGGGATTGTGAGAAAAAAAGCTAGGATACGATAAGACTATTGATGGCCGAACTTGAATTCCAGGGTCTGGGCGGTTATTCGGAAATGTTACGCCACCCAAAAATTCGAAAAGAGTGCGACGTCCCTAGATGCTCCAGTCCAAATTATCTTGTACATAATGAATCCATGGGTAAATATTGCCATCGATATTATGGTCCCGTGTACAAATGCACCTCCGCAGAAGCGCAACGTGCTAGTGGCTACATGTTTCCACAGCAAATGGCCAGAGGATATTCTTTGAGGCACTCATCATGAGGCGTTCCTTAGTTGACGCTCCGCCTAAATTTACAGAGATTACTGGAGAAAAGGAAATTTCCCTTTTAGTTCCTTCCAAAGGAGTGCTTTCTTTCGGCTTGCTGCATAGGAAATTATCCGTCGTATTAAGCCAGTCGTATCAATCTAGAGATAACGTACTTATCGAGGTTGATCCAATCATAACCGAGAGCAGCAATCTCAAATTTTCATTCCCGTCAGATGCGTCCTTCTCATGTTCCCAGAACAGTCAGTCGACCTTAGGCTAATTCATCATGCAATTCAAGAATGCGCTTTATACACCCATGAAGTGTGAATGTTAAGACAACAACACACTCGCTAAGGGCACAAATAAAATCAAATAAAATATGACAAAGGTATATGGTGCGCCAGCAGTTTAAAATTGTGGCAGTGGTGATATCATTGATTCAGACTGACAAAAAGCTCATGTTTGATTACACCTTGATTCCTCCGAAAACGTGACAAATATTGAAGAACTGATGTACAGTAAGCCCGTGTGCGTGCATGAAGAGCTTTGCACGTTTGTCTGATGAAAGAAGTTGAGATACATCCTAACAACGCAAATTGGAGGTTTAACCGGCCTCATGGAGTACATTGGACGCCAGCTTTCCACAGAAGCGAATATGATTGGACACAGGCATATTAATAAAAACTAACACAGAAGTTTCGCTGCAACAAGCAAGATGCTTCAGTGACCTGTTGATCGCTTTTAATTGCCCGTTTAAGTTTCCGGGAAATATCACAGGTGAGCAATATATAAAGTGCGGTATTACACAAGAAGTGATAGACCGTAGAATTGCGTAACGAGGCAGAGATGTTGATCTAAGTCGAGAGACGTAGAGCGTTGTCTTTCGACTTCAGTGAAGGTTTCATTCACATGATGCGAGCACATGAGATCACAGCTTATTATATCCGAGATATTTCACTGTTGTACAGAAATATAGACTGGCACTGTCAATACTAAGATGCGAGGTGTGCGTCAGGAGCCGTTGACAACAGCGGGGTTAACATCTACACTTTAATGTGTTGTGCGAAAGACAGTGACGTTCAAATTTATTGAAAGAAAATGGTCCCTCACAGTCACCACCCGGCCTAATTGTGCTTAAAAATAGCTTGTTATTTCAATGACATATTGATTCATAATTGATACGCTCATAAGAGTATTATATAAAAGAAATTTTCTTGCAGCTGTCTTCTGTATAATCCGATAAAGGGGATAATTTACGAATCGAAATGTCATAATATCTACAAGCCGGTATAATTTTGTGTAATACTGTTAACATCCTGTTAGCAGCGCACAGAAAAGCCTTTGAAAACAATTGTAACTGCCAAATTATCCCATTTAGCCTGTTGTCGTGAGCAATAGGGTAGAACAACCTCACATATCTCTTTCATATTTTTGAGTTCAGGCCTTTACGACTTACCTAACCAGCTAATTCTACAGTACGAACTAAAAAATTTAAATCCATATTCCTAATGAATATTTGTAACTTATGCACAATTTAGATGGCAATAAACTCTCAGGCTCTGGAGTTGAGCTTCGAGCACTTCGATATATTTTTTAATAGGATGAGTTGTGTTTGTTCGCTTCAGCAACATGGGAGAACTATTACATAACATGCTTGAAAAGTTCACACAACGGATAAGCAAATTCATCAGACCAGTGGCAAGCACTCGTACTTATAGAACCGAGGAGTGTACTCAAAGTAGTGTACTCAAGGTGTACTCAAAAAAGGCGTCCTTTTGATTTAGTCAGTTATGGTAAGGAATAATTCCAAATTATAATACTAGCATGTTGACATATTGAAATTAGTTAAAAGTTGTAGTATTGCGTTACACCGCGATGTCTGGTCGGTGTTTGGATGTGCAACTGCTATTCGAAGTATCTGTCGGTGGCGTAGTGTAATTACAAGTTCTCACATCAATATATGAAGTAATTGCACTAAATGTTGCTAAGTGTTTATCGTATCAGGAGTTGGTGGCCTTCAATCTTTTGATAGCGAGCGCAATAGAGTCAAACGGTTTAAATATCATGAGTAAAACATAGTTCCCTACCGAACTTTGGTTGCGATTGTTAGTTCCCCTTTGTGTTTCTTGTGCTCAAGACCTAGAGAAACGCGGCCGCAAATGCATAGCATATATAAATAAGAGTGTGGGACATTTTGGCGTGTGCAATTCCGTCGCTTTGGTTAACCAGAGTGCATTAAGCTAAGCAAAATCAACGCGTCATATACATTTCGTTTAGACTTAAGGTAAATGAATAAGCTTTTGGTTCTTGATAGCGTGGGACGCGCCTAAATTGCATGGTTATTGTAATACGTAGCGTATAACCAGTAATGGTCAAAAGCTCTTCTATGTAAACATTATATACTGGCGATTTGTATCATGTATATATGTAAGTGAATGGCTTGTAAGCACGTTAAGTGAATTTGTTACCTAGTTGAATTTCTGATTATGTTCGCTGAGTTAGCCGACATAGGAAAGGATCAAATAATATCCTTGAATTGGTTGACGTTCGTGAGTGGGGTAAGATCCTCCGGAAAGCCTGGAAGCGGTGACTGTTAACTGGCGGGTCATATCTACCATGTCACAGCGTTGTTAAACAAACCTGTGTGGCTTTGTTAGGGAGAAGGTGATACAGGCATATAGCTAACGGGGTAGTAATCATTTGTTTTTGCGGAAGTGTATGCCATGCCACCCTGTGACTCATTTTTTCTGAAGGCTAACCGTTGAATAACCTGTTAGGAGTAGCTCTGAATGGATCCACGAACACTACTGAGTATAGTTCAGCGAGTGGATAAGGCGCACAAACTGTCGCAACACTGTAAGTTGTAGTCTCCCTTTTGTTTTCATAAATGCATACATTCTTACAAGAGAGGTTTAAGGAGAAATGTAGAGTTATTCAACGATACATGTAGCGGATAGCTCAGAGTGATTTAAAATTCAAAGAATTATTATCTGTTTCAAGGCTAACACCAAACAGAATCAAACAAGCTAATAATACTACCAGAGCAACATCAAAATAACGAGAGCTAGAGAGCCTTGCAAAAGATTATGGTCCCCGATAACAGTTCAGTCTAAGTATGCTAGACATAGTCAAGCAGAAATATCGATTATATGCTGTCACCTGGGAAGTCTACATTATCAAATTAAAAGAAGAGCTGAGATAGAGCATAAAGAGATGAAGATAGTATCCGTCGAGTCCAGGTAGTATGCCGAAAAAAGCCAGTGAGAATCTCCCTACTCACAAACTAATTAGAGTTGCCGGATTTAAAATCATGGGACCAATAGTAAAGAGCAGTTTAGCTAAAAGTATACAAAACTTACAAATGAGTGCTGAAAGAAACAAGTAAGTTCCCATGGAAAATATTAAGAACTTCGAAATTATTTGGGACTCTGGAAGCCCGGATTTGTTGCTCACCTGTTGATTGTTTTTCCGAGCTTAGTGAAGGGATGGCATAAGTTTCAACGCCATGCGAGTTGGCATCTTCAGTGCGGTGATAGGCAGTGTATAATCCTGCTTATTCAATCGTCACTCCGTCATCCACGGGCAGGTGGATAACGGTCTGATTATATTAATTATATTAATATATGATTATATAATAAGATAATTATAATAAAATATAATATAATAATAATATAATAATAATATAATAGAAATAATATGATTATATTAATTAATTCTATAAATTAAAATACATTATGATCATATGTCGGAATAAGGCGGAATAATCAATTTATTATCGAAAACGCAGTAACAACATCATAAATTTGAACATTGCAAAATAGCTGATCCATCCATTTTCTAAATCCTTGGAAATGGTACTACCCTATAAGACGTAGAGTCGAGGGCTTTACTAAAACCCTCACTTAGTTCGGAGCAATTACATCTTATACTACAGTTACGTTTTCAGATAAAATTATATTACTTAGCTTCGGAATAACATTCTGCATGCCTTCGCTTAGCGCGTGGTGCAGGTACAAATTTTCCGCAAATGTGGTTCACCTTCTATCTGCGTTACAATACTAAAGGTCACAATAGTTTCTGAGCTGAATGACCAAAACAGTGGAAGTTTACGTAAGACTGTGCTTTAAGATTATATCCCTTGCGGATGACTTTATTTAGGTGACACGTGTAACCTCGAGAATATCCCATTTATTTTATTTTATTTTCGTGAATCTACCATAAATCATCACTGAACGCACCAGATCGACTTTGGGTAAATTCCAAACGGAAAAAATTTTATGGTTGATAGCAAAGTATTCCCATGGATGCATTCGCCATTGTTATGCTCATATTTGTCGGCACAAGAGATGGCGGCATGTCGGGTAGACACCTATAATCATAACACCAAAAATTCCAGTGCGAGCCAAATATTATGCCCTTGTGCTATGAAAATTCCACCTGCTGATTTCGGTTTCCATGGAGAATCCGAACTCTCATATTTAGTCATATGATTTAGTCAAATTATCTATTCATCCACTGATACAATCAAAATAAGTTACGGGAATAGTAGTTGAATTCTCTGAATGCACTAACTATGATAATTAAGTTAGTTCATTTCAGTTACGCGATAGAAGGTCTTGCAAGGTGTGAGTTTAAATGACAACAGAAATGTGCAAATGCCGCTGAGATAGTGGCGAATAGGTTCAATCTTCCATAATTGTTCTAGGTTATCCAATGAATTTTATAGGCACTGATAAAGATTTAGCTACAGCTGGTCAAACGCGAAATGATCGTCGCATTTTCAAAACATTCAATCAATAAAACGTAAAAAAAAACCACCATTAAGCGGACATTAAAACCCAAAATAATGGAGATGAATCGCATTCCTCGTAAACATACCCGACCCTGCTATAGTGGAATATCTGTTCTTCGGGTACATTTGAGGAGGTAATTGTTAGATTTTTGTGTGGATTACCTAGCTCAACCATTTAAAACCAATAAACGTCATCCGGTTATTCGACGGACGTACACTTCCCGAAAGATACGAGTAAGGACGACGCTTCACATGGTCATTCAATTTATTCACATCAGGGCACATATATATATATATAAGTCTTAGAAACGGTTCCTAAATTAGAAAATAATCAGTAAGTACAGAAAGAATCATGCGCTTGCCTCTGTTCAGGTTGATGCCAAATGTAGCTCCTTAGATTTTCGGACCAACCTGGAATATTCTCCTAAGTGAGTTTTGGATGAGAACATGGACGGGAACAATTCGAAATGCAATAATATGTAGACTTAGTTGTGGAATAATGTACCTTCTCACATATCCTGTTTCCGATGACTATGTTGTCCCACAAGACGGCGTATCTGATGATGACCTTTTGGAGCGCATGGTATTTCTAGCACTTCTTTTCCGTGGCGTACATTTCTTGTTGCTGGGAATTAGATGATTTACATGTCGGATCTCTAAATTGGGCAGCTACGAGTAACTTTTAGTATATACTAACTTGTGAAGTAACATCATGTTTTCCTTTTGACGTCGAAACCATAAAAGCTAGATCTGAAGCTGATTGCAATGCTCGCAGTAGTTTAGGGTGGATGTGTTATGGAACGAACGATTTGTCAATGACCCAAGTAAAACTATCCCATAGCTTTCACATCCAACCGCCGCATGTTGCCCTAAATGAATTTAAATTATTTCAGAACAGGAAGATTAAGTGTGTTAAGTAATTCCAATTTATCATGGATTTTGGGGAAACTTAGCCACTGACTGCCTGGCTGGAGTTACTTTGATTGGGCTAACTCAGAAAAGCTTAATTTGGAAGATTACCGGGTTTCAAATTCACGTTTAGACCGCCGTATGTGCATAGTTTTGTTGTCAAATTAATTGACCACACAAGCATTGAGCCACCAACTGGTATACTGATTTTTGGGTTTTGGAGCAGCCGCTATGTGTCTGGGATTACTACACAGTCTCAATTGTGGCGTACGCTGAGTTTAAATTCACCTTCTGTCGATACGAGCATTAGGACCGTCACCGAAGTGGTGGGTTTCGGTGTGGCTCTCTCCCATCCCTGCACTCCACAACCGACGGTTTCCTCATGGTTTGGAATAATTAGGTAGATATAGCCGAGCTGGGATTGGAACTCGGAGCCTATAGCTTGCCGGCTATCGCACCACCGTCCTTTTACGCTTGTTATTTTATGACATCCACGTATATTGCAAGCGAATCGTTGGCTGTATTTCGAAAGAGAACATGCACTAGTTCGAATGATTAGCTTGAACAATGCGTCACCGTACATGCACAAAGATTTCCACTGAGATACATTGAGCACCATCAATTTAGATTATCTATTGGTTACTTCATTTGCGAATGCAACTATAGAAGAATCCCGTGCGTATTCCTTCTTAAGCGGATCGTTGCCCCAAGAATTGATAAGGTGTTTTAAGTTTGTGACACGTTCCGAACGAAACTTCCTAGTTATCCCCCAGTCAACCAATAAATGCACACGTTTCCTGCACCAGCAGATGCGAAGCGAAATCATAGGTCAAAGGTGCATTTGAATAATGGATAATACAACTGGTTGAAGGAATGAACAGAAAAAACAACACTGCAATCATGTGAAGAAAAGCACATGCGAAGTTTGGCAAGTTTATGTGCTCAAGATAACCCATGGTGGCACCAGGCTGTTTGTCAGATGCCACTAAGCGAAAATGCCGATATAAAATTCAACTGTTCAGCGAGAGATAGTAAGGAATGTTGTGGTCTCGATGTTTAATATCACTTAATCTCAAATACCACTAACATTTTATTGATTTTTTATTTGTTTCCCAATGCAACTAATATCATCGCATCGAGCAATATAATGTTGATCGATAGTTAGCTATCATTTCACCTTCGCAGACGTCTTGGCTGTGATTTGTATAAATGAAATTTAGGTTACGATAAGGAACATCATCTGTTATTTAGCTGTTTGTTCCGCTGAGCAACTAAGATAAGCGGAGAGGCTCCAAACTAATCAGCATAATGCGCTGGTCTAAACCGTTGCGTTATATAAGTAGGTTGTGTTTGTCGGGTGGCGAATGTCAAGATAACAGCTATGTCACTGACCAGCAGTGTGTGTTTACCTAGTAACAGTTTCTTGATGCCCTGGACACCACAGAGGATAATCAACGGCGCCCTATCTGCTGCATCAAGCAGGGTGGATAGGGGTTTGGATGCTACTACTCAAGCCTCCCCGTCTTCTTATTCGCCCTCTTACGCTTATTCACTGTTACTTTTCCGTTCCAACTTAACTTTTATCCCCCCTAGTTTTAAACCCCCCGATTCTTGGCCCGCCCCTAACATGCTTTGCTCGGCGTTTATCTTCTAATTTATACTCACATGCTAGCGCGGAGCGTCATTCCTCTCCTGTCAACAAGCCCATGTCCAACCTAGCGGTCCACTCCAGTTCATCAGCTTCCATTCGGATCCCTCGACCCTCATTAAGATTGACATCCCTCAATGTACGCACATTACTACAGATCAGTCAACAGGAACCAATTACCGAACAATGGAGACCGTATCGATCGAATGCTGCTGTTTATCAGAGACCCGCCTGCAATACTTGAGCTCTGTGCTCACTCTGCCATCCCCTTCAGGTGACGCAAGCAGTTTTTTCTCATTCCGACTATCAGTTGATGATGCAGCTTTGAGTGCCGGCCAAGCTAGTGTTAGCATTGCTCTGAGTCCCCGGGCTGAAGCTGGTCTGGTTGATTGGATTCCCATCAGTAGCCGGATGTGTGCGGTCCGATTGGCTAGCTCGTTCAAAGCTTTGAGGGTACGCGGGACTAATAGGTGTCTATACCACATCGCGCCTACACGCGCATAAACTGTAGTGATGATTCGGTAGAGAACGACTTCTACCGCTAACTGACCCAGATCCATCGCCACAGAAGAAGCACAGACACTGTTGTGCTGGCGGGGGATCTGAACGCACAACTTAGAAAGTTATTCACTGATGAAATGCATTTGGGCGGTCAGCACGGTGTAGGCTCCCGTATTAATAACGGTGGGCGGTTACTTCATCTGTGTGAAGATACCCGCTTATTTCTTGCGAGCACTAACTTCCGACTCAGCACCCGCCGGACGGTGACTTGGCGCCCACCAGCCTCGAACCAGCCTTGGACGCAGAACGATCACATTGCTATCAGTTACCGCCGGAGAACTGTCGTTCGAATTAGAGCACATGTATGGACACCGACCACGCACTTGTATGTGCTGACATGCATATGCCTTTTGCGGATGCCCACGACAAAGCTGTGAGCGCATTGACTCCAGCCAACTGACAAAGCCATCTGTCCTGAATGCGTATCGAAGTACGCTGACATACGAGTTGAGTAAACGCTAAATAGAGACAATTTATGGGCACTGGTCACATGTTCGCCAGACCTTACTAATAGCAGGCAAATCCTTATGTAGTATGTCTAATGGCCAACATGCATATTGGGTCTCGTCGCGGTCTCTGGAACTTATCGACGCTATCCGGCATTTCCCGGCTGCAAGCAAACACAATGAAACTCGCAAAGAGCTCCGGGCAAGACTTCGTGCTAGCCTGAAGAGAGACCTCAAATCTTGGTGGTCTCATCTTGCGTCAGAGATTGAAGTGGCTGCTGCCCTTGGCAACCATCGTAAGTTGTTCCGTCTGATACAGGAACGGGGCAGCAGGAGACTTAAGATATATGAAACTAAACAGGACGAGAGTGGACAGCCTATTCCCAATTTGCCAAAACGTTTGGAGCGTTGTGCTGAACATTTTGAAAGGCAGTTCAATCGGCTAGTGTCGTTCGATTCTTCACCCGCCATTAATCGCCCTGCTCCGTGGGCTATCTCTTTGGATCCACCCTCTTACTCAGAAGTTGAACTTGAGATTGAACGTTTGAACTTGAACGAAGCCGCGGGACCAGCTAATCTTCATCCAGCCCTTAGCAAATTCGGAGGCGCTGCTCTTGCTGATGCTTTACATGAATAACTGGTGAAACTGTGTGGGCAGGAAACTGTCCTAACCGAATGTAGCTGCTCCGTTAATGTTCCCATCTTTAAAGGAGGCTCGTGTTTGGAATGTGGCAAAAACAAGGGAATCAGTCTGGTCCTTATCGTCTCCAAAGTACTCACCCCCATAATCCTTCACAGACTGACCGTCGCTCGTGAAAGCTACATTTGTGAGCAGCAAGCCGGGTTTCGTCGGGGTCGTGGCTGCATTGACCACAAATTCACCTTGCGTCAGTTTTTGGAGCAACGTCACACATATTAGCGGCCCACCGTAGTCGTGTTCCTCGACATCAATGGTGACTTTGATTCGGTTGATCGATGGACTTTTTGCAATTGTCTACTCACAAAAAATGTGTGCCCGAAAAATATGTAACTATTATCCGATCATTATATGCTCGTAGCATTGGCAGAGTGAGTGGTTACGCCAAGCTGTCGCCACCCTTCAATATGTCCAGCGGTGTGAGACAAGCGTGACCGCTGTCACCTTTCTCTTCAAGTTCGCAATTGACGAAGTCATGGAGGTTGCATTTACAGGACATGACTTAGAAGGTGTGGAGCTACTCCCAGGAGAACGACTTCTTGACTTGGAATATGCAGACGAAAATACCCTCAAATGTGACTGCTACCAGACGTGTCAAGCGGCGCTGGATATGTTGGAACTGCCTATCAGTCGCTTCGAGCATTGCTTTGCACCATCGAAATGCAAAGCGTTCCTCAAATATTGTCAGAGTTTGCCTCCTACACTGACCCTTAGTCTGGATCAGCTAGAAATCGTTCGGATATTCAACTACCTGGGAAGTTGTATCAGTGCTCTTTGGATTGAAGACCAGCTCACGAACCGTATAGCAAAATCTCGAAGTGCTTTTGCTAACCTTCGCCACCTATGGCGGCGGCACGACATTACTCTCGCCTTGAAGGTTAGAGTGTACAATGCAGCGGTACGTTCGAATTTACTGTACGGTTGCGATATCTGGCCCCTAAGATCGACGGACTTGAAGAGGCTAGTTACGTTCGACCATCGGTGCCTTCGCAGTTTGGCTCATATCTGGTGGCAACACCGCGTGAGTAATAAGCGTGCTGGACGCCCTGTTAATTGCAGAGAATAAGAAGCTGAACCGCTCAGCACCGTCATTACAAGCAATAGACTCAGATGGCTGGGCCATGTGTTGCGCATGTCAGCCTACCGACTTCCACGACGTGCGTGGTATGCTCACCGGGGATGTGGATGGAAGGAGAGGAGGGGTGGCCAAGCGATGACTTGGTCGAGAGGAATAAAGGCCCTCACTTCGGAGCTGGCCTCGGTAGCAGCGTCAAGACTACCTTGTTGGGATCCAAAGGACGGTGAACACGTTTGGCTGGATGCACTTGCTGACATGGCAAGGACCCGACCTCAGTGGCGTTCGTGCTGTGAGTTTCTTGGTTCCTCCCCAACCCTTTTAGCCCAACCCTCCAACTTCGATATCATTTCGTAGCGTAAAACATAATAACTTTTATTTATGACTAGTAGCTCGTTGGTAGCTTACCGGAACGATGCCTATCCGTTGCAGGTAGCTCAGCTAGCATGCAACTGTTGTATTTACTTTCATTTTCTTTATGTATTGCGGCACAGTAGCTGAGGTGTTTTCTACATTTAGCTGACGTGTATAATAATGATATTATTTCAAGTAACAGGATGGCGATTTGGATCGTCAAATTCAGCGTGACAAGCGCCGAGTATGAAAAGAGTTCTCCGGTGTCATCTGGAAATCAGTAAAGGAAGAGTCTATTTGGAAGTAATGCCAACATCGGATAACAGTAAATCGTTATTCAAAATTACTAGGGGAAAGAGAGACTTTGATTTATGCAAACGATTTCACAGATTGTCGCGGGTACTGGTGTTTAAGAAATAATATTTACGCTTGTATTCAGTCACAGAGCAATGCGCAAATCTTAAGTGCCTTATTTGGTTTTTGCAAGCAGGTCGAACTTTTTCGCAAAGCCCATCCCTTGACTCCTACGATAATCGGAACCTTGAGTCTTCATTTAATATTATGATACCTTGGCCGCTGAACCATATTTAACGGGGCGCAAAGCCATGACGGTAAATTCGTTGTGATAGATTTCAACTCGACCTGCATTGCCAAGCACTTTACTGAACTGCGGCGGAGAGAACTGGCTCTCCAACTCACGAGGTCACTTGCAAAGTTGTTGTCTACCCATTGGTAGTACAAAGTGGTTCGTGTAGTCTCTGATTACCCAGCAATCAGCAGTAGTAAAATAAGTTTAACATTTTTGCTTATAAGTTTAACACTGCCGTATTTAGCGGGCCCGCTAACATAACTATTGTGGATCTTTCTTTCACCACTCCGCATTTTCAACAGTATACATCTTACGAAATCAGCTGGGTTCAATATCCTGAGATTTGTTTTGCCTTCCGGCGACTCGACCTAATGACCTCTGTTTACAATAATGGTCGCTTTATAAGTGAAATATAACATGATCAAACATCGTAAGAGGCAGGAAGTAATGAAGCATAACGAAGGATGTAGGTTTGTTTTAGCAAACCGATTGCACAAGTGCGGCTGTTCGATGTTTACGCCATATTATCGCAAAATAGGATGGCATTTCAGAGGACCAAATGATCTCCTAAACTCCTGAAATAAACTGTCGGATGAGTTAATACTGGAGTATATAGACAATAACCGAGAAACATCAAGTCCTAATAATCAGAAAAGGAGAATAGGGCATGATAGTGAGTCATCCTAGTTCTGTAATAATGTTTCTAACCTAATATAAGTTTATCACACGCGGGATAGAATTAAATCTAAACTGTGTGCTGTGTGATACGTTATTCCATTAATATAACACAACATAAATACTTATACCATAATGTTGTATCTGTGCTAAATGGCTTCATATCCGGTACCTAAGAGACCGCAATATATCAACGGCCCTACCCACTCGCGCAGATGAATATACCTATGTCATCGCCAATTTTAACGTCGCTAATCGCTTTCGTAAGCGCAAATTTTACCGAACTGCCCAGGTAAAATGTTCCGGTAACCTGACTTCCTTAGTGTGGATCAACAAACAATTTACGCTAATTGCTTTGTTTCACTTTTTAGAAAACATGGATTCTCATTTCCTTTTTAAAAGACGAAATAGGAGGAATTCAATTAGCGAAGTACGCATACCACTCACAGTAACTGGCGGAAAATATCTGAAGTAAAATCACAGCTGAAAAAGTGGTCCCAAATTTGCTTGGTTAAAGTGTCTAAAAAAGCTAGAATTGTTCCACAGAGTGAAAAACGACGGAAAGGCGGAGGAAGCCAAACATTATTAGCGAAACGGAACGTAGGCAGAAGTTTGTTAATAGGGAAGTACCAACGGGCGCAATGCATGAGATGACAACGCCATACGAGCCTTGTAGATAGAGCCGGCAGCGGATCACGAGTGGCATCTGATAATCAGCCTGGACCCAGAACAACCTAGGAGGGGTTTGCCGAGAACACAACGAATCAGACAAATACGCCGCTAGCGAAACGCACAGGACTGAACGCGCGCTGAGTGAGGCTGCAAGGGGAGAGCAAACCACGAGCTTCCGAACGACGACTGGTTGGCAACTATTGGATATAGAAAAGCGGAGATAGGTGGTGGAAACCTAGACGGATTGTTTCGAATCTCCACCTCGTGGGCAACTGGATGGGCCCATCAGAAGAATCTCCATCCGTATTGCTTTGTGGAAAAGTAACACATGCGCTATCTGTATAGGTTCGCGTGTTGTCAGCGAATGTTTTGTAGTAATACTTACCCTGCGCGCGCTCCCGGGTTGTTCACGCTACATTATTGTTGTGGAAATGCAGGTCATACGAGACTAGAAAGCGTTTCTCTCATTTTCATTTAAAAATGAACAATTCACATTACAAGATCATCTGCATCCTCACTCGAGGGATGAGACTTGTGATGATTATGCAATGCTGTGAACTATTCACAAGGGTGCATATTCGTGGTGCTAGCTGACTAGTTTGCACAAATTACATCTGCACTTTATGCGGATAAAAGCATAGATAATTTGACACAACTTTTACGAATAGGAAGCAATAAGTATATCATACTGGAACTAACTGAACAACATATTCGGCCGACTCACGTACATTCACCGTTGCCTTACGCTTTGGCGATAAATTTAACAGGGATCTTGGAGTTACAATTTATCGCGCTGCAATCCTTGTTTAAACTATCTTCATTACGGTGGCAAAACAAATCAGGGTAGAAATGTTTCTTAAGGTTAACCGCAAACGCGCAATTTTTACCCAGTTACAATAAAAGGCCAAGTGGTCTCATCAAATCCCACTGCATAATCAATTCACTACTGAATCTGCGCAACAGCAAGCTTCGAATTTTATTTAGCGTATAGTCGAATCCGCTCTATTAACACGCAGAATGATTGGAGATGCAGCTAAAATGTGGATACGGTGATTTAGTTTTACCAAACAGCTATCAATAACGTGTTCAGGAGTACGCATAGTAAAGTTCAGCCGGTGTGCGAGATGTTGATTTGCTTTGAGACAGTGTCATGAGCTCTCATACAATGTAACTTGTTGATACTTGATATCTGCATTATTGGTGAGGTAAATTATGAATTTACATGTCGGATAACAACCTAGAATTAAATACCAAGCAAAAAACCGAAGCATTGAAATCGACAGTTTGCGCGCGGTAACGGTTAGCCATAGAGTATTCGCCCGGCAAATGTGACGAAGCAAAATTCCTCTAGGATAACATTTTCCTTTGTTTCGATAGTCTACTTAGTTAACTGATCAATACAGTTTAGCCAACCTTCACCAATCAAAACCGTTGAGTATATAAGGGGAGAATGAACGGAATTCCGTAAATCCACACAGTGTGGCTGAATTAAAAATGCTTATTTTACCTAACCCGCCAAATGTTTGCCCCCAAGCGTGCACTGGATAGTTAGTTCTTTGATGCAGGAATCTGTATTAACAATCTAAAAGCTTCCGGCCTACCTGTTTTCCGACAGTGCATTTTCAGAACGGTTGACGGGTATCGTTTCACTTTCCACAGATTGAGGCCAAAGTATGTCAATGAGCAGCAGGTGTTTCATCTAGATTTCGTTGTATTAATAGCAGAAGCAATTGTTCACATGCTTGACAGACGCAGCATGAACCGCTCAGATATGTCAGGGTTGATAACACTTTTCCTGTGTTACAATAAGTCTTTATGCCGTTCTTTATCCACATAGAAGAGGTAGTCGGTGGAATGTGTATATCACGCCATTGGTAAATTTTATCCAATGTATCCAAGCTAAAAACGAATTAGGCTACAAGCAAGAGAGAAAAAGTAACCTTCTACATCGTTACCAAATCCTAAAAAATAGCTATTTATTAAATTGACCGCAATAAGGCAGCAGTAATTCTCAGTATGTATTTTCTTGGGTGGTAGTACATAACTAACTGTTGTTTCAACGCCTGAAACTGGTTTTTTCAATTTTCTGATGAAGCGGATGAGTGGTTTCTTACTGCAAAACCTAATATTTACCGGGAAGCTAAACGTTATTGTCTGCACACGCTGTTATACCATTCTGTGAATTCCATGTATTGCGAGCAGCGTTAACCTACAGGAGACCGTGGATACTGAGGTCCAACATCCAAATTACCACAGATAGATACATCAAATGTGTGATACATCTACCTGATTTCGGCTGTTTGTATACAGTGATAATGAACTAAAGCGTTAGCACAATTTGCCACTATGGTTTCCACACGAAATCCGACGAAAGTTATACATCGGCTATTCCGACCCACGTTATCTCCAACTTCCCCTATGTCCCTTTTACTGCAACATGGTGCTGCGCCTATGTTCTTAAAAATGCTACAAAATAGGTGACCACATAAGTCTCTTGGATAGCCGTTGTGTAAACAAGGTGGCACATCGTTTACTGATGAAAAGATGTTCAGCAATATAGTGTTAGAACAAGAAATAAGCAGGTTTTTTAAACTGCTAGTCTAATTTTGGAATCAAGCATTATCCAATTAATGATAGAATATGTTTCTTCGCCTAACTCTGAAATTTAGACCTTCGAAATCCTCTAATTTGCTTTCTAACGCGCGTACCATCTAACTTTTACCAACTCATTTAAAGCGAAGTAAACATACCCTATATTTGCTGGGCAACTTTTCTGCTACTCTTCGCCTCATGAAATTTATCTCAGATATGCAGCTAATATCCTTGCCAGAAAGCAATACACAATTTGAATTTGTATTCACGTGGGACATTTAAAATTTAAATATAAAATGTCTTCTTCCTTTTCAAGCAGTGAATATGACTCGATAAATCTCAATGTCGCACGAGAGCACAAATTCTAAAACCGAATTTTCAAACTATGTCAAAACCATACAAAGCGTATATGAAAATAGAATAGGGTACATATTCAGCATATCGAATAAAAGGAAACTGGTGCGTATTTAATCTCATTAAAATGCTACTGACTACAGGGATGAATTATGTACATTGTTGCACGGATATTCAATTAGCGAATATATCATAGTGGCTTTAAGAATAACACGTACAAAGGTGTATTGCAGCATTTAAGTAAGTGTGTGCAGGTCAATTTTGCAAGTTAAGCTCCTTTTTTACTTCTAGTCAACCTTTCACAGAGATTATTTTTTAAAGATCTACATTTGATTTAAGATAACAAAGTATACTTATTTAAGATCGAACAAACGTTGTATAACATGAAAGCGTATATAGTTTATTTCGTCATCCTACAATATACATCCTCTACCACCCACCATGGTAACCTTTATTCTCACAAGAATCACTATACTTATATGTATGATTTTCCACCTAAGGTACTCCAACCACCTAGATCTAGGAAAACTGCCAAAGTGGGCAAAATGCAGTACCATATAGACCTAGTAAACCATACTCATTTCCATGTCGATCTTCTAATAACACCCCTCTTAAACAATGAGCTCTCTCTTAATATGTTGATTACGCCCATGTTGAGAATGATATTTTTCTTTGACTAAAGCATACAGCACTAGAATCTAGAAAGTCACCTTTATACAAACTGAACAACAGAAAACGTCGTATAATTAGTCGCACCAAATAATGCAAACCTAGATGGGAGAACATTAAGTACAATAACCAAAATACATTTGAGGTTCCAGAATGTAATAAACCATTTTCAAAATTACTTGGTGTAAATTCGATCAAAGAAACTGAGAAAGCTAAATTTTCATACCTTTTTAACAGCCCATGAGAAAGCCCTCACAAAAATAATACCTTATTGTCCGCACGATGAATGCAACCCAACATTTCTCTTAGGTAATCTTATTATTTGACAAAACCATTTTCTTGCATGCCTTATATAAAAGGTATTTTGATTGTCTTTATGTTAAGCCGAATTCACATAAACCGTGTTTCACATGTGGTTTGAAAAAATGACTCCACTGACTGTGTAAACGGAAAAATATATTTTCATTTATCCGTCATCACTTCTTTAATGTAATTCTAAGTTTTTACATTTGTAACCACTTGTACACCCAGCAATGTGGCCAAATTCATTGCATTACTTTAATCGAAAGGAATAATACGCAGGCTTTGCTGTTGTCAAGTGTAAAGCATGTCCAACTTCCTAGCTTTGAGATGTCTAGCGCTAGTATTAGTATACACTTCCTATTGTAAATTACAGATTACGTAGGTCGCCCCACACATTTGCAACAAACCTAACTCATTTATATTTTAACGTCAGATAAAATACTTAAGTGCATTAAGGTAAAATCGGAAAATGTTTCTTTCATGCATTGGTTCAAATTGATTTGACAAAGTAAGAATTAATTGGGTAATACGCTAAAGGGTTAATCTGCGCACCTCCTTAAAATACTATTAATAATTCGCAGCTATGCAATTTGTCTTGTTTTCTTTTGTGTTCGCCGCCTTGAATTACTAGGACGGTGGATAATGAAAGCTTTATAATTACAATGATTCCGTGGTGAATGTTTCAAACCCATTGCACATGTCAGTTTGCAAAATTCATCCAAGTCATTATACTTGGTAAAATTTTGGTAAAATCAAGGAAATAAAATACAAATCGAGTAAAATCGAATTAATCTTAATCTTGTATCTTCTCTTTATATGCATTATAATACGAAATATTCTTACTTGCTTTAATTAAAAATATCATGCGAATGATTTGCTCTAAGTTTATAATGTGACTTGACTTTTAGGCCGAATTAACCAGGTTTACATTTCCTAGCAGAACAAATTACATGCCATGTTTCTTCGAGGTTTATTAATAAAAAATGACAGCTGTTTCCTGTCTTACCGGAAAATGTTTTTTTGAAAACATGTGCCTGAACATGCAATTTGCTTGTGCTTCGCTGCACTATTTATCAACCTGTGGTTAATGTGCACCAATGGTGAACTAACAATTTAAGACAACATTTAATATATGCAGCAAACGAAACAGTAAATGCAGAGCATAAATTATAAAATTGGTAGATTAAGGGAAAAGCGACATATAAATTTGTGGCTATAACATAATGCGGTGTAATAAAGTAATAAACGGTTCATATTAAATTTATATTCGTGAACCTATTTAAAATCACTTGATGAGAATGTACGCATTTAGAAAACGGTTACGTTTTCTCAGGTTAATATTATCGGAGCACCGTAATTGATATAGGGTATAAAGTAAGCACATCTGAGGATTGCATACCCAAATGTACATCCGATTTTTAAGCGCCTGGCAAATGTGGTTCAGAACCTGCCCAAAACATAAAATGTGCACCGGAGTGGAGCATTCCGAGCCGGCGTCTATATTCCGTGCAGAACGAATTGTTACATTTATTAAAAAGCTCAACCGCAACAGTTCACGTCTTAGTATTTGCCAGCAAATGACAGCAGCATAATGTCTCGCTGGGACTTAATATTGTCTTTATTATAATACTGGCATGCACAAGTGGAATACTTGTTCGTGATATGGCAATACTCAACCATGTTCAGGTTAATCTTATGACACAGTTTTACAGAGCGTAACATGTTTATTCCACACATTACTGTAACACATTACAATAAATTTCCGTTGTGTGTTGTTGCGTGTTAAATGGTTAATATTGCGTATACAGCTTCAAGTCACCCAACTTAACGTTGGATCTATAGGTTTCTATAAAGTGCCCCATGAACTGCTACATCTTGGCTTATGCATAAAATTCTACCTAAACGTTTACAAATTTTGCTTTATTTTTCTGAACGAAATCTGGATGTTACCGATACGTATATTTTTCATGTAACTCATGTTATTCCCTGGCAATTAGCTGAATGCGGCAAAAACCGTTTACTCCGAGATAACTCTACTGCTTAAGGAATTGACGCAGTTTTCCTCATAGCAATGCAAGATGCATTCGTGTTTGAGCGGCAGATTTAACCGCCTTTTACTTACCCGGATCAAAACACACATGTTCTGCCTTATTATGTTTCTGATAATCTAAACTTAACATTTAATTGGCTATGAGATATGTCTAAAATAATGTTTCAATGAATTTGTTTTAACTTGAAACGGAAACGATTGCAGGTAAATGAACGTGAAAATGCTGTTTTCACATGATTTATGTAAGCTTTGTCTCACCATTTTGCTTCAAAAACAAGATTAAACTTAACACGTCAGTTTGTATGGAATGAATCCAGCAGCATTGGAGCAATGGATCAACAGTGGGTAAAGGATACCAAGGTGAATGCATTGTATGTCACTAAGCTGGTTAAGTTGAAAATTAAAAAAGAAGAAACAGTCGGTTAAACAACATTTAAGTGGCCTCACTAAGGGGTTGGAATTAGCATAAGTGTGAGTATTCCTGCTTGGAATTTAAATGGTTGCTTACGCCGTCCACTGTCTGTTATGCATTAATGCCATCATGTCATGGTCATGAACTAAATCACGTAGTGTAAATGTGTCGGTTATCGTGCACTCTTCTTTTTATAGGAATACCTTGAAAGCATAAATTACCCTCGCCGGAAGGGCTTTCGTCGATATTCCAATCACACGTGGAGCGTTGCCAAGTTAAACGTATGACGCATTAGATATATTTTTTGTTTGAGATTCAAAGGGAAGTGACATGCATGTTTGAAGTATTTTTAGGCTCTGATACACCATTTTGAGTTTTCTCTTTATATGTAGATAAAGTCCGCTGTACATTTGAAGTTTACAGTTAATGTGTAGGAAAGGCGAGACAAACTGTCGACAGTCGTCGCTTTGCACTATGTGGTATCAAGCGCGGTAACGTGTTGCTTCAGCCAACCTTGACACGCTTAGATAGCATATTCCGAGTGAAGCTTCACATTAGCGCTAAGCTATTGAAGAAAGAATGAGACGTCGAAAAGTTCAGAGTGCACGACAACGAAAATTAAATTGTCAATTTGTTTTTGATGAGATTGGCGTGCATGCCGAGACCGGACTAGTGAGAAAGTGCTGCAAGAGCTGGTAATCATGACTAATCTGAAGTGTATGCTCAAAATTTGCAATTTGTTAAGTTGAAATTTATTATGTTCTAGATATTCTAGGTGTATGCTTTATGCATAACATTGTGTAGGGCTATGTGACAACCCAATGTGTTGAGGGCACGGCATATCTGTAGATTATCGAAATTATGGGGAGTTTACAGATAGCACCCTCGTGAAATCATTTATGATGTCTGAGGACAGTTGGGGTCTGTGTACTTTTCCTTGAGGTGCGCCGCAATGTACCTACATGAGTTTGGCTACCCACGTCATTGAACGCAAAATTCACCTATATAGCCCAGAACGGGAAGGTCACTTCAATGAGGTTGGATTCTCTGAAGTGGAATTCGATGGCCCAGGCAGCCGAATGACCGAGAAATTTAGGCAAGCGGAATTTACGCTTACACCAGCATCCAGAGATTACATGCAGCTTGCACGTGCGATCAACCAGTTAGTAGCACATGATCGGTTTGACTTTGTCGGTGGTGCTGCGGAAATGGACTTTGTTTTAGTCTCTAGGCCGTCACTGGGCAGATACAGTTACAATTGACTCAATAATCTTGATCACAGGATGAAGTGTTATCGGACGATAATGTGTTGATAATGCATGACTTCTACAACTGTAGTACAGCGCAATTATTCCGTGCTTTAACATCGTGGGGACATGCATCTGAAAAAGTAGTCGTTGTTAAAGTAATGCTAATGGTTAAAATAAACGCCTGGCAGCAACTTACAACGCCTTCGGGCGAATGCCGTCTGCACACTCAGAGATGCGCTCAAGCAAAGACATCAGCCGGTAAAGTTCATCGGTGCCTGTAAACGATATATGGTTTAGGCTTTATGGGGACAAAATATGCGTTGGAACGATGTTAGATGATTGCACTTTGAAAAGTAGGGCCACCTTGTATGAGAACGTTGGTCATATTTTGTGCTCTCAGTGTAAAACTACATGTAGTGTGCACGACAGAAATTTCTCACTAATAATTTTGCGTACGCATATGTATATTAGCTTGCGATTAGAACAAATTCATAGCGCAATATCATGCTAGTTATTTAGTTTATCCCTCTGGACAAGTCTGACACAGTTGTTCTTTTCTACTATATAAACATCCCGGGTTTTCTTGCCCTGATGGGCCACGAAGGCGAGCAATGTCAGTACTCTACATGACATATAACTTATACTACTTAGAAACGACCTACTATTTTTTGTACGGTAGATTTCAGTTTCTGGTTGTTTGCATCGAGCCTGACGAATCCTTTGACAAATTCCCGCAGGCCACTTTAGGTAAACCTTCCGCTAGGAGAGACCAGCTTGCTACAACAATGAAGTTGGTTAGGTCAGCTGATATGTTTACAACGTGATATTCCTGTAGAATTGCTTCTGGATACTCTGTGTAACTTTTGAGCTGAGACACTATAGTCGCCTAATCGCTGCGGCCCAAAGGATTAAGCGCCATTCTTATTTGATCATGAGTACCTCGTTCGGAAAACTAAATCCAAGAAGACCGGTATGTTTCCCCTCATGGAACGCATTTGAGAAGTGACATAGTTGCAAAGCGGCGAAAAAGCGTTTGGCTACTTTGATTTGTCTTGAATTGCTCAAAAACTTTGGCTGGAGTTAGTGAAACGTACAGGTTAAAGCCCTCAACCTAGAAAACGTGACTGTAAGATTGTGCAAATAGGTTCTTCGTAGCTGAGTTTAGAGATTGGTCTATTCCTAAAGTTGGCAATGGTGGACGATATACGATGGACACTAAGCATATACTGACGTGGCATAAATGTAGACAGCACCAAAAATAATCTACGGTTTGTCTCCTAGATTTCTTTGTGCGCTGGAGGAGTATATGGAAACGGTACCAAACAGTCCCAACGACTTCCTTTGTGTGTCGGTCGTTGTGCAAGTATGCTACATCACATAGTGCAATCGAGGGGTCGGTAATCACGTTGTTCAGCCATGTTTCGGTTACCACAACGTCCTAGAACAATAATTTTTGATGGGATCGAAGCTTGTATAAATTACTGATAAAGCTTTGCGCGATTTGTACGCGCAACTGAGGGCAGTGGGTGCCATACATGTATCTGAACGCACGAAGGTTTCTCGCGCTAACTGTTCTGTATGTGTTTATTGTCTTCACTTATTGGTCATTCTAGCCAGTTGCATAAAGCACGGACAACCGAATGCTTCAGAGGCTCATTGTAGTTGATTGTCTGTTCCTTCCACTTCACCTTTAATTAGAATTTTACTACGCTCCGTTTTGGAAATGTACACAACGGAGTTTTTGAAGACATATCGTTGGTTTAGTTTTCTGCAGCTAATGGTAACCTGGTTTCGGCCGCCTTCACAATTATCTCTGTTCGCTGTTTGATGCTTAAGGTTTCCTAACTTCCCAGTACAATTTTAGTCATTTGTTTGGAGTATGGAAGGAATTTCAACAGATTTACACTACATTGTTTCTCGTTGGGTGACATGGGTAACTTAGGAGAGGATGGTAATCACGTACATGAAAGAGAGCTTTGCGGATTTGGTGCCAATTTTCCAACTCATGACATTGAAAATTCAACTCTTCGGAAGAATGGAATTCGGGAACATCGTGTACTGAGATTACTGTCATCAGTTTGCTTGAGGTATTTTTCTGCGTATTAGTTCCGTTGCTGACACTCACTCCAAGGAATGTCAGGAAAATTACGAACGTTGCATTAAGGATCACGAGGACGATGAGTTGGCAACAGGACGGTCTCTACCTCGCCATCTGACTTTAGTGTTTGCTGCTGAACGATCATTGACCATTAAACTAGTAATTATTGTCAAACCTTATTTAGAAATCCGTGAAAATTCGCACTTGCTATCTCCTCGAGCACATGTTTATCTTTAGTGTTAAAGCGAACTGTTTGCCGAGATTAAGGAACCTACGTTTTATTGCAAACGGGTCCAGAGGTCACTCAGGAAAAATTGTCATGAGGAAATTAATTTCGGTGACTCAGTAGAGCTATACGGTGGTCTATCATACCGCTGGAATCATACGCCGAATGCAACACAAGGCGGAATATTGATTACACTGTTTCAAGTTAAGCTGACCATCAATACAACCAAGCAAGAAGAATTAAGTGGCATAGTTAAACACCATACTAATTGTTGATTATAAAAAGAATGAGAACCTGGACCAAGCTGAAAAATATGCTAATAGGAAATTTCTTCCATGAATGGAGTTCACAGTAGTGAGAACCAGGTGAAATACATTATAATATATGACAATACCATTAACAAATCATCAGTGACATATACATCCCGCCCTTTGCTAATAGCAGCATAATATGCCAAAATGTGCTAACTAGGGTGCATGGTATGGTAGAAAGTTAACTTCAGCATCGCTGATTAACTAACATTTCGCAGTACAACGGTTTAGATGCGAACGTAGATGCAAAGCATTCGTGGTGTTTATAATTGGACGTCAGACCATAGTAATTGTTACGCTTGACACCTTGGCACAGTTGTGCCTTAATTGTTCCCAATATTATTGAATAAAAGCCGATAAGTTTTGGACAATTTTTCGTGTATGTATGCTGGGGTCGAATTAAAAATATCTTAAATACAATTTGGAAAATTCCCGCAAAATCAACCCTGGAGTACTGTGCACACTTTTGACTCGATATCACATTAGCACCACTTGTTAGTGACTGACGGCACTTCAGATGGGGATTTGAAGCGCCTCAACTTTCCGCACATTCCTTCTGAAATGGAATTTGTGGCGTCACGTAAGTGCTATTTTTGGCAGCTAATCAAAGACGCTTGCGTATGGCGGTCATCACAAATGACCAGTAGTATAGCATATAGCGCTAACTTAAACACCGTGAAGATACAATTGTGTTTCGCTTGTTGCGTATTTTTGCATGGTTCGGCTTATATAGTGACTTGCAACTTTGGAAATGTTTAATATTAAAAAATTAAACTGTCGGCATTTACATGGGCAGGCTAATATTTAGGAATTTACGGTATATCTAATGGAAAATATATACAATATATTCTTTTTGCGCACCAACTTGGCTTACTGCATTCATATACTAATGGTAACAGACTAAATGTGTAATCCCAAGAGGTATGCAATACTTTAGATTTGCATATTCCGTATAAGAAAATTTTACATTCCTTTCACTTTTGGTGATCACAAACTGATATTTTGCTTTTTATGAAACGCTATAAAAACACCGCATTTGGGAATGTTTGAAGGTTTGTGCATATAGGCTGTGTCGTTGTCAATAGCTACAAGAAAAAGGGATAAATTTGAGCGGGATAAGCTGAGGAGACAATTTATATCTTGCGCTCAAAGTCCGGAACTTGAGTGTTCGAGGCTAGCACATGGTATGTTTCGATATCTGATCGCTTTTCATCAACATTTAATTTTGCCGGGAATCTTAAACATCATAGATGAGCATGGGAACAAAGTCGGCCTGCCAATACACCGATGAAATACCTTAATCTGCATTTGTACGTAGGTGGCCCTCATTGGATTTGGAGGAAATATATAGAAGCAAAATGAGTGAGCAGCAACATTTCGCTCTCTTGGACCAATATAACCTTATTAAGTTATGGGTCAGCGGTAGAATATCAAATTATGACACAAATGTTCGTAAAGTACGATGACCAGAAGTATGTAGTATTTTGCATGGTCCAGCGAAAGAAAATCCTCTTGGAAAATTTCAGAAGTTGCCATCAAAAGTCAACTGAGTCCGGATTTGTTTCATTTTTATGATGCTGTATTCAATTGCGATTTACCGTAAACTAACCTGGAGTCGACGGTACCTGCACTTTATCAGTTATTGACCTTTGAATAGCAAACGATTCATAGTGCACATTTATTCCACATAAGATTACCGAATATGCTCGGAAGAGTGAAATCAGACAGAATTACATTCCA
The DNA here is from genome assembly GCA_944474145.2 of Dicrocoelium dendriticum. Lineage (NCBI taxonomy): Eukaryota > Metazoa > Platyhelminthes > Trematoda > Plagiorchiida > Dicrocoeliidae > Dicrocoelium > Dicrocoelium dendriticum. The sequence goes on along the minus strand of OX104067.1, from coordinate 21,232,394 downwards.
TTGTGTTTACCCTTCATAATGATGGCCATCCCAACTAATGTATAACAATACTTGGCAGAAGGATTATCATAAGTGAAAGGTATGGAAATGCCAAAGAAAAGGCTCGATATTAGACAACAAACCGATGAAAAACAGAAAGAAATAGATTCATGCTACCGACAATGTCAAGCCATTAGGAGGTGTTATTAGGCAGCGGTGCTCTTGTTGTAACATCAAAATACGATTAGCCTAATTCTCAGGTTAACGCTTCATGTGTTTGCTAATTTACCTATACTTGCAGTAGCAAGTAATTTTCCGAATCGAGAGAATGCCATCAACTAGGATAATGGAACCCGTACCACAAAGCATACCAACCAGTTGCACCAAGCTTCCTACCAGTCCAATCGCACAGCATCTGCTTAAAACCAACTTGTACTAAAACCGTGAAAACGCATTCCAGATTAAGAACTGGCAGACTGCTCCCAGATTACTACGATTTGCCAAGGTTTCCGCCATCCAACAACTAAAGCCTAAACGCTGCAAACACCGCTAATTTGTATCCTGTTTTGCCTTACCCTGGTAAAACTTGTTTCTCACAATTACCGACGAGTACATTGGATCTCTTCTTGTACTATGCATTCTCCTAATGAACCACATTAATTTGCATCCCGTTAATTTTGTCACAGTCTGTCTGTACGAGGCTGATTAAAAATACCCGTGGTAACCAGAATTCCAGTAATCAAAAGCACAAGTAATCAAAATTCCAGGAATGATGGTGTGCTTAAATGAATTCCTTGGATCCAATTTACGGTATAGATTACACGTACCCAAATATAATGGTCGGGAGCAGATAATGATCCAGAAAACGTCACTCGTTTTAAATGTATTACCTTTGTTTGATTGGCGCTGGTATAAAAATTAAATAGATAATAAATGTCGTGTTCAAATACTCAGCTTTGTATTGGTCATCGATTGGCATATTCTACTCGCCCTTCTAGTTAGCACTCTTTGGACCAGCCGTGTGATCTTGCATATTTTGTTTGCAATTCAAACATCTATTGACTGGATGGTAACGCGCGTATGTACAGACAGTATTTCCAAACATAAGTTCCGGAGCTGCACTGGTCTGCTTCTATTCGGGATACAACAAATTGGCGACTTGTGTTACCGGCTATTTAAATGCTGCTGTTCCTGCACCGTTCTAATCCGTCTCTGCGGCTAATGCAAAAGTAAAATGCTCGAAGACTGAAAAAATATTTTTCAGATTATATTTCTGTGATACTAGTTCTCAATCCATCCGTGATGCTGAAAATGGGAGATAGTTAAAGCTTTCCCACTTGCAGCTCGGCTCAGAGGATCGATGTATAGTTGCTGCTCTAAACTTGCGGGCGGAACAATCGTTGACAGTGGACTTATCGCTATGTATAAAAATTAGGTTGTTCGATGGAACACTGGAACACATATTTTCAGTACAATTTTTGGCAGCTGATACCAGCATCTGGTAAATCAGTGAATAAACATATTTCCCGCAATGTGTGTTCTATGCGAGAGTGTGACTACAATACTATTCCAAAGGAAAAGGTGGAAGAAACTGTGCTAATACAACAACTGATTGCTGGCCTCGCTAATTCTCGGCTCAGAGAGTGTCGTTTCTTGAAGAGCGTAGACAAGTTCAAACAGGACGGGTAATATGACCTGGCTCTCGCGAAAGTCTCTTTCACAAAGCGAAATTTTCTCTCTAACATAGGAGTTACTGAAATTGACCGTTTGGCTTCTACACGCTCTCTGACGTGATCTCAGTTAGAAATAAATCTTACCTTTACGAAAACGCCAAACATCATGCAAGTGGAAAGTCATGTCCTGCATAGAGTGCGAACTGCCGGAATTGCGGTAAGGCCGGTCATTTTGTTGCAGTTTGTCGCTCCGCGCTGTTTCTTTAGTTGATGCTGAAACTGACTCAAGAGCGTCCGCGGTCACCACTGAACAATCCATAAATTGTGCTATTAAATGCGACTATTCATTTCGTCTGCAAATCAAGAACCCAAGCCTCCTTCGCCAGATATTCTTTGTGTGATTTGTGACGTTAGAAACAAAACCATTTGTCTAGACATTGAACTATTTTTTATCGCAAAAACCATTTGGTCATTTAACCGTACATCTTTCCGCCTAGGCTTTCAGCAGTTACTGAAATGGTGAATTCCACATACTCGGTTTTGTCACGGTTTCAATTTTTTCCATAAACAGCAGGAAGCGTATAGTAGAAGTTTTGTTCTCTATAGTAAGGCACTAGTTGGATTTAATGCCATGGTCTTATTGGACACATCATCATGCTTCCGCTGAATGACCATTGCCAGTGTCAACCTTCATTCGGTACTTCCAGTTACCCAACTCCCTTTCTTCCTGCTATTGTTAGTGTCTCGAATGTAATTCACCGCATTTGGTTGAGCGAGGATTACAAGCATTCAGCATTTCACAACCTGGGTCTTTAACTCTGGCAAAGCGAGAGGCGTTGTCGCAATCTATGAAATATATGGTCACGGAAGACTTGATAGAAACCATAAAGTGTTCTGAATTTGTTCATCCACTATCTGCTGTTCAAAAGAAAGATAGTTCTATTCGTCTATGCACTGCACTTTCAGCGCCTAGTCGAGATAAACTTGTGGACAAGTTACCTCTGTCTTCTATCGACGCGTTGATGGTTAAGCAATCAAAAGCCAAACCTTTCTCAAAGCTGGATATTCGCAGTGCATACTACAACTTGGCACTAACACCACATTGCCGACAGTTGACTGATTTCATCACGCAAGACGGTCTGTATCAATACAAAGTACTAGCAATATGTCTTAGTAGTACCCGAGCAGCCTAGCAAAAGTTTATTCCTCTCCCAGTATCAGCTATTAAATTATCTGTTGTGTATATGGAGGATATTTGTGCTTTTGGTAGTTATGCCACAGAAAATCGGGAAAACCTTCGTAATCTGCTACATACAGTGAAAGAAATAAATATCCGATGGGATATCAGCAAATGCCAATTCGATATAACTGAGGTGCAAATTATCGGGCAAGTAACTTCCAAATGGGGCATTAAGCCTAATGTGCAGAACACCGGAACCATTTTCGATTGTCCGAAACCAAACAAGGTTACACAGATGCGACATTTCTTTGGTCGTTGTTCTTACTACCCTCGACATTCACCGAATTTTACGACAGTTGCAGAACTATTGCGGAGGTAGTGTCGATAATAAGGGTTTCGTTTGACCACTGATCAAAACAACGCATACAAGACCATAAAAGCGAGGATTAAATCTACTCCCAACGTAAGGATCTTCAGTTTGCACTATCCAAAGTTTGTCTCCACATACGTTGGATTGGACGCAGTTGTATCCTAGATGAACGATAGTTGTGGGAATGTGTTTGCGTACACACCGCGTACCTTGTTAAATACAGAAACTAATTTTTCCACCATAGCTTGCGTCTGGGCTGGTAATAAGTGGCAATTTTATTTATTCCGACGTCGATTAACTCTGCACATATATCATTTTGCTATTACAACGGTACTAAGTCGAATTAACAAAGAGCAAACGCAAGTACGCTTGATTTGTTGATATTCACATTATTGGACTATGATTATGAAATAAAATACGTGCTAAGGTGCTTTAACCCACTTGCAAGTGCCCTGTCATTTATTCCACTGTCCTAGGAAGGGGAAAACGAAGACTTAGAGAAGGTAGAATTAATATCGCAGCACACAGATGGAACACCTACAATAATACCTGAACTAATGCGAGAGCGCAATGACAAAGACCCTGTCCTAGGGAACCTTCGGAAGTACACCATCACTTCATGGCCCAGTGTTATCAAGATCCAAACTGAGTTTCTTCCATACTATACTGCACGAAAGGAGCTTTGTAGTGTGAGCAAATGAATTATTAGTGGCTAGAAGTTTGTTGTTCCCGCAACCCTTATTCTTCTGCTGGTTGCTTGTGCTTGGTGGCTTATTTTGAATTCCTGCGCCTAGGCGGTTATACGGGAATGTTACGCCTGTCAACAATCCGATAAGAATGCGAGGCCCCTGAATGTTCCAGTTCAAATTAACTTGTATCCAATGAAGCCATGGGCAAATATTGCCATCCATATTAGGGGCCCGTATGCTAATGAACCCCCGTATCTATGAAACGTGCTAGTAGCTACCTGTTTCCACAGCAAATGGCCAGGGGTTGTTCTATTCGAGGACGTAACTACAGCCACCATCATTAAGTAGCTCCATTGTTTGCTTGCAAAGTACGGTTTACCAGAACAAATAGTATCTGATAACGGTTCACAGTTTCGAAATAATGACTATGCTGAATTACTAAGGCAAATGGTATCAGACACGCGAGAACTAAACCTTATAACCCGGCAGCGGATGGACTCCTAGAACGAATAAATCGTACTTTGAAAGAATTACTACAAGTCATTCGGCTTTCCGGAAAAGCAGGGATACTTTGGTAACTGCATTGGGGGTATACAGAACCATTCCACATACTGCAATGGTAGCGACCCCCACGGAGGTAAATCTAAGGCGAACAATTATAGCACGATTAAATGCACCCTTTAAATCCTATGGAACCATCAAATAGAGAGAATAGTAAACGCGGGCTGTGTACCACGCTAAATATAGGCGCGTTGGGCGAACGTATCCTCCAAGGACATTAGTTCGTAAGAGATTACCCCATGCCTAGAAAAAAAGGAATTTGTTGGGACCCCCGACCATTGTGGAATATGTCTGCATTCAAGGAACTTAGAAGTTGGCTTATGGGACAAAGGTGAATGCAAGACAGCTGCATACAGTGCTTTCCCAAAGTGCTATTAGACAGACGAACTCACCTACAAGGCAGCGCTCGGGACAAACTAATACAAACCCTCGACTTTTCGGTCGGATACGCCGCCTTGTCTATCCATGCGCCTTAACGGATAACACCACGTGACAAATCATCGTGGTGCTGACATACAATTTGATTGTTCATGGACATGTATTGCTTATATTTTTACCAACAGAATAGGGAACACGTCGTGTTCAAATACTTATCTTTGTTCTGGCCATGGATTCACTTATCCTACTTACAATTCTATGTTGCATTCGTTGGCTCAGCAATGGGACCTTGCATTTGTTTGCTTGCAATTCAAACAATTATGGATTGAATTGTAGCGTACGTATGTGCAGACAGTATTTCCAAACGTAGGTTCCGGTGCTGCTCTGGTCTGCTAACTTTTCGGGATACAACAAAAATCTTTGATATATATGATTATGCTAAACAGTTTGAAACTCTTATACCTTAGTAACATAATATAAATCAAATGGCAGGGTGTCGAATATATATGATTGATACGCTCCAATGATTGAGGGTTGAGACAACTAAGCATTTTGTATCCACTAGTTTTGCATTCTTCGTTAAAATTTCAGTGAGCTTACCTTGACTGTTCTAGCTATATTTAGCATTACAATCGTATGCATATATTTGAAGTGTTTGGTTATTGAATAGATTACTTTTTAACGTGTGGTCAAACCTGTTAGTTAAGTTCTGTCAAAAAACAATCTTGAAATGCATTTTAGCGCTTTCATTCAAAGGATGAAGTATTGGATTGCTCCGCATAAACAATGGCAGTGTTTACCGAAAGCTTACATGTTGTGGGTTTTATCTTCACGTGATTCACTATGATGAAGAAATTAATCCATGCTGTACCTAACTTTACTGTCAAATTTCGTTTAATTTTCATCATCAGAGGGCAGAAATTAGTAGCCTGGTTTCAAGAATATAACTGCAACTGTAAGTGCGTTCTCAGAAAACAAGCCACAGATTACACGCATATATATATATATATACATATATATATCAACCGCGGTCTATCTGCACTGGATAGTATTTTTAACAAGTCGCCGACTTGTAGAAAAGTCGCAAACTTGATTATTCTCACTTCAGTAATCCGTTGGTTTTTCTTTCATCAGCAGGGCGTTCCGTCCCCTTAATCGTTTAAGACACAAATGTTGATTCCATCCAGTTAGAGCAGACTACGACTAACGCCTTGTGTACATCTGGTCCGCATGATTTTCCATTTAGCTATAGAGCACTGTAACTGTATGCATGCTGTAGGAGCATAAGCCGCTCCTTGATGAAACTTGGTTCCCATCCTAACGCCTCCCAGTGATTACTCTCCAGATACGAGGCATGAGGATAGATTTGTGGGTGGTGCAACGCCAGGCACATATGGTCCTATTTAGACGCAGATGCTCGGTGGCTGTCCCAAATCTCACTTCACACAATTCACCTGCCATTATTCTAGGTAGCACAACTAAAGCAATTAGTATTACTTTTTCTTTAGCACCCTACTAACTCGAGATACGATTGTTTACTGGCATACCTCAATGCATATACGAGTAAAGGTTTTTCATTCCTTTGCATTAGAAGAAGATCAATAGGGTTCTAAAAATATTTGACGTCTTCACTAAATGTATTACTTTCTCAAACGTAAGCAGTTATTGCATATATTTCTCCTGTTTCCCGCCTGTTTGGCCTACTAACATCCTAAGGGTATTTTTACGCTGACAAGACTTATTCAGTTGTCCTTACCATGAAGTGAGGTATTGCCTGGTGCGTCATTTTTGCTCACTCCGACATATTTTTAGATTAAACTAGCATGCAATCAGGAAGACACGCAGGTATGTACACCAAATTTAAGCCGAAGTCATGTATCCGGTATCTAATATAAAATCTGAATAAACTACAGATCAATGAAAGGCTGACCGCTTAACATAAAGCGATTAAGCATGCCTTCATGCCTAAGATCGTTCAGCCGGATAGAGTATGCGTTTTATTTAGTATTAACCTAATGTCAGAAAATACATTTCACCTATTTGCATCAAACGTGCAGACCCTCTGTCGTTATGGATACAGTATATACGGCTCTTCCAGCTGTCAAATTCATACATGAACTAAGTTGGAATCATGAAAGACTATTGGTAACTAGTTATAGAGAGCATGTAACTAAAGAAAAGTAGTCATTTGTAACCATCTATATTTTCGAAAAGTCCATGCATCACATCAACTAAGAAATATGCAGCATTTTGCAAAATACCCGACTGTAGGTCCGGAAGTTAAGCAGCGCTGCAATAACACCAAAGGCCAGGAAACTTCCGGGCGCAGAACTGCTTTTCCGGTTTGTATACTTCCATTGTTAACTGCGTACACCCCAAAATGTCACGAGGAGTCCGAAGGATTTAAATATTCATGAACTTTGAAAGATGGTTAAAATCAGTGGAGCACAAAAACTGATGCAGCTAGTCAATAATCTTAGATAAATAACTTTAAGTGCTGGGCGAGGTTACTCGTCAGCAGGCTACATCGGTTCACACAAAACATGGGGTCGGTTAACCACAACAAATGTCGCACTAACGATTATTAAATCCAAATGACCTAAGTAATTACCCTGTACGAGTTTTGGCCAATATAAATAAGTTATTGCAAGCTGAAAGAATGGAAGATGCACATTATTTTATTCACTTGTAATTTCCTCAAGTTTACAGCTAAGTAGGCATGACTTATGCAGGTTAAGTGTCCCTAAACTCAGAGGATTACGGTGGACAAGGAGGTACAGCGTTGTGGTAAATACATTTGATAAGGAAAAGTATTTGCGCTATCGACCTTTTGAATATGAATTATGTATTGTTTATCCTGTTTCTTCCAGGATAATCCCTGCTGCGATAACACACGGACGAACAAAAGCCTTGTAATAATGTCGAAGGAGATTTGAAATTAAGGAGCAAATTATTTACCTTATCTACTAAGCTGGTGGATATGAATAGCGCGAAATGACGAGAAACAACAACAAAAAGACACGATTTTGAAATTGCCTTAGAGTAATCCATTTTAAGCTTACCGCACAAAGCTGCAAAGAAGATGATGTGGTGAAAAAAGATGAAACTTATCTGTCTATACATACCAAAGAAGGTATTAGGAGGGCCAACATTTGATACATATGAAACCGATATTCTGAGCCTCCTCTAAACGTGTTAATGAGTACGCGCTCGAAGAAATAACTACTCCTTTGGAGCCACGAGCCAACAAAGGATCAAACAATAATACCCAGCCAAATGCAGTCGCGCCAATGAGGCAGGGCCTAACCGTGGTGCCATGGTTTGCGTGCTTTAGTTATCTCTTTACGCTGCATTGGGTGGTGCTTTTCTGCCACTTCAGAGTTACTCACGCTAGATTAGTCAGTAGTTAGAGACCAGAGAAACGGTCTTTTGTCTCACCCATTTTGAGGTTGGGATGAGTGTGGCTCCTTTCTTTTAAATCGGATTCCTTATATTCCACTGCCAAAACTGCTGCCTTGTGGTCAGCTTTCCGAACCAAAGGTTTTGGTTGATAAGCATAATATTTCTCCTCTCTAGATCTGAGCAAACTGACACTACTCCAGCAGTACCATGATTAATTCCACAAAGAAATTCCTGATGTTCTGACCGCCACAGTGGATTATCTACAGTGTCTCATTTGTAGCATTGAGGAGGGTGAATAACGGTTGGGATGCAACTGCTCAAACCTACCCGTGTTCTTTCTCCTCCCTTACTCTTGTACGTCACAGTCATGCCGTTCCAAAGTCACTTTTATCCCCTCCGTTTGCAACGCCTAATTGTTAACCCCCCCAACGTGCTTTGGTACGCGATTATCTTCTTGTCTTAACTCACCAGCAAACGCGGTGTGTGAACAATTCCCTATGAACAAGCCCATGTTTAACAAAGCTTTCAAATCCACTACGTCGACTACTAGTCGAGGCCACAATCAGCAATGATATTGGTATGCCTCAACGTATGCATATTGTTACAGATCGGTCAATATGCAGCACTTGTCTGAACATTGGAGATTCTCTTAATCGAAATCTGATACCTATAAGAATCCCACTTAAAATGCCTCAGTGCTGTTCATTTTTATGATCCTTTTTATGTGATACCATCTGTGTTTTCTCATTGTGCTTATCTGGAGATAAGGCAGCTTCGGTGTTGGTATTGCCCTGAGTCATCGGGCTGAAGCTACTTTGATTGATTGGATCTCAGTCAATATCCTGAGGCGTGCGGTCCGACTGACTGGCTCGTTCATAGCGTGGAAGTCGCGCTTGGTCACCAGATGTCAGCTTGTCATCTCAGCCAACGCACTCAAAAACCGTAGAGACGCCTTGAAAAAAGAGGACTACTGTCGTCAACTGAACGAGCTGTTTTACCAGATAAGAAGCATGGATACTTTATGCTTGCTGGGGATCTGAAAGCTTACCTTAGGAAATTATTCAATAATGGGCTGCATCTGGGAGACGAAAATGACGTAGGCTTGCTTTAATGATAATGGTGAGCGGTTACTTCACTTTTTTGAAGATAGTCGTTTATTTCTTCCACACACTAACATCCGACACAGCACCTGTTGGAATTTGGCATGGCGCCCACCAACCTCGAACTCGCCATTGGCGCAAATCGATCACATAGCGACCAGTTAGCGCTTTCGCTGGATTTGGAACACATGTGTGTTCACTGAGCTGCGGGTGAGTTTTGGCGGTCACCCTCGACTACGCTGCGAGTGCATAGAAAATAGCCGAATGACAAAGCCAGTGATTATAAATGCGTATGGAATTAAGCTGTCTATTGTTTTGATCAAGCACTCAAATATACAGTTAACAGCCACTGGATGCATGTGCATCAGTTCTTACAAGAAGTAGGTAAATCATCATGCGGAACATATACTAGCCTAAAGAAATATTGGGTCTGTTTGAAGCCACTGGGAATTATCAAAGCAAGCTAGAACATTCCGTCTGAAAGCAAACACATAGGCCTCGCAGGGACATCAAGGCAAAACCTCATGCTAGTCTGAAGAGAGACCGCGAATCCTGGTATACTCTTCGTGCGTCAGGGATGGAAGTAAACGTTAACCTTCGTAAGCTTTAGAATTTATTTCGTCTGATACAGGAAACGGGCAGCAGGAGACCTGATGTTAATGAAACTATACAGAACGATAGTGGATAACCAAGCCACAACTTGTCAAACCTCAGCTTTTGTTCTGTTCTCCGAGCTGAATAGTTTGGTTGCAAACGTTTCATCACCAATCGTGGTTAGTTCTTCAGTGAGTAATAAGCAAACTAATTTTGATTATTAGGCACTGAAGAAGTCAACACTATTGATGATGAAACCATTGCAACAAAACTGTTGTGCTCGGAGAACAAAACAAAAGCTGAGCAGATCACCCGAGCTACAGATATGCCGATGTATTGCTAACTTGCCATAACTATTGGAGCGTTGGGTTGAGCAGTTGCAAAGCTGTTTAATCGGCCGGAATTGTTAGAACTCTTGCCGGCCAGTGATCGTCCTTCACACTGCGCTGTCCATTTGGATCCTTCCGCTTGATTAGAGTCAAAGCTCTGATCAGACTGCTGAAATTGAATATGGCCGAGAGTCCAGATGAATTTCATCCAGACCTTAAACAGAATTGCTTTCCGCTATGCCAAGCGTTGCTCGCGGATCTCAGTAGCAAACTCCTCAGGGCGCCAGGCGTGAACTAATAAACTCTGAATACCACCAGATGATGAGTCCAAACCAGGACGAAACCTCGGTCATGATGTGCCAGTGTTGTGTGGAGCAACGAGTAAATATCTCATCCAGCCTTTTTCAAATTCTGGAGTCCTGTCCTTGTTGATGATTTACTAAAATTACTAGTAAAACTCTGGAAGCGTAAAGCTGTTCCAACTGAATGGAGCCGCTCCGTGATAGTACAACTGTAAATTGGCAGCTCGCGTTCGGAATAAGGCACACATAGATAAATCAGTCGGAACCACATGGACTCCAAATTACTTGCCTCTGTACTCACGAACTGACTGGCAGTTGTGAAAGTCAGATACATGAAACCCAAGTCGATTTTCGTTGAGCTCGGGGATGCAACGACCAAATATTCACATTACGTCAGTTGTTAAATTACCATCATTTATACTGAAGGTCAACCATTTTCTTGTTCTCTGACATCAAATGTGCCTTCATTTCGATGGATTGACGTGCCCTTTCGGACTGGCTGCCAATGAAATGTGTGCCACATAATTAGGTAGTTGTTATGAGGCCGCTTTACGTGCGAAGCTCGGGAAGACTGTGGGTTTACGTCAAGCTGTCACCTCACTTAAATATCTCCAATGGTGCAAGAAAAAGATTTCGGCTGTCACCTCTCCTCTTCTACCTAGTTATTTGAATGTCATGGCGTCATCGCGTTCTTAGCACACGTCTTAGATGGTGCTGTGTTACTCGCAGGGAACGACTTCATGACTTGGAATAGGCTGACTGAGTACGGATAATTATATTGCGGAGCAAGTAGAAATGAAGTAGGTACTAGTCCTCCGAACAATGGTAAAAAACGTTTGAAAATTTTACACGTGAATATTCTTATACTACTTGTGGAAAAGTTAACATATATGACGCACGATATCGTAGTGACCCAAATGTAAGCTTTCATTTTAAGTGTGCAATTGTTCTCTAAAGCGAATAGCATAAAGTATAAATCAAACAACGTTTTTTACTGCTATACGGACAAAATATTTCAACTATTTGCGACTTTTCTTACAAAACATAGCGGTTTGGACACTCGCTTCACATCCCAAACTAGGAGTTCGTATCTGTGCCGCGTGTGCTGCAAGGCTGTGTTAATTGCAGCATTGGACTTAGCATCGGGAAGTCACCGAGATGTAGATTCAGGTATTCATCATGTGGTCGACTCGCTTCAGACAGCAGGTCAAGGTGTAGTGTCCATCCTCTTCATACCGAAAGCCACGTAAATTCGGAATCAGCCTGGCCGAAACTTGTTGGTCTCGTTCGATCTTTTGAGCCTCCGGTACTCGGAAAGTAGGCGGGCGTACCGTATTCTAGCATTGGGCTTGTGAAGCAAAAGCAAATGCGAGTGGCAATCGCATCACGTCATGTGCCGAACTTACATTTGGACTCTCAAAGCATGCGCGATCTGTTACTATATGGCCCGTTCGTGTTGTAAACAGACTTCTAATGGCAGCGCCAGAATACACTTATTACCGTCACGGTGGGTGCGCGATATAGCGGTTGGCCATCGAGGTTGTTAGTTTGGGCATCAGTAACCTTAACCAGACTTATAAATTCTAAAAGGGCTGTGGTGACTGGTAGACGAAATTATGCAGACCTTGTAGATAGGCGGATGATGTATGGTTGAAATACTCCAAAGTCAGGGAAAACGTCATTTGCTTTCCAAATCTTCATGTCGTTCGCAGACAAGGCACAGGGTGACTGGAGAAGCTCAGGTAGATAGTGTATGTAGATCAGAAACAAAGTAGGCCCCAAGCATAGTGCCTTGAGGTAATCCACTTGGAGAAGCATACAATTTAATACGACGGTAGTGGTTCAGAGCCCTCTAATTTTATCCAACAAGCACGTGGCGGATCCACTGATGCAGTGAGTCACCGAGGTCGCACAGCCTGAGTATGCGAAGGAGGGCCGCATGGCTGGGTTAGTCAAAAGCTTTAATGAAATCAATGAATATCACTTCGAAAGGTATCCCTTTGCTTGTTGCACTCAACCAATCACTCCTCGTCACATGCACGTTTGTAATGCGTGAGCGTATTTGCATTAACCCGGGTTGTGTGCATGTCGGGATCTTGTTTAACTATAGCAACATCGAGAATTCTTATTTGCGAGTTTCTCCGCAACTTTTGATCAAATGAGTGTCAGGCAAATTTGTCTGACCTTGTCTGCTATGCTAAGCTCGCGGCTTTTCGTAATAGGCTTCAACACCGCACATTAATAATCAATCTGCAGGTAACATTTGAAAAGTTACCGTTTGGGGTCAGTCACGACAGGAGAGATGGCTGAAAGTGATTTTAGAATCAGCGGGTTTAGTCCATCGAGTCCGGAAGTTTTGACACCGTCAAGATTGGAGAATAGTTGATATAAATCTTCAACTCCGCTATCCAGACTGACTAGTTCGGTAAAAGCGGTACACTCTGAACTCGGTGAAAACCCCAGCTTATTTTCAAAAACATAGGCGAACGGTGCCACAAACGTGGAAGCACACCGAGTTCTGATGGTTAGGGGGCTGTCGTTCTGGGCCGTCCAACAATGGCCCATCACCTACTGGTTTCTTGGTACGCTACACATAAGCAGTGGTTCTCCTTGGAGCGGTCTTCGCGACGATTACAACCTGCTGTTAAAAATACCGGCTCTTTTTCATCGATTACTGAAAAGGATGTTGCGTTGCGACTTATAATTTTCGTAATTATTGTCAGAGCCAGTAAGGAGGAAGCTGCCTCACAGACTTCACCGCTTCCGTGCCATATTTCCAAAGCAACTGCTAAACCAATGAGGCGTAATTCATTCAAACATAATAGTATAATTAGGAAATCAATGAAGTCACTCTCAATTTTATACTTGTTTTACGGTGATCCACGCATAAAGGTTGTGAAAAAGCAACCAATACTGTTGGCTCTCGCCTTTAAGTTAGAACAATGAAGTCGGTTTTCAATTATTTCAAAGCTGTCTCCAGCGGACGTAAATACTGCGAAGGTACTTCCATATCACCTATGAGCACTGATTGGTCACTTTAGCTAAGCGCTACGGGTTCGATACTTCGCGCTCTAGTTGTTTGTTGTCCGTTAAAATCAGGTCGATTCAAGACGGGTTTGAGCGCGGTGTTATGCTGGCTGGAAGACAATTGCCTTTCGATGCAACAGTTTAAAGTACATAAGCCAGGAACTACTTTTCAACCTCAGCACATCTAGCCACCCAATGCGCAGCATGCCGTCGTATCCGAGGACTGTTAAAGCGAACATAAGTAGAAACTGTAGACGACTTATGTGAATCCGAGGGTGGCGCAGACAATCCAAATAACCACTGAAGGACGGCGAGAAACTGCGCCCACAAGTAGTTCCCCGTGTCTGAAGTGAATGGAGGACCCCAATCGCTCACGCAGCCCATCGTCATTTCGATAGGTGCTCACATGTCGAGCAAGTCATCTCCGCGGACATTCGTTAGTCTATGGTAGTAAAGCAAGAGCAACCGTTGAGTTCCATTTCCTGGGTGTATATCTCTGAATGCAGCCATGTCTCTGCTGGTCCCACTATGTCTGACCGCTCGGATGCAACGAAACGACAAGGCTCATGATGCTTGCTCAGAACACTGCGAACTTTGATTATGGCTATTTGCAGAAATCGTAGGGTGTGCTTAAATTGTAAGCAACATGTTTGTTATGGGGACCCAACGTCCCTATAATTATTAAAGGCTTAAATTAGGGAAGAGTGAAAACCCGATTCACTCGAGTGCACATGTACTCAGACCAGACAAAGGGCACACGTTTCAGTCAGCCTTCCAACTCGTGTAACATGCACTTTGTTTAGCCATTGCACCCAGAAACAGTCTTGTTTCCAACCAAACACGCATTGTTGTATCCAAGCAACATTCATTTTTCCGGACAACTCTCGCCAAATTTCCAACATTTCTGCTCAGTTTACGGACTTTGCAAATTTACACAAAACCATTCCTCTTGTTTCCAGGGTTTGGTTACGCAAACCCTTCCAAAGAAAAACCCCCTTCATCTCTGTTTCGTGATATAAAAATGAGGCTGTAGAACGCTAGAATCGCCTTCGCTTTGGCCAGTAAAATCGCCTGTGGCAAAGGCCTGTCTTGTTCTTGCTTCAGTCTTGGGTTGGGAAATCGTGCGTAGAAACTTTGCGTTCGGTCTAGGAACTTGTTCGACTCGCGTGAATTAATCTTTGGCGGCTAAGTTCCGAGAACCCATAGACTTCGAGATTGTCAATTACCGTGCCGTGTGAGAAATAATTATGAGTCTCCTTCGTACATCCGTCTAGGAGAATTGGTATCACATTTTTAGAACCTGACGTATTCAAGAGGCAGTATTCCACAATGTTTATCCTGATAAACTTAGTCATTAAAATCACTAGAAAGTTTACGATACATATATATTTGTTTCTGTCTCATCAGTAAGTCTTTTCAGCTCAATGATGGCAGACTGGGTTATTTCCAGGTACTGATGGCCAAGTTGCTACCTGAAGCGAACATGTGTGTGAATAGCTCGCTTGTGCACTAGTAATTTGTTTCAATGTGGCTCAGCGGCATTTTGTCGTACAACTTGTATCTATACTTATTCGTCGTTCTATTAAAAGCTCCATCTGCTGATAATACTTTTTCGATTAAACTACAGTGCATTCTATATTTACCTTAAATGCTAACTTTAGTGCAGTGCTTCGCCGATATCCAAGCGCTAAATTTGCGTAACTGCAACCATCGGAGACAAAGTTGGATCTTATTCATTAGACCATTTCAACAGCTTTCGAACAAACTGTTTGTCGTTCAAATGCAACGTTGCTTGGAGCAGCTTCAGTTCTAAAGACAAATAAACCCAGCGCGATCCATAGGCTTACCCACGAAAGCTCTCAATTACACAACCGTGTAAACTGTCTCACGTTCACGCAGACGCATTCAGCTAGCAGGTCAGAGAGGACGGACTGCGAGCAAACCACTGCAACTTGAACAATACCAGCTTACCGAGAAAGTCAGTGACAGCAAATCTTTTTGCTGTAGAGGATGAGGCATTCGAATTGTTCTCAACATTTCCAAGCCAAGCGCATCACACAGGGTGCCACAGTCTAAAGATGTATGTGGAGCAGTTTCCAAACCCGTTAAGGGGGCATTCTGTGCCGAAACTGTGGCAAGAATTTCCATGTGAGATTCCTCCGATTTAAAGCTTGTCAGACCAAGTTATTAAACATACCAGACTAGCCATGGTTCTGTGTGGAATGCACATCTATCCCACTGTCAAATGGGGCTCTATTATCTCAGAATTACGGCTAACTACTAGCCAACTTTGAGGAAATGATGACCATTGAAGACAATACGGTTGGGGTAGGCATAACGGATGGCGCAACCCAAATTTCCCCCGCAACTGTTGCTCCTACCTCAAGAAACAATTGCTTGTAACCCCGTGAGCAACACCACACCTAGAGTCCGGAATATCAACAGCTGCCCCAATACCAAGGGTGACTTAATGTTATTAGTGCAGTTCTCAGTTTTCTCAGAGTAATTACACATAAGCTTACTTCCAACCTCTCGAAGGAGCGCGTAAAAATTGAGCAAACCAGTAGTAGCGAAAGCTGGTTTAGGTTTTTGCCAAGACAAGCCGTCATTTAAAATTAACTTCACCCCTAACTGGATCGAAAATTAAGGAGCATAGCGGAGCTTTTCTAACGCAAGCATCAGCGGCTTCCAACGGACATCTCCGCGTACACAAAGCATTAAGCGCGACATGTCAAAGTTGTGAAAACTAACTACCCGTACCGAGCTTACTGTGCTCCAATATCCCAGAATCAATGTGGACATCGATAAGAGGCAGTCAGTTGAATGATCTCAACCAGTGGAATATTATTAGCAACTTATCAGAGTCGTACTGTAACCTGTACATGTAGTGCGTATTATGTGACATCCCAAATCTAAGCATTGTGGAGAGCCAAGAATTATGCGTGTTGTGCTGAACTCCACCGCTGAAGTAGCATCAGTACTACTGTCGATATATGGTCTCATGAATGAAACTGCTCCATCCGAATCTTTCCAGACATTCCGTGGAGCGAGCGTTTTCGAGTTTATCATAACTCAGGCGACCATGGGAAAGAAACTTCAACCAGAACCATACTTCTTCACCCGGGCTCCAGAAAATTAAGCATATGTTGATCATTAAATAATTACTCAAAATGAAGTACAGTGGTGTTATATACGTGGAACAGTCCGCATGGATGATGTGTTAGCGAAATATGTGTCATTGCTGCGTGCCTCCCGGAAGTACAAAGGAAGTGACCCGAGTGAGTTGAAGGTTTCCTACAGTCAAAAGATATAATAGCAATGCTGCTAAAGTGCTGTTACATCTTACATTGCAGGCTAAAATATGAGTTTCAGTTGATGACCATAAGCGGTATGCCTCCTAGAGCTGACATGTCACTCAAAATACCAAACGAGACAGGATCTAAATAAGAAAATTCCTCCAGTATTGTATCCATGTTGCCCATAAAACCTGTAGAAGATGATATTGACCAGACAACTTAAATTGTACCTAGAATATTAGACACAGGACTAAATACACGGTAGATTAATAAGAGGTTAAACCCTTCTCCAAGTAAACACCGAAATAACGATTAGTCGCCGCTCACTTTCTACTAGTCGATACTTCATATGAGAGTTGCATAACCATAAAAAACATTGCGTAGGCTTGAGAAAATATCATATATGTACACTAACGTCCAAGAAGTGACTGATGCTGATTTTGAGGCAGCAGGAACACCACTCATCCAGAACGACCGCCCCCAGCTGAGGTGTGGAGTCCTACGATACTGCCGCAGCGACCTGCAATGTGAAATAATGGATGACCTATAAACCCAAGTCACCGACTCACTCCGTTTCCGTCTCCGGTTAAAACACAAAGACGCATGTCCCATAGCTGTCATTTACAGCCCCCAAACCTTCAATAAGGAAAGAGAGTACTGCTTCATACGTGTCCTAAGAGAGCAAACATACAAGCTACAGCAACTTCGCATCTCCGAGGACTTAGTTTACATGAGGTGAAGGAATCGGCACAACGCAATGAACACATGTAAGCAGACTTGTATGAGCTGATCGCAAAATTTCCCTTGTAAAATAATGTCACCACGCCTATTAGATTCATGATAGCTAGCACACCGTCGAAAATGGACCTTTTGTTCACCAAGGAAGAGTTCAAGGTTAACAAGTTACTGGCAAAAAAGCTGTCACATTTAGACTCACTCAGACAAACATCACACACCCGTAAAAGCATCCTATGCGCATTACATCCTTCCGAGAATCGCCCGCAGTGCGCATTTTATCGGACAATGGTAGCGATCGAACCGGCTAGTCGACTGTTGCCAGTCCGTCGTTGAGATAAGCGGGACGGTAACGATCATCGTGAATAAGTTACTAGATGTGATATAGCGCCACTCGCTCTCCACTGACTTGCACGTGATATCGGTACAGAGCACAGTATTGCCCTCTCATTAATTGATGAAATTATCAAACTTAAGCTGACAATTAACCAACGGCATTATAGGCCGTTTTTTCTGCGGACTGTTTACAGTGTAGTTGCAGAGAGAGTTGAATTGTACAGGTAGAAATTCGTCACATTTGACCCAGTACGGTAGTTATCACACACCCGGAAAAGCACCTTACGCGGGTTTCCTCATTTCGGGAATCGTCATCAGTGCGCATTCCATGGGACTGTAGTAGGGCTCGAACCCGCAACTCAACCGCTGCCTGTCCCTGGTTGAGACCACTTGATACGGGGACGGAATCGTCCCTCGTGACTAAGTTCCTAGATCTAATATAGCGCCGCTCGTTATCCACTGATTTGCACGTTACTGACGTACAGATGACAGGGGATTGAGGGTTCGAGTCCTACGAGGTTCCGAAAAAATACGCGCTGCAGACGGTTCCCGAAAGGAGGAAACTAGCGTACATTGCTTTTCCGGGTGTGTGATGGCTGTCTGCTTGGGTCAAATGTGACGAACTTCTAACAATACCATTCAACTCCCTCTGATACTACTCTGTAATCAGTACGCAGAAAAAACAGCCTATAATGCCATTGGTTAATTGTCAGCTTATGTTTGATACTTTCATCAATTGATGATGGGGCAATGTTGTCCTCTGTACCGTAATCAAGCGCAAGTCAGTGGATAGTGAGCGGCGCCACATTACATCTAGTAACTTATTCACGATGATCGTTACCGTCCCGCTTACCTCAACGACGGACTGGCAACAGTCGACTAACCGGTTCGATCCCTTCCATTGTCCGATGGAATGCACACTGCGGGCGATTCCCGGAAGGATGAAAAGCGCATACGATACTTTTACGCGTGTGTGCTGTTTGTCTGAGTGAGTTTAAATGTGACAAATTTCTGCCTATACCATTCAACTCCCCCTACTGCTCCTCGTTAAGAGTTTATTGGTGAATAGTTTATTAGGTCTCAGTGACCAAGTAGTTAGAACATTTAACTTTGTGTGTCATGAAGTGTATCTATCTCAACACTTGGAACTAACTCATACAAACACACGATACCACGTATCGAACGAACTCGTCGATCCATTTGCTCGGGAATGCCAAAAATAACAATCCCCTTGACAACGTTTGGACAATTCGTTAATATGCTCAACGACATCGTCAACAGGGAGTCAGAGACCAAACCCCTCCGTTCCGCAAAAAGAGCAGGACTTGAAAATGCATGGCGGCATGGGATACAATATGGCGTGCTTACAAGTTTAACCCTAACTCAGAGACTTGGAGAAGTTTCCTGCCCAATCGCAACCATTGCACTTCACTTCTCCGTGAGGACAAAAATTTTTATCAACAGTGCCCAGGCACAAATTTTCGGGTAAACAACAAAATGCTCTATAGGCATGTCAGAAATTTTCTTATAGGAAGCGTGGCATCCCTCCGATTTTCACGACAGACGGTACAGTACAAAGCGCTGAAGAAGCAGCTAATGCCCTGCGGATGCAATACGCTCCTAGTTTCTAACCCGCAGCATCCACCTGTCCCATTATGTCATGCACATTACAGACTCCATATTTTACAAATGTAATATGTAACCCATCAGTCGTTCCAACGAATTTACTCTCTCTGTACCGTCATAGCTCTAAAGGGGCCGACAACTTCGTCTGGAAAAACTGAGGGCTGTGGCCACCAAGCTAGCTGAACCTTTGTCACAGTTCTTACAAACGTGCTATGATGAACGACAACTCCCCACTATGTGGAAGCGTGGCATTATCGGCCAATTTTTAAAGGTGTCAGCCTTTCGGAGCCTGCAAACTAACGCTCAGTGACTCTCATTCCTGTGCTCGCGGTGATAGAAGTGGTGGTTGCTGTGGCTTTAATGGACTGCCTGGAATAACACATCTTGGCACCGGAGCACCGTGATTTCAGACAGCACCGGTCAAGCATCACCAAACTACTAATTGCACGTGGTAGTTGGACGGAAATAGCTGATTTTGTGGTCGGCGTTGAGGTGATCTATCTTTATTTCTCGGAAGTTTTTACCGTCTAGGTCACCACATCGTATTTCACAGGCTACCGAGCTACGGAATCGGAGACCCTGTGTTTGTTTGGATTGACAACTTCCTTCACCAAAGGTGGCTTCATCTACGCGTTAGGGAATATTTCCCTAACCCGGTTGTGGTGGAATATAGTGTCGCATAAGGCTCACTGCTGGGACCGCGCATATATATCCAGTGTTTATCAACGACTTGGCAAAAATTATCTCCTCAAATTTCCTGCTTTTCATGGATGACGTCAATATATGGGCAGGCGATTCGTAAACAAAATCACGATCTACTCCAACATTACCTATATTGCATTTAAGAATGGCGATCCCTTCCATTGTCCGATGGAATGCACACTGCGGGCGATTCCCGGAAGGATGAAAAGCGCATACGATACTTTTACGCGTGTGTGCTGTTTGTCTGAGTGAGTTTAAATGTGACAAATTTCTGCCTATACCATTCAACTCCCCCTACTGCTCCTCGTTAAGAGTTTATTGGTGAATAGTTTATTAGGTCTCAGTGACCAAGTAGTTAGAACATTTAACTTTGTGTGTCATGAAGTGTATCTATCTCAACACTTGGAACTAACTCATACAAACACACGATACCACGTATCGAACGAACTCGTCGATCCATTTGCTCGGGAATGCCAAAAAATAACAATCCCCTTGACAACGTTTGGACAATTCGTTAATATGCTCAACGACATCGTCAACAGGGAGTCAGAGACCAAACCCCTCCGTTCCGCAAAAAGAGCAGGACTTGAAAATGCATGGCGGCATGGGATACAATATGGCGTGCTTACAAGTTTAACCCTAACTCAGAGACTTGGAGAAGTTTCCTGCCCAATCGCAACCATTGCACTTCACTTCTCCGTGAGGACAAAAATTTTTATCAACAGTGCCCAGGCACAAATTTTCGGGTAAAACAACAAAATGCTCTATAGGCATGTCAGAAATTTTCTTATAGGAAGCGTGGCATCCCTCCGATTTTCACGACAGACGGTACAGTACAAAGCGCTAAAGAAGCAGCTAATGCCCTGCGGATGCAATACGCTCCTAGTTTCTAACCCGCAGCATCCACCTGTCCCATTATGTCATGCGCATTACAGACTCCATATTTTACAAATGTAATATGTAACCCATCAGTCGTTCCAACGAATTTACTCTCTCTGTACCGTCATAGCTCTAAAGGGGCCGACAACTTCGTCTGGAAACACTGAGGGCTGTGGCCACTAAGCTAGCTGAACCTTTGTCACAGTTCTTACAAACGTGCTAGGATGAACGACAACTCCCCACTATGTGGAAGCGTGGCATTATCAGCCAATTTTTAAAGGTGTCAGCCGTTCGGAGCCTGCAAACTAACGCTCAGTGACTCTCATTCCTGTGCTCGCGGTGATAGAAGCGGTGGTTGCTGTGGCTTTAATGGACTGCCTGGAATAACACAACATCTTGGCACCGTAGCACCGGGGTTTCAGACAGCACCGGTCAAACATCACCAAACTACTAATTGCACGTGGTAGTTGGACGGAAATAGCTGATTTTGTGGTCGGCGTTGAGGTGATCTATCTTTATTTCTCGGAAGTTTTTACCGTCTAGGTCACCACATCGTATTTCACAGGCTACCGAGCTACGGAATCGGAGACCCTGTGTTTGGTTGGTTGACAACTTCCTTCACCAAAGGTGGCTTCATCTACGCGTTAGGGAATATTTCCATAACCCGGTTGTGGTGGAATATAGTGTCACATAAGGCTCACTGCTGGGACCGCGCATATATATCCAGTGTTTATCAACGACTTGGCAAAAATTATCTCCTCAAATTTCCTGCTTTTCATGGATGACGTCAATATATGGCAGGCGATTCGTAAAACAAAATCACGATCTACTCCAACATTACCTATATTGCATTTAAGAATGGTCAAGGAGGAACCTGCTTCAGCCAAACATAGCTAAGTGCAAAGTGATACATCTGCGTCACCAGCCGGTGAGCGCTTGTAAGCTTGAAGACCACATCTTGCAGAAGACCTCTCAAGATTGTGACCTGTGTGTACTGGTACAAAAGGATCTCGGGTGTTTAAACGAGCAGAGAATATGAAGAGAACCTGCAATCAATACTTTGGCCTGCTATTCAGAGCCTTCGGTCGGTTTGATCCCTCAAACTTTTCGAAAAGGCCTAACACCTACATGCAACCGCACGTGGAATACGCCATCTAGGGTTTGCAGCTGTGGCAGAAAATAGATCTTGTTTTTCTCGACACTTTACAAGGAAGGGCAAATAGGAAAGTTAGGGACCTCTTTTATCTGGTGTATCAGCTTAGACGGCAATCTCCAATTTTGTGCTGTATTCGGCTTTTGCGGGGGAATCTTATGATGGCTTAACAGATTCTAAAGAACTCCAACCATGTTTGCCGCTTGCTGCCTGAATTGAACCAAAATACTAACCTAAATGTTAATCCTCCAAAATTGACAATCGAGTATAGCCCACTTGAATGTCGTGAACATTTGTTTCCCTCCGGGGGTGCCTACTTTGGAACACCCTCGCTAGTTGTGAGGTCAATACTCCCAGTCTGGCAATATTTAAGAAAGTGTTGACCATGTGTTGTCTCATTTGCATTTCATTTTAAGACTTGTTACCCAAGGGGCTAAGAAAGGTAATCAAACGGTAATCAAACTCCCAACCAATGGATTTATGAGCTTGTTAAAAATCCGGTGTTGGTGTTGGAACGACCTCACTTTCTCCATAAAGGTTTAGTGTAAAATACAGCCGCATGTGCTACCCTATTGTACGCTTGTGAAAAATGACCCATTAGGTCAGCCGACAAAATCATTTTACTTGCTTTCCCCCACCGGCGTCTTCGCAGATTGGCTCATATATTGGGCGAGCATCGTGTGTGCAATGTGCTTGTTCGACGCGTTTTATATGGCACAGGAAGAAGGAACGAAACGCTTAACACCGTTATTTCACGCACCAGGTTTAAACCGCTGGGCAACGTGTTGGGCATAATATCCACTGAGTCCCTCGATGGGCGCTGTTTCGCGCACCGAGGGTGTACATGAAAGCAGCGAAGCCGTTGCCCAGCATTGACTTAATCTATTGGAATAACATGTCTTACGATGAAGTTCGCCTTGGTTGAAGCATCTCGGCTCTCTGGTCAGGAACTAAGGGACGATAAATGTGTTTGGCTTGATACAATTATGTCATTGCTAGAAGCCGACCTCAGTAGCGTTAGTTTTGTGAGTTTTTCCGAACCCCTCTAACCAGGACCTCAGTACTAGGCATAACTCCATTTTGCGGCCAAATGGCCGGCTGTTTGCTTTCCAGCACGTTGTCAATCTGTTAATGGAAATTGATCGAAAGTTCATCTTTCAGGCGTTACATTTATTCTCTATTGTTTGGAAATAAAAAACTAAGTTGTATATGCTGCTTTCTAGCAAGACACGCCTGTGACGGCACATTTATGTATATAATAGTATAGTTAAACGACCACGATAGATAAATGTACAAGAGTAATGAAAATCATTTTTCTATTTGGGTTGTATATTAAATTTGCCTGTTGTTTCAGTGTGCTGCCTTATGTTTTAAAGAACGTTTATTTCGGCTATGATAGGTCTGCGGAGAATATTATTACGGAAACTTATAAAGTAGGCAGCAGCTTTCATTTAACATATTTGTTGGTTGCTTTGTTCACGGCTAGTCAGTAGTGTTGAATCCCGGTAGTGGCATTCATCTGAAACCGGAACAAGCGCAACATCTAAAATGGATAACTGCAATAAAAGTAGTTTGAAAATCGGCAATGAAGAAGAGAAATGTGAAGGCGTACGCAAATGCTTTCCTCCCTTATAACAGATTGTTAGTGACATCTACGTTTTGGCGTAGCTAAGAGGGAGATAATAGCTGGAGACGGCGAGTATAGGGGCATTATTACTGCAACATGCCCTCTGGGTTGTAGACTGGATTTCGTGTCATATAAAACCTGGACATTTTTCGTATGCATGGCTTTTCGTTATCAGACATCCAAATAGAAAGATCACATTTTGTACGCTCATGTATTTGCGGGTATTTTGTATAAAGTTCCGCTCCGAATTGCTAGCACGGATATTCATTGACAATTCGTTCCATATTTCTGCATGTCTGTTAAAGAAGAAGCTAGCGGATCTGGTGATCTTCGACCTGCGTTCAACTAACAAACATTGCTTATTTTGTGTGTTGAACAATGACGATTTTATTATTGCCACTTCAGATTGAAAACATGTTCTCGTTTTTACAGATTGTTATAGAATATAGTCAGGTTGTGCTTCAATCGGGTCAATCTGATTAGATAAATCTTGAGATTTTCACATCGATCGGAATATTCAAATTTCAAAGACGTTCCTAATAGGCCCTTTTTGTATCTTCGGAATACATTTTCTAATAAAATACGTTCTCGTTTGTTCGCATTACCATACACCGTAGAGCAGAATCCTTAAAGAAGACGTGAACTTGAATAAGCGCAGAGTATAGATTATACTACTTTACAATTTCTAAGTAACATTAAAATACTTTGTCGGACCTTTGCTGTGATGTAGGTCACTTGTTCGGAGAAGTTGAGGGATAATGAGCATTCCAGTCCTGGGTCAGATATATCGTGGCAGATATTAATTTGCTTATGACAAATGGGTAAGCTGCTAGATTTTATGTCGCATTTGTAAAACATTAGCTAAACACTCATTTGTTTTAAATAGCATGCCCTGGTTTGAGCACTAGCTCCAGAGCGCAGAGAGTTCGATCTGCATCATCTTATTAGTTACGTGTATGTTAGCGGGGTTAAAAGTGTACATACCTTTGATATCATCTGCAAGCAAATAGGGTGTTTCGAACTTCACCTACATATATTAAAAGCCTTATGGGACCAAGTGCATTACCCCGCACCAAACCACTTAGGACTGCTGTTGGTTCAGATTTGTGTTACCGAATTTCTACCACCTGCGTTTGATTAGTAGCATAGTATTCGATCCAGGAAAGTAGGGGTTTCAAAATTGCATGCGGCATCGTTTTAGATATTAGGTATCCATTTTTTACTTGATCGAAAATTGTGTATATACCGAGGTAAATAACGATTGCAGAACTGTCGTTATCTTGTGAGGCAGTTCAATGCTGTATAATCTTAAGGTGGCACGTAATGCACGAACGTACATTCAGAAAACTGTGTGAAGTGTCGTTAATAAGCTTAATAGACCGTATGAAGTCGAACGTCGCAGCTTTTAGTTGTCGCTCCATCAAATTGGATAAGATGGATTAATGGCTTGTTAGACGAGGATTCTTTGTTTCTATCAGGGAAGGTGATTTGTGTCATGATATTACATTGACTGCTTTGCAGTCATTGTGTTTTCGTACAGTGCTACAATTCATGGATATGGTAAACATATTCAATCGAAACAAAGGTATGTCCACACCCCCGAGTTTGATAAGTGCATGAAATACATTTCTGCTTCGTCGATTTAGGATAGTACTGTGTATGTTACATGCTTTCTAGTTCACGTTGTTCAAACTTGTCAGGAATGAGTTGTTCAAGTGTTGTTGGTGGCATATCAAATCTTGACGGGTTATTATTCACGTTGAAGTAGGCGCAGAACTACTGACTGCAGATTTCACGGGTGTGGGCCGGGTCAGTTATTATGTGGTTATCTGCCGTAACAAGTGCAATCTGGACTTGAGGCCGTTTGGCTTTCCTACTTCTTAAATATTGACTAGATCAAAAAATGTATGCTGGTTGCATAGGGATTTTTTAGCAGCCTCCACTCTGTTATGATTTGTCAAATGTAGAGCTGGGACAAACTCCTTTTTCTACCAAAAAGAAGAAGTAATGTGTTTTACGATATATCGTTAGCTACTTACTTAGATTTATGGTAGTTGTACGCGAGTTATGCCTTTTGATACTGTTATGATATAACTGTTTTTGGAGAGAACATCAGCAGCGTCTTGTGAGTTATATATCAAATACTTCTCGACAGTATGCAACTCATCCAAAAAACGATTAGTCGCCGACCCTGTATTGGTCGGCGTAAACTCACTTGCTTCATCCATTCAATCTAACACACTTTTGGTCTCCGAGAAGCTCTCATGCACTTACAAATTGCCCAAGGTCTACTCAGCAAATCAGGTGAATTAAGACTTCGACATGTGTCAGCAGCATGGGACCTCATCGCTGTCACCGAAACATGGTTGCCCTGCGAGATAATGGATGCTGAAATGGTGTCAGCAGGCATGTCCATTGTCCGGAATGATCGTGCCAGCAAAGATGGTGAGGTAGCCCTCTACTTTCGTTACAACATGCAATGCGAACCAATAACTGATTCGGAAATCGACGTACCCGACACCGTTTTGTGTAATTTCCGGCTGAGAGTGAACGATCTTGGCCTACTGAATATTGTTTACCACCCAACTTCGTCTACACCTGAGATGAACTGCAGTTTGATGGCTGCGTTGAGGCAAGTAATAAACAGGAATACAGTCACGTTCTAGTCACCGGGGACTTCAACGTACACGCTCTAGAATCCCAGGCCGCACCAGGAGAGCAATTGAAAGCAAACTTGAAAGATCTGGTTTCAGGCTTCCCGCTTTATGGCCACGTCACTATGCCCACCAGATTCAGGGGAAATAACAGGTAATCTATATTAGACCGAAACTTTACTAATGAGGAACTGATGGTCGAGAGAGTGATAACCGATACTTATTTGGGCCTCAGTGATCATGCGACGCTAGTGTCCCATTACATGTGCTACGCGAGTTATTCTAAAGAGCATGCCGTGGAATATCATGTCGTTACCAAATATGACGACCTGTCTGACCTCATTGATGCAACAAGCTGGTCGTTCTTGCCGAATTAACACTTGAGGTGGCCTGCGGAGAATTCGTCAATATATTTACCAAGCTCGTGGCAAGGACATCTGAAACAAAACTCTGCCGGCCTAAAAGAATGTAGTCTTTCTTAAGGAGCAGGACACGTAAATGCATGGCGTCAAGGGAGTTAGCATGGCACACCTACATAGCCTCCCCGAACCACGATACCTAGGATGTCTACACAATGCAAAATAACCGCTAGTCCGAGAGGAGAAACTAAAGAATCAACAAGGTCTAGTGGAAAAGTGTTGCTCCAATCCCAAACTGCTATACAGACACGTAAACAATTTGCGTCGTGTTAAGCGCAATATTTCTGCTGAGCACACAGCTTCCGGGTTAACCCAAACAGCACAAGAGTCGGCTAACGTTCTTGGACAGTAATTTGGCCGTACCTTCCAAGGCGTGCATTCATCACACATCCTGCCTAAGCAGATGACGCCGCCATCAGGGCTTAATCACATATCGTTCACTCCCGCAGCAGTACTGAAGAGGCTGATGTCTCTGAGCGAGTTCAAATCCCCGGGTGCAGACGGCACTCGACCGAAGGCGTTGACAGTTGCTGCGTGAGTTTGGCAGGACAATTAGCAATTTTATTTCAAGATGTCTGAAGGAGATGCACAGCCGCACGTTGTGGAAGCACGGGATTATTACGCCAATCTAAAATGTGGCATTCGTGCTGAGCCAGCAAATTATCGCCCGATAACACCGCTTCGTGTGATCTCCAAGGTTACAGAGTCCATTGTAGCTGAGGCTTTAATGGGGTACATGGAAAAGAACAAAATTCTCGTTCCGGTGCAACACAGATTTCGTCAGAATCGTTGTTGTAACACTAATGCGTTTATTGCTGGTGCTAGCTGGACGGAATCTGTGGACGCTGGTGTGGGAGTCGACGCGGCCTACTTAGATTTCTCAAGGACATTTGACCGTACAGATCATCACCTTCTTCTCCATAAACTCCAGAAATATGGAATCGGCGATCTTGTTCTCGACTGGATAATAGAATTTCTCCTGCAACGTCACCTAAATGTGAGGGTTGGAAGCAACGTGTCGGAGTCCTTCGAAGTTCAGTGCGGCGTACCTCAACGCTCGTTACTTGGATCCCGCCTGTTCCTGATTTTCATAAATGATCTCACGAGCGTGCTATCTTCTAACTGTTTGCCTTTTGCTGATGACATAAAGGTATGGCGGACTATAGCTGCAGTGGAATATCACACATCCTTACAGGATGACCTGGACAAAGCGTGCATATGGTTCATCGAGAACATGCTGAATGGCAATGTCACCTAGTGCAAGGTTCACAATGTACGACACAAGAGTATATACAAGTACCGCCTGGTTACACAAATACTACAACTGGTTTCTTACGGGTGCGATCTCGGCATGATAGTTCAAGATGACCTCGGTTGTTTGAGGCAGACTGAAAATGCAGCTAAGAAAGCAAACCAGTACTTCGATCTTCTTCGTAGAGCTTTCGGGAAGTTTGACCCCTCAGTCTTTCCAAAAATGCTTAGTGGGTAAGTAAGGCCGCACGGGGAATACGGTATTTAAGCGTGGTGACCCTGGCTCAAGTCTAATCTCACCGCGCTCGATACTGCACAACTTAGGGCAACGAAGAGCGTCAGAGGTTTGACCGACCTCCCCTACCCACTCAGGCTGAAGGCCATCAAAATATACAGTGGAATTTATCGGCGTCTAAGGGTGTACCTGCTCCTGAGAAACACTAACCACCCATGCCATTTACTTCTAATACTCAGACAAAACACCCCGATAAGAGGTCACCAGTTTAAGTTGGTTACGCAGTACAGCAATCTGGAATATCATAGAAACTATTTTTGCCTTCGACTATTACAGACGTGGAACGCCCTCCCGGAACATGCAATTAATGCACCCACCCTATCTCTCTTCAAAAATTGCCTTGACGATACTCTGTCACATTTACACTACGTGCTATATGCCGTGATCACCAGATGCTGACAATAATGCACAATGGACAGTGCCATAACCCTACTCTAGAATGAGTCGATCCAAACCCCTCGCACGAAATTTGACAAGCGCTAATACCAAAGAAACTGGTTTTATGTATCTCGTCAAACCAAGATAGTTGCACACGAGTAAGTGTTGCCCTTGTTATTTTTTATTTTTTCTCGCCTATTTCGTGATCAATTACCATTCCCCTGATTGTGTTGTGTGCGTGCATTCTCAATTCATACTCCCTTTATACGGCAGTGCAGTTACATCTGTAATCGCCGAACTGACGGCTCCAGGATCCCTGGATATATCTTTTTTACACTCTAAATACCCCACGAGACCTATCAAGCACCTGCCTTTTTACCCGGTATAAATTATTTTTATTGTTCATCATGCATAGGGCAGGATATATAAAAAAGATGAATGTGCTACTTTTAAGAAGTGCAAGGTTCAGAAGTACACATGTGAAATCGACGTCACTCAGTTGAAACCTCGTTGGCCAGCAAGCGGAAAATATCGCTGCACCAAGGAATGATTGCAGGAAAAAGTACGACACACATAAACCAAAGAACCCTAAAACCCTACAAACGTATAGCTTACCCAAAATCTATAAGGCTGGCACAACTCTTAAACCAATATCGGCCGTAAATACAACTACGTATAAGTAATTGGCAAGGTAGTTATTCAGGATATTATCGACAGTCAGACAATTTATCATAAAACACGCGTCAGAGGTGTCTCCGAAATGATTGAACACACATAAAGTATTAACATTGTATACGAACTAATGTATTAAAAGGATGCTCACACATAATTTATTGCGTCCAATTAAGAGAAAAGTGAAATACCTATGCGATTCCGTGCAGAACAAAAAAGTAGCGTTGCCCGCACCCGTCGAATATCTAGATGATTTAATGCTGCTAAGCGCAGAAAATATAAGCTTCTTTTTCCATGGTGAGTTCTAAGGGCAAGTCCACGGAGTTGCCACTGATAGTGGACTCGGTCCCACGCTAGCAAACATTTTCATATACATGGTTGAAACATCTCAACCAAGTGCGTCTTAACAACTGATGCGTTGATACGCTGGTGATCAAACCCAACTTCAACGCCAAACAACACCTTCTCGAGGTAATGAACAGCGCACACCCGAACGCTCATTTTACATGTAAGAGTACAGCTGCTGCCCGCCTTTCTGGATGTATTTTTATTAGTACTGACGGTGGCGCGACACGACGTTCTGTCTAGCAAAGAACCACTTGGATGGAAAGTTATGAAAATTTCATTAGCTTCAAACCAGTTCGCTACAAACGTTGCCCCGTCAAAACGCTGTTCAAACGAGTTCGTAGCATCTGCGGACCCGAATATACGATGCTGACATTCAGTTCATCACGCAGACTCTAGAATCAAATACCTACCCGACAGCGTTTGTTAAGTTTCACGGTCGCACAATGGATGGGAACAAACACACTCCACTTATAGTATAAAAATGCCCGTCTAGTTCCAATTGCCTTTCAACGTGGTTGATGTGGTCACGCAAATCGAGCGGCGTGTTGCCACAGCAATCCGCCGTACATTAGTGCCGCAAAATCGTGCACAATTTCGACAACCATTGAGTTACCAGCGCTTCCGGCTATGCTTACCTAGTCGGTCTCTGGCAAAACACATGGCAACTACCAGTTTGTAGATAAATGTGGAAGCAGTTACATCGGCAGAACGAATCGGTACTTGCGCAGGCGGATGGGAGGCGCACATCCAGAAATGGGTTGCTCCAATTGTGGCAAAATAATCACAGGGACAACAGTCAAGATCCAAAATCGCCTTTCTCTTCAATAATCAGACATCCACTTGAAACAGGGCACAAAAATTGATTCGAACTTGTCCTTTACGCTTATCTGCCTTAATGAACACGTCAAGGTACTCAAGCTCGCAGTGGCTGTGGCAAGTAATCACAGCCGTCCGGACATATATGTTCAAACATATTTGACTGTGGCAGTTGAACTGTTCGCTGAGCTTGGCAATTTGGTTGCAAACGTTTCGTCACCAATCGAGGTGACATCATCAGTGCGTAGTTGAGTAGCGTGCAGTAGCGTAGAATAGCGTAGGGGAGCCTCGGTGAGTATGCGCTGAGAGTGGTGTGCGTGCGTATTTTATACCGCGGTGGTTGCCCGTGGAGGCGAGCAATTCTATTGGTTGGGATTTCGATCCGCCTTCAGCCTGATGGATGGGCAAGTGACCTTTGACCTTGACTCCTTGTGTTTCGTGGTCTTTGTCTGCTTGCGCTTGTGGGCGAGTCTGCCGTCAATCCTGGTTGGCTAGTCACACGTTCCACCGGATTCAATCGATTGAGTTGGCGGTCTTTCGCCAGTAGTGTTGCGTATACTGCGTCCAGTTCGATGTGTCGATTGATTGAATTCGTTGTGGAGTACCAGGCTTCCAAAAACTCCCTGGCATGTTTTGTACTTCTATGTGCTAAGATCTTAACATGCTCCAGATCGAAATGGTGGCCTTCTTGATCTTTGTGCACAGAAACCAATGAGTGCGGATCATGTCTTCTGACGGCCGCCTTGTGTTCGGTGATTCGTGTACAAAGCTTCCTTCCAGTTTGTCCGACATAGTTTTTATCGCAGTCGCTGCATTTTAGCTGATAGATGACATTGCATTGGTCGGCTTGATTGACTTTTCCTTTGGGTCTTGAGATCAATTTCCTTAGGGTAGCACTTGGTTTGTGAGCCACAGAGATCCCATATGACTGTAGCAATCTTCCTGTTAGTTCGGAGACGTTCTTTATGTAAGGGAGCACTATTCGTCTGTTTGCTTGCTCAGGTGCCTGCTGCTGCTGTTGTTGTGGATGATGAGACGTTCGTTTCTTTAGGCTTCTTCTGATGAAGTTTCTCGGATAACCGTTGTTTTTGAACACTTGGTATAGATGCTTTTCTTCCTGTTTCCGCAACTCGGCTGTGCTCAGTGCGTTTCCGCTCTTTTGAATAGGGTTTGAATACAGCTCTTCTTGTGATTCATCGGGTGGTTGCTGTGAAAGTTTAATATCTGGTCCGTATGCGTTTTCTTCTATTTTTTCTATTTGACTGTCATGCTCAAGATTCCTTTGGGATAGTGGCACTTATATCAACGGTTATGATTCTGTTAGTGTTTCTGTCATTATGTTTCTTCCATATCCGCTTTGACACCATACAAATCTTTGACTTTTCCCTTTCGTTATCATTAAATTGCACTTGTTTGCTTGTGATCAGAAAACGCGAAATGATATCATCGTGCAACACCAGTCTTGTCATTGTATTATTTAAACTAAAACAGGGAACCGAGCGCTTTAATTTTCTGAGAGGATAATTGCCGAGAATTGCCACAGAATCCCGCGATGTTGTCGTGAATCATAAATGGAAGATAGCCAAAGAGAAGGAGCGTGTCCACTTCCTGTCTGATTACAAACGTAACATACATTATCCTCGTCAATTCTGCAAGTGTTTGCATTAGAATAATTTGATACGTAGGATCTCAAAATTGAAGCGACTTGAAAAGTCCTATCTGGAGAAGGCAAAGAGAAAGCTTTCGCAACGGAGCAGATGCATGTCCGGCGTTTCAGGATCCCCAAACAACTTTCTTTAGTGTGCCGAATCAAGTTCATCAAAGTCTGTAAGACTGTTGTCAACAGAATGAAATGGAAACTTTTATACACAGCAAGGGTATTTGGAGAAAGCCGATGAGAAAGCCAATTTTATTCGTGACTTACAAAATCATGTACATAACTTCTACTTCATACTTTTGAGCAGAAAGCAAATGGAAGCTCTCTAACTGAGTCTGAACTACAGAGTCATTCCATGGATATTTAATCGAATCTAAGTGGAAGCGCAAGTCGAATACCTCATTTAGCAACTGTTCAAACTTAACCCAACGACACAGGAAAAATACAGCTGTCTTAAATTTAAATTGTCGACATTGCAAGTACCTTCATGAAGGCGCCGATTCGTCATAATTTCACTGTATGAACAATTAATTATCACGAGTATAAAAGAATATGCTCGACAAACACTGTAGGATGGTTAGAGCTAAAATTAAAATTATCATCAAATAAATAAATCGTTATTTTAAGCGTCTACTGATTTACATGCACTACAGCATGACGATTGTTTGAAGTGGAAATGCAATGTGCACACAAAATTAATACAAAGTGTTGTGAGAACGTTAAAAGGGAATGACGACGGTCACTCGTGGTTGCTTCATTTAACAGACATAGTATGTTTATCCTGTTTAGCTACATCCATGCTATTCACACGGACAATTCTGCATGTATTCTCACCGCCAACTTGCAGAGAGGTCCGTTAAACACTGGGTTAGGTTTCCGTTATGTTGTCCTACAAATGATATGGACTATATCAAGTAATGCAACTTCGAATGCGTTTCATCAAGGCGTTTTTTTGAGTAGCGTTAATCTAGGGGCAAGAATAGCATGAGTCGGCAGGACGTTCCAGGCATCGGACACTCGGAGGAAGAAAACGTTGCGTGGACAATCAAGTCGAATGTACTGCGTAGCCAGTTTGAGCTGATGGCTTCACAGATTGCTATTTTGGCTCGGCTGCAACAGACTGCGACATAGGTGGTTTGTGCTCTTCAGTATTAATTAACACATGACTAGTTCTTTATTCTGACGTCGATAATTATCACAGTACAATCTCAGGCACTGCAGTATACGTTGGTAAGAGAGATGAAACAATCCTCTAACTAGTATGGTCAATCTACGTTGTGGAGCTTCGAATGCATCGAAGTCGCGCTTGCGCCAGGGACGCCAGGACTGGATCGCATATTTCACATGTGGCTTCACGTAAGCATTTAACATTTTCCGATAGAATGATATCTAAAAAAAACCAAAAGTCCTCCGTAAGAGTCTAAGGTGTTAACTGGAGCTTGCTGAAACCTTTTCAGACTGTCTCGAACAACCAAGAACGTACTGCACGATAACACTGAGGTCGTTTTCTTGGGAAGCATGTTGTAACTGCTGGTCTTTAAGTTGATATTCATAGATAACCTGTTAGCTTATGTATACAACTCTGTACTTGGTCACGTTGAACTAGAGACGGTTATCTGATGACCACGCATAAACCCTAAAGAGATCGCCCTGCAACGCCATGTGAAAATCCGAAGTCCAGATATCATGTCAAATTTTGACATCGTCTGCAAATAGTAAGAAATTCGACTACAATACACTGACGAGATCGTTACTAAATGTTAGGAATAAACATGGTTCCAGTAACCATCCTTGGGGCACGCCACACTTCACTCCGGAAAGTATGGATGAATGGTTGGCGAAGCACCTTGGCTGCATCTTGTGCGGTTTGCGCTAGACCATCGGTTACAAGTGAAACCGGGATCCCGAGCTGCACTGCGAAGGTTGTTGGCGTGTTTATACAGCAACTATGGGCTATGTACTTAAGTTCGATGAGTTCTGTTGGCGTTGGAGTTTTTCTTCGAGGATCAACTTGGCGAAGTGTTACTGTGTAATTGCGTTGGTACCCCAAGTCAGGTTACTTGGACAGACTTTGTAAGCGCGCCATACTGAATCTCTTAAGGCCACACAACTTAATTAAAACACATACAACGAATGTTCCCGCCCAAACCTGATATCTCTGTGGTGCAATTAATGAAATGGTCTTATTATTAGCTTTGTAGTGGCCAAAACGCAACAGGTAGACATGTTCAGTGACATAAAACATCACAGCCTATCACTAAACCTTTAGCCTTGCTTGAAAACCTATCCAGCCAGGACCAACCAATATCTTGTCGTCCGCATAAGCGAATGTCCCACAGGTTTAGCCGTCAACCCAGATATTCCGAGCTATTTGCCTAAATCACTGACTACCTCATGCATCGCAATACGGAACAGAAGGCGCATAATAGACATAACTCATACCCCTGTCAATCCTTCAAATCTCCCCTTTCCATGGCAACTCCGACTATGTTTACAACCTCGAAAGTTAGCGGAGCATTGGTCCTAATACCTAACATGCGTCACTTAAAGATGCGAAGGTATCAAACAGGTTTGCAATATACATATTCTTAACCGCAACGTCAGCAATCTGTCCATATAGAGTAATCAAAATTAAAGGCAGTGTAGTGACCAGGTAGCCTCAAAATAACCTATGTTGCAAAGTCACTTGTAACGATATTTGCTTTGCAAGCATCTTGCGCAACTTTCGGAGTCAAACCGATGCCGTCACAGCAGACAACACAACACGGACTTTGCGGACACAAACAATTTACTAACAAGGGAATTTCGGATGTCACAGCAATTGTGTTAAATGAAATAACACAACCCCGCAGAATATCTGAGCCAACATGACCCTGTATGTACCCCGAAGCATTGCTATAATTTCATTACATATCCACGGATAAGGAGCATTTGACCTACTTCTGTGATACCTGAAGGCGCAATTAATCCACAATTCTCCTCGCAGTTATGTAAGGACTTAAAATCCTTATTTTTAATTCTAGATGATTTGTTTCTAGTACTGCAGGAATCCTTCACACAGACACTTTTCTATTTATAAGCCTGATTCCTCTATTTCTCACAAAACATTTAGACGCATTTGTTGCTTTAGCGTTATAGTGATTGAAGCTTTACGTAATTGACGTTTACGAAATTTTCTACCAAACTCCCTTTTAACGCTTTCCTCTGCCCCAACACCCAGTTTTTCATAAAGCGTTCCAACATTATGGCTTCAAGGCGGGTCTACGGTCTCCAGAAATGCATCGCGCTTATCATGAAACTCATAGCCAGATCAAGAAGAAGGTCCGCCTTCTGATTAGTCTTGTGATCGATACACACCTTGACTGGAGAAACATCGCACAACACTGATCAATTAGCAGAATTCTTAGTGAGGGCCTTTTCTGTTCTAAGCAACGCTATGTTTTACGCGCTTCCTACAATCTACTTATGTTACACCTACGTTCTTCAGATTTAAAAGTTGACGTCATGGTGCAATCATGCATCCTTCAGTTCAACCTCCATCATCCTTTTAGACTGACTGTGAAAACAGACCTACGTCAGACGCCTGGCTTTATTGAAAAATCTAATCCCAGAATTATTTGGATTGAATTGCCCATCTAAAGTCTCCAATCAGCTGGGAAAAATACTTACAGCTGCTTCATCGTATACTCGAGGTTGAGGGCAACGGCATTTTGCTGACGTAAACGTAAAGGGATCCTAATCACCTCATGATGAATTGGAAAATATCGATCGCATTTGGTGTTCCAAAATGAACCGGGTGTAGAGTCGCAGATATGCAAAGGCGGAATGTCCAGAAAGTATAACTTGGCTGGCGAACTGCTTGGACATTTTTGTAACTGTACACATTCCAGAACATGAGTTGCTGGGAAGGCAAGTGTGTTTATTTTGTCACAATGAACCATGTTTTGTACCAGAACAATTCATGTCCGCAATCCAAACACAGTTATGTGTTATGATACACTTGCTCCTTCCACCTGTTCTTACAACCACACAAACACAAATACCTCCAGGGTCCTACTTAAATGAATAAGCAAACGACAGTGAATGACTGTTTGAGTGCCTCCTTCCTCCCCGCTCCGTGTGTGTGTTGTGTCAATAAAACTCATTGGTGTGGCAGCCCTTCTGTTTCTGAAGTGGGATCAACTGTGGGATCAGACTTGCCCCAGAGGTATGTAACACCTGGTCACGCCAAGATACGTCTTCTCTCGAATACAACAAGAGCCAGGTGAGTATCTGGATGGTTATAGCATTAGACTTAATCTGCAAAGCAGCCGTGTTAGTACCCTTCTTTTCCGCATGAAAGGTTCGAATATGCATGCTGAGGTAACACTTGTTCTCTGAATTTGCTGATAACCGTAAACATGAAATTATGCTACAGAAAGACTTCCGAACTCTAACCTCTGATTAGGCCTGCGATTTGACCAGAATGAAAATGGAGGTTGCTATGCAGCCGAAAGTGTTTTGTGCATCTAAATTGACCGATGTCCCAAAAATACATTCTACTGATATTTTACCAAAGAGTAAACCGTCCTGCTACCGCTGTGGTAGTAACTCCAAAAAAGCTAACTTCTCTTCTTGTCTAACCTGCTTTCTCACATGTAATACCTGTGGAAAAATTGGACACTTTGCTAGCTGTTGCGGATTCCACCGCATCGCACATGTTGAAAAGGATTCTGTTCCTTAGCAAAACGTAGCCGATTCAGCTGAGCAACAGGTTTGCTCAATTATTGTTGATATCAGCACCTTGGGAAATATAATCATATCGGTTGTTGAACCGAAATCTCCTTATGCACATATGCAAACTGTCTTATTCCCTACGAACAAATATGTTATAAAACTAGAAGTCGGAATGGTTTCTCCTTCTCCTGTTACTAGTTTGTCCTCCAGGTGTTAATATGTTAGATTATGCGAAAACCCATTTCTTGTGATTTCACACTCATTTTGCAGTTACAGTGGCTACAACGTAATTAAAGTTAGGTAGCACCTTACTTAGCAAAACGGACTCTTTGTGGCTCACCGTAAAAGCCGCTGCCTTGTGGTCAAGTTTCGGATAAGATGACTTGGTTGTGAGCATTAACAGTTCTCATCAAGAACAAGGGACCGAAGGTAAACAATTGTTTTCGATGAATTCCTCGTCAGACCTTTCGAAAGGCCTGCGCCTCCCCCCTCTCACTACAGCTGAGGCGATCAGTATTCAGTTGTATCAGCCGCTTTTGTGTCCAAAAAAGAAACTGGTCGAAGCTCTTAAGTTACTCTGGCCAGAAAAAATGGAGGATTCGGATGCCAGATGCAATCATTTGACTACATATTTGCCCTAGTTTGCACTTATCGTTTACGTTTATTGCTAGTTTATGCCCCCGGTTGCCAGGTGATCCAATTTCATTTGAACTGATTTAAACCACTGTTACTCCTATTGTTCTCTACTCATATAAATGTAAAGGTCTGACAAGGAATTCTTTGAAAACAATTGTTTACCTTCTGTCTCTTGTTCTTGATGGTTAAATGGGAATTTTCTAGTTGCTAACAGTTCCTCTGTCTAGGACTAGGAAACCTGATAACATTCTGCCCAAGCAATACTATAACTCTAACAAACTAATTTTTAGACCAACTGGCCGCCGCAGATTACAATCAACGGCGCAATATCCGCTTCATACAGCAGGGTTAATAGGTGTTTAGATGTTTTTGCTCAAGCCTTCCTGCTTTCTTATTCCCCCCTCTTTTAAGTTCACACCTGTTTTCCCGTCATTAACGAAAATGTTGGAACTTGTCCTGTTATAACAGACTGGAGTCGCTCCGTTACTTTCCCAATCTTCATGCGTCGCTCACGTGTACCATTCGTCAACCATAGAGGAATCAGTCGGAGTCTAATCGCTCTCAAGTTATTTGCCTCTCTTATAGTTCACGGATTGACTGATCCCGTGAAATCCAGATTCATGCGATGCAAGCAGGATTTCGTCTAGGATGGGGCTGCATCAACCACAGAATCACCTTGCGTCAAGTGTTCCAGCACCGTCACATATACTAACTGCCCACCGTTGTTGTGTTTTGGACATCATAGGATACCTTTCAATGCGGGGCATCGACGGGAATTCGCGATTGGGTGTAAGGAAAGCTTTGTCCGAAAAATGTGTGAAAATAATCCGAGCGCCTTACGAGCGTAGCTCGGGTATAATGAAGGCTCACGCCAAGCTATCGCTGCTCATCTAAATCCCCAGTGGTGTGAGACTGTGACGCTATTTGTCACCTTCCCTCTTTCATTACGCTATAGTCGAAGTCATGTAGGTCGTGTCCACAGGAGAGGACTTAAGCAAAGTACAACGTTCTCCAGGAGAACGACTTCTTGACTTGGAGTATGCCGAAGACATATTCCTCATACGTGCTCGTTCATAGACATGGTAATCAGCACTGGACAGGTTGACACTAGCCGTCAGCCGTATTGAGCTATGCTTTGCACCCTTATAGTGCAAAATTTTATGCTGTTGCGTCAGTGCCTGTGGAATCAAATGTGAGGTCACACACCGTATTGCAAAAGTTGAAGCGATGTTGTTAACCTTCGTCTCTTATGACGCATTGCAACATGCTCCTCTCCCTGAATGGCATGATATACAGTGCCGTCGTACTTTCGATCCTAGTGTATGGTTGTAAAACCTGGAACATTAGATCGGTGGACATAGAAAGGCTAGTTAAGTTCGACTACCGTTAACTTCGTAAAGCAGCACATATTTGGTGGAAACACAGCATAAGCAATGAGCCGGTTCGGCGCCTTGTTAATGGCGCAGGAAGAGTAATTGAACCGCACAGCACCCTTATTTCACAATGGCCGGGCCATGTGTTGCGCATGCCAGTACAGTGACTCTTATGATCTGTGCTGTGTACAAGACCGTGGTATGCATGGATGCAGAGGAAGGCACCTCGACTGACCACATGGACAAGCTAAATGAAGGCACTTACATTGAAGTTGGCCTCGTTTGGGTCCTATTGGGTCCCTGGTTGGAGCTCGAAAAACAATGAACACGTTTGGATTAACACACTTGATGTGGCTATGAGCCGACCTCAACGGCGTTTGTGTTGTGAGTTTACTTGTCCCTACCTCCCACAATCCTCCTTCCCCTCCAACCACGACATCCACGTAATTGACGCTCACAATAACACGCATTGCGTGCATACAGAATGCTAGGCCTAAGACCTCAGAATGGAAAGTTGACTATGGCGCAGGAATAGGTGTTAAGCATGTGCTAGTTGAAATATGATGTCCCAAAGGCTGTAACAGTTTCCATGATAAATGAACTCGCCTCCGTCTCACTGAGAAAAAGGAACCTAATTAGACTACCAATTCTGTCTGGTGCTGCATTGATTGCACGGCTTTTATCATTGGTAAATATACAGAAGCGTCATCGTAGAAGTGCGACAGAGTTGCACATATTGTAAAACATGCAGCTGCCGTGAAAGCTATCCCACATGAGTCAGTCGAACCTATGCCTCGAACTCAATGTTCGTCATCAAACTACGGTTCCTAAAGTGTAGTCAGGTGGAATAAAAGAGGAACGCTCCGCTTAACCACTCTGTTACCGTGGGACTGCTCTAGGGACTGCCCCAGTTCTACCTGCGGTAGATAGTCTAGCGCTCACTATAGAAGATGAGACAAACGAGCTTCTGCAACAGTTTACTCACAATTTCCAAATTGAATAGTCATCTCACCCGCTGATGACACAGCTCAATCTGCCCCAGCAATTGAGCCATGTGATGGAAAAGCTACGACCTTTGCGCATGCAGTGCTTTCCTGGTGTGGAAAATATCAAACCGTATGCAATAGAAATAGTAACCATGAACCTGGCCGAAACGATGGCTCAATTCTTCTAACGAAGACTTGAGGAAATGTAGGTTCCGACAGTCTGGAAACAGGGAATAATTACTTCAAGGTACAGGAGTGCGTATAGTTCGGAACATTTCGACTACCATCCAATCCTTCTCCTCCTCGTGTTAGCAAAAGGAAGTGGAAGAAATAATCGCACAGGTGCTCATGGAATACCTTGAGTGCAACAGCAATATAGTGTCCTAACAGCACGGATTCCGACGAAATCGTTCCTACACAACAAAATTGCTAATAGCCAGGGCAAGCTGGACAGAATCAGTCGGTGCCAGAGTAGGATCCGAAGTTAACTACCTGGAGTTCTAGAAAGCGTTCGATCGTTTGGAGCACCACATTATCCTACATAAGCTTCGAAGCGATGGAATCAATGACTCTGTGTTCAGGTGGATCGGCAACTTTCACACTCACTATCAGCTGCTTATGAGCGTCCGCAGATTCATTTCCTACCATATTGTGTTCTAGTGTGACGTGCTCCAGTGATTCGTATTTTGGCCACATTTATTCATAGTATATTTAACTACCTTTCTAGTGTACTGCAGTCAAACATGTTGCTATACGCCGACTATGTCAAAAGCTGACATGACATAAGGAGAGTGGACGGCCACAAGGCACTGCGCAGCGAAATCAACATGGCCTATACATTGTCATCCGAAAATCGGTTAAAGTTAAACTTGAAGGCATGCGAATTCCTGAAATTACGCCTTCGGCTTACTCATGAAGTTTGACTTGGGGACCAACAGTATCAACCTGCGTCACAGGAAAAGCAACGGAGTTATAATGCACGACTATATTGGCTGCTCAAAACTGGCCGAAACCACATTGAAATAGCCACTTAGCACACTGGATCGTTACGGAGGACTTTCGGAATTTTCAAGCCATCACTCCTTCCGCAAATGCTGAAATCTTACTCGAGGTACCACCTAAAATGCATGATCCTATCCTAGCATCTCTGGCGCAAGCGCGAGGTTGTTGCACTTAAAGTCCCACAACATAAAGCGTCCAAACTCATTAGGGGTCGTTTCACGTCCCCCACCAACATAGATATCACGCCCTGAGATTGTACGGTGGTGAATGTAGGCGTCAGCGAGGAGTCCTCATCATAGTTTATTTAATACCGAAGGACATAAGTCACTTTTGTCGCGGCCTGTTGCAGGTGAGCCGCAATGTCAAAGTGTGAATCCGCCAGCTCACACTGGCCACGCACTACAGTCCACTTGCTTGTTAACAAAATGCGTTCCCCTTTCGAGTGTCCCGAACC
Organism: Dicrocoelium dendriticum; assembly: GCA_944474145.2. Lineage (NCBI taxonomy): Eukaryota > Metazoa > Platyhelminthes > Trematoda > Plagiorchiida > Dicrocoeliidae > Dicrocoelium > Dicrocoelium dendriticum. Next base: position 21,190,799 of record OX104067.1, on the reverse strand, counting down.
TGGAACGACATTCCGAATCTCGTCATCCTTGCTTTTACATAAATGCTTCCTCTAAAACATCTTGATGAAACGCTTTCTCCCCTGCAATAATTATTATCGTCCGCTTCACCCGGAAAACGAAATAACGCGAACCATAGCATGCGCGCGCAACCTCCTTCGCAAAGTGGCATGAAGAAACAAGCATCAACGTTCAGGTGAGAATAGGTTGGATGCACCGAAACTGGATTTACATGCCACGTCGGTCCAATGATTCGGCACATGATTGAGCGTGATTTTTTCCACGTGTATTGATCACGAGATTACTGAAATATAACTGCTGTATAAATCAGTTTGTGTCTGCACAGCCCATTCCCATTTAAAACAATCGTTATTTAGCAGGGCTCTTAAGTTGGTAGACGCTTAAAATGACGCTTTACTTATTTGTTGATCCTTTTAATTTTAAATGTTGCTCCAACCGTCCTACGGGACATGTCAAGCACACACTTTTTACCCGTGATCAATCACTTTCATTGTTCATTTCTGACAGATAATATATATTGATGCGTGTGAAACAACAGCCAGCTCCTAACATCCGGAAATAATGTTTATCTGTTTCCGGTTGATCAGCTGGCATGCCACAGTTCTTTATTTCTCAAGTATGGCAGCACAATGATTGAAGTGTTTTCCATCTCTAGTTAACATGTATAACAAAAGTTGATCATGGAGCTAGTGATTTCCGCGCATGATTGTAAAATGTTCCCAAGTTACATGTTAATTGATCTCACAGCCAACAAATTGTTCCTTGTACGAACTTTGGTTAAGCTGCTTCGCACGATCTACCGATTTTTAAAGAACGAATCGACAATGCGTTGCACCATGTACCTTACTTTATCTGAAAGACGACCAGACGCAGACAAACGTTGTGCTCATCAAATCACACGAACTCGCGTTAGACGGATACACTTGATTTTATTTACGTGCATAGTATGATAATTCCACAGAGGAGCTTTCACTTTAGTATCATCTTTGTTGAAGAAGTGTAATTCACAAAAACCATCCCTCGGGACCTTTTAATCATTGGCTATTTACTCGTGCAGGAAGTCTTCTAGAAGAGTGACCACGGGGCTCTGAACCAGAGCGACCTTAGCTGCTCGCAGTAATATGAGACGACGTCAAAAACCGGCATTTAACTTGTTGGCCTTGTTGGCTTCACAAGTTTGTGTAAACCCGTTGGCGATGATATCACTCTTTATCCGGTCATCTGCCGCTGTTCGACTGCGACTGGCCGGGACTTGCTTGCTTGTGTATTGATTGAGCTTATGCACTTCACTAAACACTAGTTTCCTAGATAATTGGCGCCCCCTTCCAGACCGTGTGGGCAACGACCGTGTGTCTATTTGGATAGTAAGGGGGTGTGATTGACGTCCGCCGATGACCGATTGGCCTGCACGCCTGGCTTGCAATCAGAGGGTCACCGGTTCGAATCCGCGTAGAAGTGGCCGTCTTCGCGACCTATGGTGTTCGCGCGGCAGCAATGCGCCGTTACGGTGTACAGCAAACACACTAATTTATTTCCATGTCCCTGTTTTTACGCGTCCTGTAGCAGACACATAAAGCGCATTTAGTACATCACAAACTATTCAAGGTTAAACGTTCGCAAAGCGAAACGCCGGACTGTTGATCAAAATGGCCAAACTATCAATACAAAAAGCTTACCAAAACAACGGTTCCATTATGAATCTTCTGTTTTGCTTGGCTAGCGGAGGAGGTGGTGAAGGGTTTATTTCGCATAGGTTGGCTGCATTTTGCGCTTATGATGCGAATCAACGGGAACTGCATTTAGACGGTGATAATGATAACACCCATATTGAACAATTAGGCTTGATCTCTTCGTCAATGCACGGAACACCAGAAGAACCCATCGCCGACTAGTGACCTAATTTTACTCGTGCTGATTTTGAGTTATTTTCGTTTAGTTTGGCTTTTCCCCACAACTCAATCCTTTTGATGATTAACAAGACCATTGAGGTTGAATCAAGGATGCATTGAGGCAATTATCATAGTCCCCCAGCCATCTTGGAGGAACGACATTTTGCTCTACTATAATATATAACACAGCATAGTACCATATAGGTTCACGCCAATTCAACGTGTAGTACGCAGCATTAAATCCATATTTTCCAAGAATTTATATGTAGGGGTTAAAATAAATATGTTGCTAACAATGTTCCATCAAGTGGTGAAACATGATGCCAACATCAAAATATTTGTATAAGGCTTCAACATCTCTGATAGTCTATGGCTTAGCTTTACTGTACCCACAAAACACATAAAACTTCTGTCTTCCATTTAGTCGCTTGGCTTAGCTAAACCTCTTCATTCTCCTGCAAAGAGTTTTAAAATCCCGGATCTGCTCCAAATCATGGGCCTATATTTTGCTATCGTTATATTCGTCGATAACATCCAAAGCAATTAATATAAAATGATCGCGAACCCGTTCATTCAGTCATCTCCACAAACCTCAACTGCATCCTCTGAAATGTAATATCAATCTAATAAAGTCTTGAATTACCACTCATTTTCCGTTGTACGGAGATAGTGAAAATAGGACATACTGTTAAAACTTACAAGCATGCGACTGTTGCTGAGTTTTATAATATCTCCGGTTACTGCTCCCATACACTCGTTCCTAGAAGGCGTCAAAAGTGATTACAAAACGTTGAGATCAAAATTCATCGCTTCCAATTTTAATCAACAATTGACTCAGCTTCGCATACAGCATCTGAATACAAATGTTTTTCTTTTATTTTATATTACAAAAGCAAATGCTTACCATTCAACTCGATGGCACATGGAAGTATTGGAGTTCCATCGACAGATAAGCTGCTGTCAGTGAAAGTGAATCCACCGCCAGCTACATTAAAAATGTGCTACCGGAATAGCCTTAGTTCATATGCCATTCCCTATCCCGAAACGCAGGTCAGGAGTGGTACACGGCACTTTGCTGTCTCACATACAAAGCCTAATAAAAATATTCAAAATGCACGTTATCAGTAATTGTGAATGATCCATAATTTCTAAATATACGGAGTGGGGAATTTTAATGTCACAGTATGGCGCCGAAGATGTTTTACTAATGCATGTTTCTTCATATACCAAACTTTGGTTTCTTTTACTTTAGATTTAGAATATGACTATATTTTTGGACGCAACAGTAGATAAGGGAATGTAATACTTAGTAACCATATCTAGAAACTAAAGAAAGTAAACCTCTTGGAGCCTTTATGTAAATATAACCCCTTCATACACAATGTGTACGTTTGTACACACGCAATAATTATTTTTCGAAGAATGTGAATAAACCTACACATACTCATATTTGCATAAATCGCAATGGACGACTGATATCTTCCATGCAGTATGCTAGGCAATCTAATATATTACTACGAAGGGGTTAAGGAATACCTCCTCCAGAAATTCATCCAAGTACACTCAACTCTATCCATCCCTCAACAGCATGTGTACTACTTTCTATAAAGTACGAAAGTGCCAGAACGAACACAAAGGATTAGATATCTGCCAACTCCACCTACTGAGGTGATTTCCTTCCAAGTCTCTGTTGAGTAACATCATCCGTAAAACATGAATGCGTTAACAACTGCCTAAACTGTCCCCATGCGAAATAGGTATGTCGCGCAATCGAAGATTAAATAATCTAGTTGTTCAAAACAAGAAGATCAGCAAACGCAATTTGTGAGACGACATCGCCTTTTTGTGCATTTTTAACAAGCGCAACCACTTCTAGTTGAAATCTAAACCAAAACAGTGTCATTTGAGATCGTAGTTGGTAAAGCGCTTACACTAATGGGATAGGTCAGCTATTTTGTCCGCATAATTGTGGGCGTCATTGATGGAGGACCATGGCATCCAATTGTCTAGGAATGCTGGGTTGCTGATCTGGCAATATCAATGGGAACAACTCGTCAATATCGACTCGGTGGGTAGTGGTCAGCAAAGAGCTTTTGACTGCAGAGGCACCTTGGTTCATCTCAAAACCAAAAATTCGACTAAGGCTTCCCCTATGCATAAAAAGCATCAACTTTTACTCTGATGGAAAAGCATATCGGCAGATGGACGATGTGGCAATGAGTAGATCACTAGGAACTTCCTCGGCAAACGTGTTCATTGGTAGGATTGAAGAAAAGGACGATAATTCCATATGATCGGAGAATCCAAATGTTGCTGATATACTCCTAATGGTGGATTCGGATGGGGACATCGCATATGCGATAGCTACACTTAAAAAAGGGGCCCGAGCCTTACAGTGAGGTAAGAACGTTAGCAAGACAAGTGCCTCCTGTATCTAAGTATACTGATTCCATGCAGGCCAGAGAGTTCCATCAGGTCTGTATAAAGAAAACAAACGTGAACTGGTCAGTAGTAAGAATTTTCGAATTTCTCCCATTTTCAACACAAACGCCCTCTTTACCGGACATTCTATCTTCACGCCCATATGAGCTTCACCCCAGACACTCTAGATACGGAGAGAGATCTCCCGGTCAAAACGCTACAATCCAAAATTATCCGTCGCAGCTTCATTACACGCCTAAGAAAAATAACCATACTAGAATTTGTCAACATAGTTATAGAAGCCAACCTTCACTGAGTTATCTTGCAAAGGTAATCACACTGTCAAGATCAATGAGAAATAAGTACTTAAATCACTAAAAATAGCACCTAAATCAGCAGCACTGAGGTTGCCCCCGTTGTAGAGACCCACGTATATGTTTCGATTGAGACACCTACAAGTGAGTAGTGCTTGTCCCACTCAGAGAAGTGGCGTAGGGGGCGGTTCAGTGGTTTATTTAGGTTTAAAAGAAGAACTTATCTTTGGTTTCGCTGTGGTCCTATGCTCCGTGTAGTTTCACAGAACAGATAGGTAACAGCAAATCAAATAGAGGAGTGGGATGGGGATGTAGTAGTAGGTAACAAAGGGTAAGTGAATAAGTGATGCATCCAAACGTCTTTTAAATATGGATAGTGATGGTTCAGAAATGACGAATGTTAGCATAGCGTTCCACAGATGACACACGCGGACGCAAAACAAATTCCTGCAGCAAATCGGGTGGCAGTACTCTTCTGGCAGTTTTAGTGAATTACCTCTCAGTTTGGTATTACTGTTGAGTTGCGGTAAAGAGCAGAACACATGATGTTAATCATGCAGAAATAAGTAAACTATTATCTAATCACCTCATAAACGGCGGTAACTTCGGCTGTATACCCCCAGTCGTTCCTGTCTCTCATTGTATGGAGGATGGTGCGTTCCAATAACGTACTTTGATGCTTGATGTTGGGTCTGCTCCAATGCACTAGGGCCGTGTTTTATACATAGGTGCCAGACTTCAATTGCCTATTAGGTCTGAGGACGATAGTGCGCACTAAGAATCTGCAGGAAAATAGAACGATCTATTTGTCCGAACGTCGGTCATAACAGGCCCATATGTTGGTCACCAGTTTCGGAGGCTTTTGTGGATGGCCTAGAAGAATCCAGATCATCCTGAAGCAGTACGCCCAAATCACGTTCGGTGGCAGCTCGCTGCAGCACATGCGCTCCCAACCTTTAACAATGGTTACTCTGGTGTCGTATATAAAGCACCTTTCATCTACTCACCTTGAATGGCAGCAAACTTGAAATAAATCACTGATGCACTTTGTCTAGATCACTCGGAAGCAGTTACTGATAAGTATTCCCCTGAACCTTGCGATAAACCTTGAGGTCACGTGCAAATAGCAGCTAGTTAGATGTAATTGCCTGTGTGAGTTAATTGATATATACTAAAAACCAGCGGGCACCTAGCATCAAGCCTTGAGGCAGACCACATCCAAGTTGTATAGGGTCATATAAAGTGATCCGAAATCTAAACGTCTAACCCTCGCTGAATTAGATACTTGGCGATTCCACTTAGAAGAGGGTCGCCGATCCTGTAACGCTGTAGCTTGAAAATGAGTATGCGATGATCTAGACGGTCGAGTGCTTTCGAGAAATTTGGGTAGATGACATTAACCTCCTCTCCAGCCTCAGCTGACTGGGCCCATCTACTTCGTGTTTTAGCGAATTCGTTGTGCACGTTCGATTTCGACGGAAGCCGTGCTGCTCAAAAATAATAATGTTAAACCTTTCTAAATAGCCCACCAGCTCATCGGTTAGGATAGATTTTATCACCTTGGACAGTGTAGGGCGAAGGGAAACTGGACGGTAGTTTGAAGCATCGGTTCTACTTCTAGAATGAGAAAGGTTATCATTACTCCAAGCTTCCGCATGGCAGGAACTTGATTATGGTCTAAGCAGCGCTGAAAGAACTGAGTTAGTGCTTCTGCCAGTTGACTTGCTAATGATCCCAGTACTTCTGGGCGAAAAGCATTGACACCGGGGGTTGAAGCTTACATCGAGTGGTCAGCTTCTGCAAGACAGTTTTGGTGGTAAAGAAGATGTGATAGAGTCTTGTTAGCGGGCTTTAGAAGCTGGCGAATCACCTGGTGGTGGTGGTACCATTTGGAAAATGGGAGCATACTGCATCCACAGCGAGTTTATTGCTTCCGTAACCGTTCTTGTTGCGCCATCAGCCATCGTGAGCGGCGGTACTCTTTGTCCAAACTTCCGTAGACTATTGACCTGTTGAGGCAGCAGATTGTGATTGACGGTGAAGCCTTTTGACATATTCCCTTGATGCGCGGCTTTGTCCTCTCTGAGTAGTTGTGTGCAGTGGTTTCGTTAGGCCTCTAAAGATTTACTAGGAAGTTCGCACAAGGCTTGCCCGGCTGCGGTCTACTTCCATGCCGCAACTCGATCCTGAATTTATAGAAGTAGGGCGAGATATGAATACAAAATGAAGCCAGGAAGCTAATATTGAACTTGTGTTTTTGAGATTTGAGAAACGGATTGCAAAGGTGGCGCACGTGGATGGGCTACCTTTCTTCCAAGGAAGCCCGGTTTTCATTCAGGCTGCAGAATGTATTCAACAAAATGGTCTGGCTATTTAACTGATGATGGTTTCAGATGCTGATGGAAATTAAATCCAAGCTAACGTAAACAAAAAATGGCATGCTCCGGTATTCTTTAACTTCAAGTGGCTGTATAACTGGCCATTTGAAAGAAACGCAATTGACAAAATGGAGCAGGAACTTTTGGAAAAGGAAACAAAGTGGTGGCTTGGAGTGCTGGATACATTGGTCAGAAGTCAGGGTAAGCGAACATAAATTTTCGATAATTCATCTGCAGACGGATACAATTATATGTGAATCAAAATATGCAGACAGGCATTACAATTCGTTACTCCGAGAACGAGTTAATTGGATGCCGACAGCGCTGTCTGTTAAACCACGACAACCGAATGCGTGAAACCTCGTGGGTCAGAGGTCACTGGCCGTTTGGGCCAGGGTAGTCCCAAGCCTTTAGTTAGTCACTTCTGCACATATAGCTCCGGTTCATACAGCCGGATCACAATTGCCTCAGCGGCTTCTACTAGTCACTTGCAGAGGCAGTTTGAGCGGTTATTTGGGGCCTGATTGATAATTGTGAACCAATCCGTGAAATTCGTGGCCTGCCCCTTATCGGCTAGGCGCGCAGCTACTAAAGGGTTGGCTGTTTTTCGGCTTCCGGTTCTAAGCCCGATCGGCTGGTGTTCTTTCATTCGCTCCGATAGATGCCTTGTCTTACGACAAATAAAATCCGCTCCCCTGGAGCATTAAAATGAGTATATACACATTGAGTTTGTGTGGATAGACCTCTTATCCTTTGCGTTTAGTCTCATCATCGGAATACTACTAAACTGCATCTGCATCTGACCTGCTGTATAGGTACATCTGGGTGCAAACGAAAAAGGAAAAGCTATAGGTGTCTTCGCCACCTCGCTCTTCTATGGCAGCTGTACGAAAATTGGCTTACGTTTCACCATCAAAACTACAGGCTTTTCCTTCGTATGTTCCATGTTGACTCTGATTAAGCTCTCTGTTGAGCCATTCTCCCTTAGTACTAAGCAAACGCACTCCAATTCCTTTGGAAGCATGTCTTTCGAACAGATACGTTCAGCTCGGCTTACTAGGGTATTTATTAAGTTCCGTTTAAACGTAAGTTACACAAAGCTGTGGAAGTTTGTGTACTTCCCAATTTACGTACCTTTTCTATAGACGAAGCGCTGTAGCGCACCCCATCCATTCTTTTAATGGCGACATCAAGGAAATGAAAGCGTTTGTTTTCTTTAACTTTGCAGCTGCAGTATATTGCTGGATGGCCTTGGTTGAACGTGTTTGTTAGTTCCTTGATACTTCGAGACGATTGTAGCAGGACAAAAGTGCCGTCTACGTAACGGCAACATAAACTGAGACTTGACATCGTATGTTTTAGCTTTCCCTGTTCCAGCATGCCCACGAAGAGGTCGTCGAGGAACGGATACAGCGGGGAACCCATCGCGACCACCTAACACTGCCGATATGATTCGCCATTGAGTAGAAACTGAACACTGAACGTGCATCTGAGCAATAGTTATTTTAGGATCACCGTGGGTATGCCAACATTAATGTGATTTACATCAAAATACTCACAAATGTAGTTTATACTCTCAACTATTGGTACGTTGGTGAAGACTAAAGTAACCTCGCGGGAGCACATGTTTAGATTGGTAACATTTACATCACGTACGACAGCCACAAACGCAAAACTATCCTTTACACTGTGCATAGCAACTCGCCCTCGAATAGGCGTAAAAACCAAAACCAGCCACCGAGCGATCAAGTGACATGGGGCGTCTTTCATCTCCAAGACGGGACGAATGGAGACGTTAGGATTGTGGGTTTTTGTCCGTAAGTAAAGCCTTAGAATAACCGTTCCTACTGGCCGAAGTTTTTCTTACCTAGCTTTGCTGATGTACCCACCGTTTCGAAGCTTTTGCAACAGTTGCAAACTTGAGTTTTGATCGGTTTTGTTTTGTTTTTCACTCCTATGGTTCTCAGAATCTTGGTTTCATCTGCCAGTATTCCTTTCTTCTTGTTCAAGGAGTCCACTGGGTTAATGATAAAATGCCCACTCCCTTATCTGACCGATTGAGTAAGACCTCATCATTTCTAACCAGATGGTTAGGAGCTTCAAGGTGTTCTTTTTTACCTTGGTTTTAGCTAGATTACCGAATGTCTTCAAGTTTCTTGCAATGCAAAACATGACACTGCGTGGTCACCAAGAGGACGTCCAGGAAGACAAATGTGGCCAGCAAAATTGAGGGAGTTTTCCAGCATTTCCATTTTGATGTTCAGGTATGACCCAGTTCCTCGTGAATATTTAAACATCGTTTGGCTAGGAAAGAGCATCATAACTTCTCATTTGTCTCCAGAAATTCATAGTGAAATTGTGATCATTTCGGAAAAGCAGTTGAGAAAACCATTAATCAGGTAAATGAAAACAAATGTTTTCGGTTACTTTTTTATTGCACTATCAAAGTAGCTCATAAAGGTCATATGAGTGAGGCGTTGCGCTGCGTGAAAATGAATCAAATGAAATGAGGTTGTGGGGCCATTTCCTCGCTTTGTGGATACCAACAGTAAAAGCGCAGAGAGGGGACTTCTAGATTGATTTGGACTGAACTGGAGGAGGATGGAGTTCTGATTGATGGCTGCCGTGTCAAGGCATTTGATACTGCTGCTGTTATGGCGAACTGCCGATCGGGCGTCCATGGAACATCTGTGAAACCTACCCAATAGCTACATTTGTGCAATACACAGAGCATTCCTTTTAACCTCGTTTGTGTATATGCAGTTTCGGCAACGGTTCACACTGTTTCAACTTTTGAAATAACGAACCGGTAACTCTTGTTCATTTCCACATCTACATTTGTTGGAAAGGCTTCATTCAATTTATCGGTCTGAGTACCAAACCGGCAATAGAGACAATATGTAGTAGTTGAGCAGATGCCGTAAACGTCCTGTTGGTAAAATATTCGAAAATGCTAACTGTTCTGTAACAGTCTGCAAAAGAAGGAAAATTCCATCACATGACAATATAGCTCTTTCCTGCTCCCCTCGGTACCGTCGTTTCCGTTTAGTTATTCTCTAAGCTTTTGGCAAACTGTTCTCCCGGAAATAAGTGTTACACAGAAGCATATAAATCGTGAGCGCTGGATTTGTAGAAAAGTTCTGCCAAGGTCAGAGCTTTAGGTATTTGCATTCTTTAGCATAGGGAGAATATGGCGGACAGTGCAAATGGATAAATTCCACTCTCTGTTCTTAAGTAGAGCTAAGTATGGAGCATCAAGTTTTCCAATTACAATGAATAACTGGTGAAGATTTGTTTGATACATCGAGTAATGTAACAATAAGAACACCAGCATTTACCGCAATACTTGAAAATTATATCTTTGATTGCTTTTATATAAACGAAATATGGAAGTGCTGTTCGCACTTAAGAGGGATTATGGATTTACAACAGCCGCTGGTCCTATTGTTTATACAAATTCACTGTGGTTGTGGAGACATCTGATTTTGATGAACTGACTGGGGTATAGGTAATAGAATTAATGAAGACACCCACAGGTGGTTAAACAGCGGAATGTATGCATGGACGCCATAATCGGTTGAATCGAGAAACCCAACTGCCTTGGCAGTCATAAGGCCCTTTCTGACCACCGGCCACCGAGTCAATTTTGATGAGATGTTCACAGTTTTGTACTCGACGAGTGGTCCCACATTCTTATGCCGCTGGACGCCATCGTCACCTGTCACAGAAGCCCATAACTCTGCGTTAAATAAAAAAAGACATTTCCTAATAGCGCGAGCGCTTTTACAGCTACGAGCTCCAATGAAACTGTTTGGGTTTACCTACGAATGTTGCATGTCTGCGATTGCTAGTAATGCGCAACATTTCGACCAAACCACAACAATTACATCTTCTGATTTCCTTTTGAAATAATAGATGGCATTTATTGTCTGGAAATTAGTTATCTCCCTATTTGCATTCACTGATCTGGTAGCAGATTTCGCCGCGTTTCACTCTACCCACCCATACTTACGCAAATGCTGAGGTTGTTGTGCGTCCACTTACTGAACTGGGGAACAGAATGGTAACAGAAAATGAAACCAAACACGAGGGTTTTTTCTGCTTACACGGACTAAAATCACAAGTATTTTACCGGGTGAAAGAAGAATCACAACCGGACAGCTCATAGGTTTTCCTCTGAAGACCAACGCGGCACACGCACTGAACGGAAGTAGATATGTTAAATATAAGCCAAACACAATATTTAACATTGTTATACCCCAAAGATATAATAAAATTGCTTGACTGAGTACGGGATGAATTATACATTATGGCTTTGGATCACTGGCCAAAGTTTTTGCCACACTACCATGGTAGTTTCAGCCATATAGGCACATTAGACATAGTAAGCACTTCGTCAAGCTCGTGTGAGAAATTAATCAGTTCCCGTGCAATATAAAGAAATTTATACTGCATTGTCGCTAAAAGCAATCCGTAGGAATGCGCAATCAAGTTAATAATAGACGCTGACGTATGATGGAATATCAGTTTGTAAGACATCTTTCTTCTAATGGGACATGAAAATGTGGTAAACGATTAATTGGAGATATCTATGCACTATCTGAAAACAAACTTCACTCCTTATGTGGCGCAAGCTGTTGGAAGCAACGATTGTCAAGTATTATTGCACTTACTTGCATATTACACAAGCAGATATCTATGTTGATTGAGCCTTAGATTCTAAAAGTTCGCAGGATCGTCGATATCACAACTGCTATTTTCTGAACAAAATCACATTTGTCCCCATGCTGTGTTAAGCACTAGATTTTCCAGACTACCAACCAGTTTGGCACAAGCTGTATGCAGACAGCTTGGTGTTTATTGAAAGCACGAGTACATTGGACTGAGGTAGAAGATTCCAAAAATTCAGAATGGAACACAATTAATAAATTTTATTCGTTTGTATTTAACGTGTATTAATCCAGCGAAACTTGGATGGACCTTGACGGGCTACGATAGCATGCGTACCTCAGTGACCCGTTTGGCTACGCTGTGTGACACTTTTCAATTGACTACAGAGCCACTCATACCACACAAATCAATGTTTTGGAGTTAGGCTAACTCACTGTCACAACCCAAACCTCTTCTGACGTTAGAAAGTGGTCGACGTCCCACTTCCTTTGAAAGTTATCCATGGAAGACAACAGATCTACGGGTTATAAGTTCACAGCTCACTACAAGGTAATGCAGCGCACAAGCACCAAGCATTGTCTCTGATGGTGAATGGGCATCTTGCGGCGCGTAATGGCTTTATACTTGCCGCCTCAAACGAACGAGTCCCTAGGCAAATTGATGCAAACCCGCCAACTTCAAACTGCAACTGGTCTTGGTCACATTCGTCCAACATCCTACGGCATTGAAAGGCATGTGAATTGTTCCAAATCTGCAAAGCTTCTGTGTGACGGACATCAAGCGGGTCCAAATGGGTCTCCCTAATAACACTTCCAAACTGGACTTGCTTTTCACTGCTTTGTGAGTCAGGATATTGAGCCCAATGCTATAGGATACACTCTGGCGCTATTTCATGATTTTATCGGGAGTCATACCGGGCGTGTCCCACGTTTGGCTACTGAAGCGTTATCTCAACCGTCGGCTAGGGAAGCCTACCAAGGGCACTGCATAGAGAACTTTCGAAACATTTTCCTAATTGCACTGAGCTTCACTGGAATAGGATCTCAGTTGCAATGTCAGACGCAGGAAATTCTGCTTATGGTACTATGAATCGTCACTGTAGCAGTCACTGGACATCCGAGCGATCAGTGTACGTGTTTGAATGCAGGAGCAAACTGACGCCTAACACTTAGCACGATTTGACCAGTCGGAATACTAGGCGCGAAATAATGCAGAGCCTGCGCTCTGACAAGGAAGCCTATTGGACTAACCTGGCTCCAGAAATGGAGGATGCGTGTGCCTTATGGAACTATCGCAAACACTTCCAGCTGCTCATCGCAACTACACCCAGGAAGGCGGTCATCAGTGATACAATAATAAAAAGCAAATGTACTTGAGTGCTTATGGGGAGCGCAGTATGTCCCGTTGGGTAAAACACTTTCAAAATCGGTACGGTTGGCTCCCTGCTTCCGTAACCCTACTTGGTCACTTGATGTAGGGTGATCCATGGATAGTTAGTTTAGAGGCTCTGATGCGAAACGCAGCCACGACCGCAGTGGCGAAACGACCACAGCCCTCTGTCTTTTACATGGCACTGGCTCGGATTGCCTGTCACATGTAATATTCAAGCATGGCGGAAAAGATCTCTACAAAGTAATAACTGTAGTTGTCAAACATGTGTGGGGGGAGCAATCTGTATCGTCTAATTAGATAGAATTGATCATGGTGGCTGTATACAAGTACAGCAGTCACAACGACTGCGCTAAGCATAAGGAGATTATTCTAACGCCGGTTGTGACAAAAGTATTATCCTCAATTCGGTTTCTTCGCCTCAGTGCGCCATGAAAATTTCGGAACAGAGAAGTGCATGCAGAGATGACCGATTTCAACACTTTTGTTCAATTTCCTCCTGGACTACATCATGATATGTGTATGTGCTGCCTGGTGATAAGCTACTTAACCTTGGTTATGCATATGATATTGTTTTGTTTTTTAACAAATTTAGGGTGGTTATATCAACCCTGAATAACTTGTATAGATTGGATCTACTATTTGGTATGCGCATCACAGCATCAACTTGCAAATCTTTGCTGCAAGACCACGAGACACTTGATGATACCTTGACCCTAGATAGCGAGGAAGTCTAGATAGTTGATCACTTCAATTACATTGGCAGTTTTATCAGAATATGTATGTATGGCTAATGAACCTATTGCAAATGCCAGCACTGCCTTTGAGAAACTGTCATATATTTAGCAACATAATAGAGTTAATCTTTATCTGAAAGACCGTGTTTCAATCTAGCAGTGAGAGGCACCATGCACTATGGCAGTGATACTTGGCCCGTACATGATGAATATCTGACGCGCCTTAAGATCTTTAATTATCGCTGTTTGCGGAGCATTTCTGTTGTCAGGTGGCACAAGGGTGTATGCAACGATGATTTGCGCAGTCGATTTCCAAAAAGTGAAACTCAAGGTAGTTCCTCCAAACAAGAGGTAGCGCTGAGTAAGTAGCGTTTTTTTGTGCGCTTACTACCTATTCCCGGTTACCGGGAAGAGCCTATTTTGTCTGTCAGATTTGGAGTGGCCCAAGGCTCCGGTTGGACAATAGTTGCTTTGCCAACATGAAATGTACTCACTGAGGAACAGGCTATGTGCCGCCAGTACGTCTCGACTTCCAGGCTAATGCTTCGTGACACAACTTGTGCTCGGCTGAAGCCTTTTAAGGTCTTGGCTCGCAGTCGCAATGGTACGTTGATGAATTGTTGACCAATTCGCGTTTTTTGCATAAAAATTGTGAAATGCACTGCACATCATCAACAACTGTGCACATTGCTACCGCATTTCGATCAATACAACAGGTCCTTAGCAAATTTGAGGTAGCCTTAAACTTGTAATTGTTATAAGCGCAAGCAATTATGTAGGCCAGTAATAAAATATTTTCTGGAATATTTTGACAACACAGTTAGCTCAGAATGTGTAAGAATTGGTTTGTGTTATTTTCAGTTTTAACACTCAGGTTTAGTTGATACAGCGCCAGCCGATATAATCGCTTTTAAGACGAGGATCTAATATCAGCTTATTACTAAATATTTTATGGTTTTTTCTATTTTATTTCTCGTAGGTTAGTTTAATATGTTATTTTAACCATATATATAATTTCGAGGTGCACCTTGATAATGATACTTAAGGTTACAATCACTTTTTCTATTTTACAAAACACGTGTTGCTATGGGGCTGAAGACCAATTTACTTCATTATATTCCTCCATTTCAAAATTGGTAAAAATACTGCGAAAACTGCATGTGACCTCAGTAGTCCAATTACTCCAATAATGGCCTATTTATACTTTGTTGGTATAAAATTCGCAAAGTTAACTCTAAGCTTTAACCAAAGCTGAACTTGTAAACAACCATTAATTGTCCTTTGTTAGAGTGAATCTGCCGATGTAGAGTTGGGCCACGTATATCACTTTCATGCATGCTCTGCAGCCTAAATGTAAAGGGCTTGCGATTTTCTCACAGTCGCCGAGTACATACCATTATTCAAGAAAGCCTCTGGAAAAAGCAGAAATCTGGCTTTAACATATTGTTACGTTATTCTACGCATTGTAAAATTATTAAAATGTGGAAAACGTGCCAGGAATTTTCTACCTGTGAAAATGGCAAGTTATGATCTAAGTACATGATATGCGACTGGTTTATTTCACTCCGCAGAGATCCAGACATATAGTCATCCAATTATGAGCTCGACATATCATTGATTCAGCTATGGTAACTTACTCTGTACCTTAACTGAATCATTTGTTGAAGGAAAAGGCAGCTTGTTGGTCTGATTAATAATGACAGTTTAAGTGACACAGCAAATATACTTAATAGCGACCAAAGTGCACCTTATCCACATGATAACAATGTCACCCATTTAAGGGGATTACGATAGATATGCTCTACTTGGACTCCGAAACACCTCTTTTCTTGGCCTTCTCTACATCATGTTATTCGCGACAAACAGATTGGGCAAGTGTTTTCCATAATTGTTTGAGTCAAGAGGTCCATTTCTTCCCACAGTGGAGCACGGCTGCAGAATCTTCGTGCACCAGCAACACTTAAGTAGATGACTGCTGCAGAAATCCTTAGACACTCTTGTGATGACAGAGAATTATGGGGATTGGCTGATTAATTAAATGATATCGAAGCTTACCATCTCTAGAGAACATTTGAGAAGAGGACTCCTTCTTGCTCACCACATCCAAATAAACCCTTCTGATTGAAGTTTAATTTCGAGGTGCAGGCCCCAGCCAGTACAGCAGTCCCAAGCCTAAAATATCTACTCATGTCCATGCAGAAACCATATGAACATGATAACACGAAGCGTAAGACGTAATCCGATTTTAAACTCAATAATTTTAAGGTTACTGGGAGTACCGCAGTGGCAATGATGACACAATGATTACTGGAGTTCGAGCTCGCACAAAAAAGCGTCAAAAATGTGTTAGCCACAAACAGTGTACCATAGCTAACAATCATAAACTTAGTCTACAGCTTTTCAGCGCAATAACCCTAAATGAAGTGCAAATATAATCCTTTCCAAAGGGGTTACAACCAGAACATATGCGTGCGGTGTTTGCGACAAAAGGCGGATGCTCACGGAGCGACCATAACTGAAGGATATCTAAGATTTTTGAAAACGCGCCAGACTAAACAGAGCTGAAAAGTAATTTCCAAGTTGTCCCCTAGCAATCAGTAATAATCTAGCGGCTATTACCGTGTAGAAAGCAACTGGAAGTTCCTAAGGGCCGATTTAAATAATGACAAATATTCCGGTAATACCAAATACCACGAAAAGACCCAGCTATTATTCTGAGCAAGCTCGATGGTGTGAAGCTATTCTTAGAGAAAACCGTATCGGAATCGTACGCATATTAAGCACAGCAACGTAGTGAATAACTGGTGAAATATTTATGAAAGAGGTATAAATCTGCATTAGAAAAGCATATCTGTAAACTGCTTGTTACGCGTGCTTTCCTTTCACCGGCGTGTTTGTTTAAATCCACGCAATCTCATTCAACCTCCAATAGAAGCAATATGTGTCTAATGGCTGTTGTGCACCTCACCTAATCATCAACTTCGTCGACGAGTTCCTGCATAATACTCGCACTGAAAATGGTAACACGCTGTAGAAAGCAAATTGTGTGTTTTGCAGCTCACTGTACCATATACATGTGGCAGCTGTACCGACGCCTTGCTGCCGCCCAAACAGTACATTGTTTCGTCCACAGGAGCCTCAGTATCTTTATAACGTTTACCGTCTTTCAACATAAAATTCATATATGAAACTGGAGCTAGTAAACTTCTTATTATGACACAACATTTAATATCTTTTTGTTACTAATAAGAATAATCTATAAACGACGTTAAACGGATAACATTACAAATGTTAATAATTGAGAAAGGCTTTAAAATTATTTAGTTTGTAGGATAAGTTCTACGCAAATCTCATGTTATGCTGTAAATGGAGAAATTTAAATATATTCATTATCTGGAAACCTTGTTATCTGCCAATACTGAATGTTGTGAATGAGCAGCATGTTCTTCCTCCTAAAGTGCTTATTTTTTGCACTGTACTATACATATTGTTGCCTCTGCCGTTTCTTTCTGACTTATACAGCAATGAAAACTTTGTCTGACCTAAAAGCATAAGCATTAAGAAATTGCTATGTAATCTGGGGATATCACGCATACTAGACGTACAAAATGTAGCTGCTGGGACCATAGTCCAATTCAAATAGGATTCATGGAACATGCCTTTGGATGCAGAAGGGCAACGAGGACCGTGCAAGTCGTCCGCTCCAGCAACGATTTACTCTATTCTTGAGCCAGTAACCGAGATGGAGTTTGTTAGACAGGAAGGCACATTGTCAGCATTCACAGCAACCAAACCCACACTGGGGATATCACACAACGAAGATATAATTTGAAGAAAAATTTACATGCAAAATATACGCGGAACATTTAGTATAATAACAGAGCTGCGCAAATCGAATAAAGTAGAATACATTCAGCTAGGCGAGGAAGTACATTTTAAAGTGTAAACCAGAGCAGCCCAACTGCGGTAAATAAGCATGATTAATGCCAAATTTTGTTACGTATATGCTTGTCACTGCGACATCCATAAAACAGTCAAAAGGCGCTTGCTTCTTTATACGGACCCTGGGTAATTTTCACTACATCACCTTAAGTTTCATCCACCCACCCCATGTCGAGTACACCTGAGAGTACACCTGAATAAATGATACCGCACTGCATTTCAATTGGAACCATTTTTTAAAAACGTACTCGGCTTACGCTCCATTAAAATGCACTGTAGCAGAATTCCCGTCTATTTGGAAAATCATTTATAGACGACGTACATATCCCAGTGGCTGGGACCTAGGCCATTCCACTCTAGATGACGCTACTCAATGAGCCTAGAACCGAAACGAGGAATATACCTCACTTCCCCACCAGCAGTGTCAAACTATCTCCTGTAGCCAGTATAGACGGCGTAGTGGTTAAAATAAGGTAGCACATTGACAAGTTTCAAAATAATTGCAGCCACACCTTATTATACCAATCGATTATGTAACCCTCAAATGAAAGAATCTCAAAGGGCAGGCACACTTACAGACCAACTTTATAGTAATGCGGCACACATACTACAACTACCTCCTGATAAGCCTAAGTTAGTAAACTGCATAGATGCGGACCCAGCGCACCTATCAAAATCTACACTAATTGTGCTTAAATAATCAGTCGATTGTCGTCTTTTGGTTGCTGGCCCGAAATAGGCCACAATTGTGGCTTCCCATACATACTTGTACCATAACACCATGTGCTTATATTCATATATACAAATCTATATAGGTTCTTAGTAAACGTATCATGTGAATTAAAGTACAATTTGTAAACGACCACTCGTTTTAATTTCTTATATTTTCTAAGGTGCATAGCAAGTAATGATATATGCTACATAGGACGTAAAACAACTTATTCTGCAAAATACAAACAGTTTTGCAGGTGCCCATACTCCAACTGCTCAGCGATATCCCACATTGCCTCGTTTCGAATATCGACACGGATAACTATATTATATTATGTACATGAGGTTGTAAAGCATTTTAACATCTATTTTGCATATCATAGTTCTTTAAGCTGCATATTAGAATAAATTGTTCAGTTACTAGCTCTATATCGCTAAACAAATAATTAATAATCATTATGAGAAACGAGCGTTCAGAATTAACATAAATGAAATAACAACATAAATTTGCTGCTATATTTATTTATACCAAATGAATGAATCTCATGTGCTCATAACATTTGCATATATACTGTTTATTTATCATACTGTTTGCAAGAATAAAGAACTTACATAAGCGGATATTTCGAGAGGTTTAAAACACTTGTGTGATATGGTTGACATACTTTCAGTAATATGAATAATTAATAAGCAATTATGTAAGGGGTAACTTGTGACAAATTTCGTCATAACAATCACCGGATTATGAGGCGAAACGTCTGATTTGCTTGATGTTCTGAAAGTGTCATTTAATTCCCATTAGCCTCAACCATAGCTTTGGCTCACCGTTACATATATATACACTGCATCTTTGAAAGAAATTCCGATGCCGGATTAGACAGAAGATGACCTAATAATATTTTAGCGCGTTATTTTCACAAGGAATTTACTAATGCTATTAGCCAGCCACTTATATTGCTCAGCATACGTTGAATCTTTGCAAAATATAAGACGAAATTGCGTCGTTTGCAATAAATAACCGTTTGCAAGCTTCAGTACGATGACATGTTACACAGCATTTCATCAGAACTCAATCTGAGCAAGCGGATATAGATACTCCTCAGTCCAATAATCATTCGGTTAATTTGTTGGTCGTTTGTCGGTTTTTTTCTGGATGCAGCAGACGCGGATCACTTGCAGCATTGAATTACGAGAGGTAATATTCCCTAAAGATCTGCTGGTATTACTACCCAACGCAACACAACTTGTAAAGAATATGCCTAAAGTATGTAACCGTTGCTGCCGGAAGGTAATTATTATATATATTACCTTCTATAATAGCTATGGTAAACAGTATATACTGTGTTACAATCAACGCAAACCTAGGTATACCGGACTCAAAAGTTAAACCAAATAATATCGTTTTGGTAACCATTGCAAACGGGCAGACGTAGAACGAGGCAGTTTCTGATTTATGGACAGTTTTAATGATTCTAGAGAAATGATCGTCAGGACAGATTGTTGGCAGCGTGTATGAATTAGTAAAAGGTGACGCATGTAAGCTTCGAATGTTAAATAAACCTGCGTATTTGTAGCCATTCGTATCCGCAGGTGGGATGCAAGACTTACACTCTACCGCCCTAGTTGGTAACACTTCAAGTTCAAAAGTACCAAGCATCCGCTTTAATTCAAGTGAAGTCCACAGTTGGATAAAGTTGACACGCCGCCATCCAGAGCAACGGAGCGTAACAACAATCCGTGTCAAATATAAAGCATAGTTTATTGGGCGGTGAATTACTGACGTAATGACCGCACAAAGATCAGAATTATAAATTGTTCTTTATGCTTCGTTCGTTTTCTTCTGTGCTCTAGTTTCTTTTACCACCCGTTTCCAATGATGCAGAGAAAGGTCGCAAGTTCAGAACACTGCAATGAAACGGATCTCCCGTTCCGTCTATAAAAAGCATGCTAGAATTCAGTTGCATCTGGAAACCACGTAGAGTGTCCGAAAAAGGCGTATTTCTCTTGGTTCCATAAAATGGGATGCAGCATTTGACTTACTGAAGAGAATACTCTCAAGCGCATTGGTCAAAACCTACCTAACCCCCTACCCGTGTGTATTCGCTCAAGCTGTTCCCATTGTAACACCACATCTTAAGGACAGGCTATCGGTTCTACCAAGATAATTGTGTATCAAATTACTTGCATCTTTGTGCAACATTTATCTAAAACACGACCAGGCGTTTGACAAAATGGGTAGCAGATCACTGCTCTGGGTCGCCAGGATGCGGCTTGTCTTGAAGCACCTATAGCGCTAGTATGGAGCATTTACTCTTCAGTGGACATGCAATCCGGATAGCAGGCATGTTCAGCATGCTACTCCGTGCCGCCGTGTCATTCTGAAACGCTCAATAATCGTTTATTAATGACGGCCGAGACGACCGCTATGACGATGACATGGCCTGATGTGTGCAAGCAGAGACCGAATGCAAGCCCCCTTGTTATCTTGGCCACGCGGCTGTTAGTTGATATTCGACACTAGCAGCGAAAGGCTGCTGTATAGCTTACCGCCAGTGGATTCTCCTAATTAGCAATAAAATTTAGCTGTCTCGTTGAAATATCAGCAGTGCCCAAACTTGTTTTTACTAGCATACTGCGTCATTTTTATTTTCTCATAATTTAATGGAATGGTGTGAAGTATTGAGTAAAGCTCTCCTTGTTACCTTGACGTTTATGCAACGCGGGGAAAAAGGCGTGAAACTTCATTGTGCGTGTCGACAATGGTGTAATACCCTATTGATAAACCTATTAGCAACAGTTCCATCTGAGTCACATCTCTATGCTTAAGGGAATATTAGTGTGGCCTTGCTTGGTGTGACTCGATCCGAGCAAAGACGTTGCCTTGTCACTGACACCTTTAAGACTAAATATTCCAATATGTGTACCGAATGTGGTGTAGAGGTAATGTACCAAAGAATTGTCCTTCTAGTTTACAAGGTAGAAATATGAGTATATGGTTAGTGTTTTGTCGCGAGTAAATATAATTGAGTGGTATAGGTACATTTCGAAGTAGATTCTTCAGGTAGTTAATAGCGAGGCTCGAATTGGCTCATGTATTTATGATACTTTTTCAAGCAGTCCAACACTTTGAGGTAGGCATTGAATCGTTAAATTAATGGTTTCTAGTAGTTGAAAAATTATTTGGACTAAAACGTTCTTGACCTACACAAACGGCTTGCATCTAGAGAATGGATAAGTGCAAATATCCACCTGTATTACTGGTGAAAAATGTTGTCAAATTATCAAAATGTACACGACTCCAAGGTGAACATTACTGGACGTTCCAACTAAAATTTCTAGGAATTCGTTGTGCTTTAATGTGAATACGGTAAATGAAAAAAGTAACCAATATTCCTCTTATATCTGCCGTTTCTCAATACATGAACGTTAGTCGGAAGCATTACACAATTACAGATATCCAGCGACTACACAGATTCAATCGACTTGCATATGTGCGCTTCGATTTCTCATGTGCATGTGGCTAGGTATTACATTGCTCATTTAAGAAGGTATTGTAGGGTGAAATAGCCAGCTATTTGATCTCATAATGCAAGAGAGTAAAACATTAATGACAGATTCATGTGTTGACTCAGGAGAGTAATTCAAATTGTTGTTACGTATGCGGTGAAGTCCGCGTTTTCATGTGCGGTTCCATTGAAGCTAGGTCTAAGCAAAATCAAAGTTGTTAATAGTTCAATTAAAAAACACTAGCTAAATTTAGAAGGGCGAAAAGGTACCCATATGGCGCCAATGAACTCACCACCAACTCTTAATAACTACTGATGTGGTGTGTTACTATTTGGTCCGTTTCAATGATATGTTTAGATAATATAATTAAAAAGACAAAATCTGACTTTTGCTTTCTGACAATTTTAAGCTTCGCTTATAAAGTAATTTATTCTCTCAGCAGCTCAGTTATACCTAGCTCCCTCAAAAGCATGGAAAATCGCCACAAGTAGATCGCTCTATACATGCGATTCATTGGTTTGCATCACCTCGTTCCGCTATTGGGAAATGAACCCATGAGGGCTGGAGAGACACGCCAAAAGGCAGCAGATTGACCACTGATACATTGGGGACGGTGGCTAGACAACAAACTTTAAAAGCCAAATAGGATGTTACGCGAACTTTCTAACACTATCACGCATGTTTGAAGATCAGCAGAAAAGAGAAACTACCCTCGATGTGTATGACGTCCTTGCACCAGAAAAGTGAAGTTTGTGGTGAAATATTTATATTCTAGTATAATCTTAACTTTATTCCCACTAGAAGATGTGGATCTCTGTTGGTACGTGAAATAATCCAAAAGATGCGGAACGTAATTAGTAAAATGAGAGCATCATATACCTTCCCTCACATTCAATATTAGACTCAGAAGAATATATCACAGCAATTATGAACTTTATTGGTGTTAAGGCGATTTGGAGAGGAATTGCGTTGCTCTTGCTTCGTTTGTTCTACCTTTGCATGATAATTAAGAAATTTCTGCTGTTAGCCAGATCATATGTAAAGCTGATAGGATGCTAAACAATAACGTGCAAAGGAAAAGTATGCGCTTACCATATATTTTGTTTTAGTTCATCTACCTGTCAATATCTAAATTTGCCTCTTCTAAAACAAATCAAATGTTTTTGGGGTACGTTTTGATAGTCGCTTATTAAAACTCTTTGACGTTGTCGAAAGCAACGAACTTATATCAGAAATATTCAAATATACCATAGATTAGTTACCAAAATACTAACCTTCACGATTCTAATGATTTGTCAATAATAAATAGCTTTGTCTGGCATCGCCTACCTCCAAGCTTCTGGCATTAATTTTACCAAGTATGTCGCCCCCAGCACTTGATGCACACCAAACAAATATAGATGTGTGAGATATATCGTTATACAAATGTCTTTTAACAACATGAAATTAAAAGGAAGCCTATATGTTGATAGCTTTTTCGTCTAACTGATAGCTGGAGAACAAAAATTATGTATATCTTTTGATGCCGAAATTATTAATCTCCTAAATATAAAGTTTAATGTGTTTTGACCACAACAAAATATGTGAAATAATTTCCGTGGTGAAGCCTTGTATAATGCAATAAAGTTGTAAAAAGGGGAATAAAAGTTGTCCTTTAAACTCTTTTGATTTGCATCCAAAGTAGATATAGAATTTTGGCTAATAATAAGCATTATGTATATTGATACATTCGAACTACATGTTGGTGCAGACATATAACACTTTTAAGGTATCTCAACAAGACATTTAGTACTTCGGAAAATTGCTCGAATTTAAGCAATAGGTTTACCGAATCAGACTACCCAAGCAGGTTAATTGCGGCAAAATTCTATAGTAATATATTGTCAGCCTTCAGATTTAAAAGTCGCTTTGAATCACAGTTGACAGGTTCCAATATGTTCGACCCATATATGAAACAGGCCGAGATAACCGGGTGTTGCTAAAGGCGTCGTTGAGTGCTAGAAAGCTTACATATGAGCCGCTGATGTAATGGAAATAGAAATGCATTGTGGATGTGAACACTTCGACGGTAAGAGAACGGTGTATGAAATTGGATTTCGGAAGATGTAAGGCAAAGAAGAGACCAATGATGTTTAATAAACGAACGAATCAATAAATGACAGGTCGGAAAATATACACATTTGGACCAAAAATATTGAAAGTGAGTTTTATTTAGTGATGAGAGACGCTTTTGCATTTTTGCAGATCACGGCAACTGGTGAATAATACAACCCGCAGTACTTTAGTCTCCCTCTCAAACACCCAACAGATGTCACTATTCAAGACTGCATGAATGCCATAGATTTAAAAGCCAAATATCCCGAAGACATGGTCGCTACACGCAAATATGAGATATTCCTCTACGACTGAATATTATTTTCAGCTCTATACTATTTTTGGTATCGAGTAAACTTAAAAATAGTGACGTTAAAGGAATCGACTACATTAGAATTAGTGTACCGATGATTTATGTTTGGAACTGGGCTTCACATGTGAAAAAGCACTGCAGCTTCGCACTAACTATCTACAATTTGCAAAGTTGTTAGGAATAGCATATGCTTGCCAAGCACTTATTACTATTTATTAATACGCACCTTGTTACTACGCGGCCAGATCAATATGTGAAAACCTACTTAACTAATATTTAGCTGTGCTATCATGTTTGAGGGACACCATGATTCTGATGCGAATCCGTTTGGTACTGTCAAGTGGTTACTTAGTAGGAAATATAAAATAATAGCTTAAATGGCACAACAATATTATAAAAACAGAATAGCCATGAAAGTAATTATGTATATTATCGTGAAGTTAAATGAAGGCGTTTTAAATGCAAAACATATAAATATACTTCAAGTTTAAAAATTTAAGTAGCCACTTCTACAACAGACCTACTTAAGTCGCCAACGTTATTATTTTTAATGCACCTTTGACTAATTCAAACTACTTTGCAGTACTGTCTACTAAAAACGTCGTTATTTTTCTTACACTATTTTGAAGCAACCTGAACGTCTCCAAAAAAATTTCCTCAATCTTTTCTCTCGCAATGTGTGGGCAAAACCATGCCACATGTTTTCGTTTCTCTCCAATTTTTCAACTAAAGACATACTGTTCGTAAATACGGAATGCTTGAATAAGGTGAAACCGAGTCGCTTCCAGGTATTGGCGCAACCAACTTAAATTACAATAACGATATGGCCCTGCTTGGTGATGACTATCAAAGTATGCAATCGATCTTGGAACTCTTGGTGCTTACAACTTCCAATTCTGATATGTACTTTACTTTCGCTTTGTTCAAGTTGTTCGGCACTTTTCTAGCGTTAACTGTGGATTGCATATTTTTTACATTAGGCTTGTTGTGATAAGTGAGCTTGCCACATTAAACTGATTTTTTGATTGATATGATCACTGGACACGGATTGACTGACGTTCATGCGTGTATTAGAGTTTAAAAACTGCTGATTGCTGAAAAAGCGTGCCTCCACAAAACTTGTACAGATTTCTCTGGGCTCACATCAAATGTGTAAGCAACACAGGGAGAAACAGACTGTGCTAATAAAAACCCACCCGCCCCCAGGATTTTATGCCAGGCTACATGAAAACAACTCAAATCAATTTGGGACAATCTGCTGTGCAAACTGCAGTAACCTCATTGAACTTTCCTCGTGGCCCTAATATTCCCGTATTGTCAAGCCCCTCAGTAGCTGCGACAGTTACCGTATACAGCCACGCCAACTCGAACTGAGTTTATCTCAGGACATTTCACCACTGTGTGATAATTCAGGTGCCTTGTCAACACCCGGCTTCTTACATAGTTTATACATTACACCATTGAGCTATAAATATATGGGTGCAGAAGATATACGTCATTTTGGCTGATTCAATAAATACACATTATGAAAGACAGTCTATCATTCTCTTTCGGATCTCAGTGCAGTCTTGCGAGGTCATAAGTTTTTCTTCCAGCGCCACAAATAGCGTGTAAGTCTGGCAACTTAGTCACGTTAAACCGCATGGTTACGAATTCAATTGATTATTCCACCGCGGATAATGTGCTATTTTAAAGAGCATTTGTCCTTTCCGACTGAGTCTAAAGAACTCGGCGCCTTTTATACGAAACCCAAAAAACACGTAATATTTGGGCAGCTCTGCTTTCAAAACATGCGCCAATTTTTGTCAAGTTGACTTAACGAGTTGACGAATGCTCTTGCAAAACAACATACTGCAACGATTGATTTCAAACATGGTGATAATTGTCACATTTAAAATGTTCACCAGCCGAGCAGAATCCATTAATAAATTTACAGAGCGTCGTGCCACCTTAAACGATTTTCAGTGCACTGTTGTTTTTATTCTTAGCTATATACGCTAATACGGTAGCTTGAATAAACCGCTCCTATCCTGCTCCCTGGAAATGCTAATAGTAAATAGGCATGATTTCACGTATATATGAAACCCGAATATATGTAATAGCTGTCAGTTCCTATAGGAAGAGGAAGCGGTACACTGAGAGCAGGAGCTGGTTTGAGTGTTACTGCGAACTATCCCCAATAGAACAACAAAAATCTTTTGATAACAAATAGCGTACAATTAAGGCAATATTAAAAATCAGTCTGGGATAGAAAAGGTTTTATTATTTAAGGTTTTGCGGTTATTATCAGATTGAAATAACCCAGTCACTTGGCAAACTTGAACCAGCTATCTCGTCATCCGCTCAATCGCCGTTTTACTAATCGAAATAAAATTTATTTTGAAGCTACCAGTCCGCTCAATAGCATACCAATTAATATTTGTGGAAGAAAACGTAATGTGGCAGTGAAACCATTACTCTGTTTAGATGCTTTCACTCTAAACAGTAATACGTACAAATATTTGTCGGCCAATTTTCAGAAAAGGATTTTAAAAACTACACTCCAGTTTTGTCCCGAAATCCTGTCGTCTCAGTGTTTCATTTGACAACGTTAAGGATATACCATGTAACATTTTTGGTTATTCGTTTAAGTAAACTCAACAAGTGATATTTGATAACATTGGTACACATATTATAATTGTTGGCTTAATGACCCACTACAAAAGGGAATACCAGTTAAGTGGGCAAATATGATTCATGTTTTGCTGTCAGTCAATTTTTTGTGAATCCCTCGTGTTGATTTAACGAATAATCTCCAAAATGCTTACGCAAACGTGTCATGTTTGTTTGAGTTGGAATTATTATTCTAATTTACATTTTTGCTGATCCCAGCAGTCAGAGTAAGAGAGCTTTCCTCGTGTTCCAATGCTTTCAACCATATATTTAAGCTTTTTCTTCTGACTGGGAGATTTGCGTTATAACCGGAACCGAATACAATGGAAAACATTTATGCTCCACTATACCTGAAATTGCACAAGCAATCGGATCCCCCATTTCTCACAATGCTGCCATTTTTTGACACTCCCTATATAATTTTAGATAAATGACAGCAATTTGAATTCACACGTACGTATATATATTCACAATTAGCAATGTTTTGTTCTTCTAGTTTTACAACAGATGCTGTGGCTGAATGTTTTGATGATTGCGCGAATTTTACACACAACTTGTTCTCCTTGTGATCGCGAAATGTTTACCAGCTGTCGTTCAAAACAGGATGGCTTCATTTAAAGCCGTAATGTCTGTTTATTTAGTATCTATTTATGTATGACACAAGCAAATTTAAACACCAACTGTCACTTGATTTTAGTCCACTGAATAAACCGGCTCATCCCATTTTTCAACGCAATAATTTAAAATAGTTCAAGGAAAGAACATATATGGAACTTCAAATTTCAACATTTGGATTGGACATGCTTCTTTTCTTTTTCATGGTAATTGATGAACATACGCTGTTAAATGTTTGGTTAAATAATACTGTTATTATCCGTGCAATTTATGGCCTCGATTAATTAACATAATTTACTGAAATTTATTGCGACATGATACACAAAACAGTGGCTCTAAGCACCGAAAGCAAACATTATAACATCCATGCTATGCACACCTGGCGCAGATAATGTCTGAACAAAATGTGAAAAGCAGTTAGTAAGAAGAAATATATAGTATTAATCGAACAGAACAGTTTCTAAAACTTTCCAGCAGACTGATCAAGTGGAATCATTACTTACGGATGGCCAAACGGCAAGCAAAATTACGATTCACTGACTGACACCGAATGCAACACATCTATTTGCGACTGTCTGAATTATCTAACTGCTTTTAGCGAAAGTAATTTACTTTCCTGCAGTGTTCTGGAACAAATGGGCCAGCGGGCATTTGCTGTTATTACAATCGAGAAAATATGCTCACACAGGAGACGACATTACAAACATTTGATGTTTTTTTAGTCCATTTTCTAATGGTCATGCGTGAAACTTTGTCATCTGAAGTCTTTAAAAGCTGCTTGAAAAGGAGATCATCAGTGCTACAGTTGTCAGAATGAAGGATGGTTTTAAAATAGAAAGTGGCGAGTCACTGCTTGTTATAACGTAAAGATATGGTTAATGAAGTATTTTCGTCTGTTTCCTTTCAGCAGGCGGTTGCGACGACGACTTTTTAGAAGAAAATATAGACAAGGATAGCAGCTGGTAGAGTTAGTACCGATGCAGGATGGCTCAAATAAAATGGTTATTGGTAAATTATACATGCTTGGAAGAAGTTGATGAAGAAGCGCGCCGTTTTCGAACATCCTTACCGCCAGGAACCTTACTTGTTTCGGAACATAACACTGCCATTGCGGCATGCTCAATAGGTAAATTGCTCGCTGTGTATTCAAAATATTTATCGAAACAGAGAGACCTTACCTTACAGTGTGTTATACTTTTTGTGTCACGGGGTGCACTCCAAGTTAAGTTTGGTAGATCTGTGTATACTAATGAAAGAGCTCTCACAAAGTTTTAGCAGATTTCATACAAATATGGTCCAATGGTTATTATACTGTAAACTTTAAAGTCTTCATACATTCATGATTAAAGCCTTCTGCGGCGATTTTACTCTTCATCAAAGCTTTGTATACCCTGCACACCAGCACCAAAAAGTGTGACTAAAACCATTTTATCTGGATTGCACAGTGATTAAAATATAATCACCACCACATCTTTTCTAAACTTCACTTATTAATTGGTGCGAAACGGCTTTATTTGTGATATTTCCATGCACAATTGACCTAATTGTCAAAAATGGCCTAATTGCACGAAACTGAAAATAAAACATTAGGCTGATTGACATATCCCAGTAAGACGCTAAATTGTGTCGGTTAATCAAGGAAGATATTAGCACCTTTGGGCGTTCGAATAGTATAATGAGATGCCCACACTTAATTAATATGCAGGCGACCGGTGTTGGCATTTACCGCTTGGCGCGATAATTGGCGCACAGTTAGTCGAATATGCCCATACTTGTTTAACTTACATGAACGAAGGTAGACAGATAAACAATTGAGCAAATCATTAAGTGGAGGGTTTCTACAGTAGTCATATTAAATTGCTTTGCGGCTAGGTTATTGTAAGGAACATTCAGGTGTGTTTCGCCCTCCTGATTGAATAGCTTGTGACAAATCAGCGTTTTACGTGCGTCAAAACTGTTGTACTTTTTGACTACTAAGCGCATGCGACACAAAACAGTAAATGCTTATCCTCTTGGAGAATCTGTATAGGTTGCTATTATATTATGTTTCGTACAAATATTATTATTCAAACAAAATGGACCCGGATGGTCACAAAATAATTACTTGTAGTTTAAATGCCACCCATGAC
Source organism: Dicrocoelium dendriticum (assembly GCA_944474145.2). Classification (NCBI taxonomy): domain Eukaryota; kingdom Metazoa; phylum Platyhelminthes; class Trematoda; order Plagiorchiida; family Dicrocoeliidae; genus Dicrocoelium; species Dicrocoelium dendriticum. Next base: position 21,161,018 of record OX104067.1, on the reverse strand, counting down.
CTTGATGATGTGACAACAGTGAGACCAAATAACGTGACCATTTCTGTTTAAAATGAAACTCCACCTCCAAGCAAATGTGTTAAATCGAGATACAATTAACATACATGCAATTACCATTTACATCGGATCATAATATCAAACTGCCGGTAATCATCAACTTGCATTTCTGGGTTATATAAAGTCCAAAATAGTTGCACCTGTCTGGTCTTACACATAAAAGATCTCCGTGAATTTTAAGCAGCTGAAAATATTACTTAAGGGCGGAAACTTAAAATCTACCTGCCGTTTTCCTTTGACATTGTTTTACTATGTCGCCATGGATAAATTACTTTGTAAAGCATTTCAACATTAAATGACGTTAAACTCTGCAATGTTACCACTGCTGTGCTTTGTTTACTTTTAGAGAAAAGCGCAAGACGTTGCACAATTTGGGTTTTGATTAACCATGTAACTTGCAGCGCTCGCTTATAACCAAAAGATTTCCGTCCGTATATTTTTAATTGTTGCTACTTTACACTGACCGTTTATCAAGTAATAAATATATTCAGTGGCTTTTTCCGTTAAAACAAATTTACGGTTCTGGTTATGTATTTCTAGGTCATCCATAGTAGTTATTTTAATGTGTTGAAAATGTGTCAATTTGTGTACATAAATATCATTCTGAAATTAATTGACTTGCTTCCCACTACTGATGTCTTCAGAACCAAAACATTTTTACTATGGTACACACTGTGGTGATCCCAGATTGCAATGCGATTGAATCCTAAGGTTACTTCGTGAAGAGCAGTTGTCAGTTGCAAGATTCTCTAATCAACCTTTCTGTAATTAAAAGTAAAAACAAACATTAGCCTTCATTACAAAAATTTAGAGTGCCGTACAGTGGCGATAGTAAACAAGGTAGACAGCTACACTAATATTGTAATTACAACATATTAGGCGACGTGCTGTGGGAATCAATTATCCTCATAGGGATTCTGGTTATCACGACAAGTTTTCAGGATAATGTTGCCAGCAAGGGGAAATGCAGACAAGTGATGCACATAAGATAATGCGGAACATTAATGGCCGTTGAGCTAATTCTGCACTTTATTTATAGTTTACTGATCGTTAAAGAATGCACATAGGAGGATGATGGTAAATTTTACTTCTGTTAAAAAGCTCTTACTATACCTGTAAATGAATGAAGATATTTCTACTTATCGTCAACCCAAGAATTCTTGGAAGGCTTTTATAAACTAATCGACTACACTCGCTTTCAAATTTTACCGTGGGACATAGTTACGATAGGTGTTTATTTATCGTGAAGAAAAACGCTTAGGGAAACTCTGATATTGAATTGACGCAAGGAAATTACACGCGTGTGAAAGGGATTTACGGAGCATTACGTTAACAGAATTTTAATACAATCACGAATGATCGATACTTGTACAAAATATCCCAAGCAGTGATTTTATAAACGGAATCAATAATCTTGACCATGTATGTGTAAGTGATTATTTGTCCAAGCTTAATACACTTGTTCCTTTGACCGTAGTTATGATGATGTTTTGTCGGGTTGCAAGAAAATAGTGGGATCATGGGAACCCCTTTCGAAGCGGATGACTGAAATTCTTGGTGTAGTTTGACTGCACGAATAGATTTCTAATACATATTTTATGCAATACTTTCATTCATTATTGCAGTCGACCTGCATGAACTAATGTGCATAATTGATTTGGGAAATCGCTGATTGTTTTGGGCATGAATGCCAGCTCTTGCCCAACAAGTGGCGCTGTACTGTATAGAGTTTTTTTACTTACAAGAATCTGCCGTTTGTTTAATAATGATTACATTTAGAAAAGGCCTGCATTATTAATTTCTCACGGAATTTGATCAGCAACTTGATTTTCAGGGCTCCTATCAGAAACACTTGCATGTGGTTTTCTTAATCAATCGCTATTTCTCTCACTAGCTGAGAAAATACCTTTGTGATGGAACAATATGTATCATGACCCGCGGTAGTGTCAAGCCATCCAAATATGTTTATGTGTGCGCCCTGAAATGTAAGGCAGTGATATGTGGGTTTGAATTCTAACGATGCTATTCACCAACACGTGGTACACAATCCTAACAACCTTGGATAAGTGTTTAAAACGGTGGAGCAAAATTATTCAATATTTGCATACGCATGCGAACGCAGTATACGGGAATCTGTCACTAACTGAAAGCGACGTAATATATATTGGCGTTCGTGCGCATATCTTGCAAACGGAGTAGGGTCAAGGCTTGCCCAGGTTTTGTGGACAGTTTGCAATTCATATGCTCAGTTAAACTTATTTTGATCGCAGCGGTACCTACCGGAATCTCTTTTGATATACTGAAAGGTGAAATCTATTAAAATGACGAACTCACCGCAGTCTGTTCTCTCGTTATCTGAGTTTTACGGCTGTTAAACAAGCGCCAAATTTTGCTAATGAATTCACTGCTGAGACTATGTCGACACAACGGTGAGATTTCAAATTTGTCGGGGGCCGATCACTAATTTAAGTAGAATTTATGGATGCCTTGTTTATCATCAGAAGCATGGATGATGTCGACTGTCCATACTTAGATGACAAAAGGTTTCAGCTAGATGCATTTTGCTACCGGCCATTTGCACTACTAATGCATCCATCATGGAGATTTGCAAATATTTAATCACACTGCGCTGCAAACACGCTAACGTACACCGCACTCAGGGACACAAGCTGTCACGGCAGAGCACGCAAGCATCATCAACGCATTCTAGCAGGTTCTATTCATATTATTTACAAATTTAACTCTGCTCTTTCATTTTCTAGTAACCTAAAGATCAAATATTCATGTATTTTCAACCCCTGTAAGCTGGCTGAATACCAATAGCACAAAGCAGAAAACACTTTGCTAAGATTTCTAACAAAATTAAAACAGACGCCGGAGGCCAGAATGTATAGTTGCCGATTCGTACGGGGAAAAGGCATCCGATCGTGTTCTGCAGAAACAATATCATCCTAATAAACTACAAATGGCGTAGATATAAACTGCTGTCATGGTTCGACTAGTATCTAACGAGCAGAACCCAAGATTTAAAAGTCCACAATAGAATAATAATGCATTATATGGCCAGCAGTAGCGTGAGAGGAATCAGTGAACTGGATATTTATTTGTTCCTGCTATAGTTGAATAACCTTGTCAACATATTTATATGGAGTAAACCTTTTCTATTCTTCGGTGATATCATTATTGTTTACACGTTTAGCCCCACTGACGTTAGTGATATGCTAAGTGGAATCCAAACTGATTTGCCTTCGCTTGTTTCATGGTGTTCAAAACAGGAAAGGGCACGCTCCTTTTACACTTGCAACGCAGTAACTCACATATTTGACATTTCACAGGATCATTTTACCAATGACAGTGAGCAACCGTCGAATGCCATGCTATTCGTGACCTAAGCATACATTGCTCCTTTACCATAAACTTCACAGAAAACGCCGAGGTACTGCAGTACTTGATCGTTGGAGCAGCGGGCTTCAGTTCATAGCGTTCAATCTCAGATGACGCACTTTACAACCTACAACCGCGGCTTATACTAGATTATAGCACTACAAAAAGGGTGCAATATTTGAGTGAGTGGCAGTATGGAATTGGAGTGTGTGTAACGGTCATTTACTAAACGTCTAGTATGTACCTCCTCTACAAACAGTGGAAGTTCTGTTGATACCTATCGCAGAACCACCCGCATCAAAACTGATCCCCAAAAAGCAATACCATGGTTATGGTATTATTTAAATCGAACTGCTAGTTATGCCTATATTTATTCATATCTTATACTTTCTTCAATTATTTACTTGTAAAAAATAACACGGCAAAATTTCTCTGTGACTTATGTTATGGATTGCGAAACGTTTTCTCCTCTATCCGATTTCGTTGTACATAATGATCAGACAACACATTTGGTCTGTATTTTCACTGTCAAGAAATATACAATTTATTTAATTTTTATTTATTTCGCGCTAGTTTGAGTTTCCTGGCAGCAAATATGCAAGTATGCTAAAGCTTTATACATAGCACAAATGCAATTAACCTCGAGTTTTCCAAAAACGTCACGTTTCGCTATCATACTGTCACAAATTTTAACTATAAGTGCATATTAGGTGAAAAAAATGTGTTGTCGAGTTTATACAATAATGTATATAATGGGTTATGATATCCACGATAGACAGTTATTCATTGTTTAATGCTCTTCCAAATAAACTATTTGCACTTCTCATCCATTGTCTTGCCCCATCCAACTTATTGTAGTGGCGATTAAAGAATCCACGCTTTCATTTAAAACTAAACCTATCGGAAAAAGACAAGCCACAAACGTTTTCGTCCACTTTGAATTCATCATTTAGAGATAGCCTGAGCTGGGAAGAGATCTAGAGATCCAACGGACAATGGATGATTTGCTGACGGATATATGCTATGATATGTGAGCAAGTTTAGAGTAGGTCCTAAGAAGTTAAAATAAGGTTAGTGTACCATTTGCTTGCTTGAATTGCGGCAAGCAATTTTTATTGAGGAAAATTCTGTTGTATCAAGAAAGCCGTAGGAAAGATAAAAATGTATATCGCAAAATTAACCAAGTACAAATGAGTCAATCCCTTGTTAAACAGAGAGTCAAGCAACAGACACACACAACCATTATTAATATAGGAATGAGTCAGCAAGCCAACCAAGGCGATCGAGCCAATCGATGCTGCTCATATGGTTACCTCAAATTCCACCAGAGGGGCATAAAGGGGGACGAAACCCATCTTGGATTGTCACTGTCATGAAAAGCAACGCGAAGTTCTAACACTTAGGATAAGCTCCATTTTATCGGAATGGCAAAGGTCTCATTAGCAAATGCGTGTAAAAATCCAAACAGAGCTATAAACTAATAACCGTTTTTTGTGCAGTAAATATTTTCAACAACTACTGATTCGTTTAACTATTACTATATGGAAAACCGCTTCTTCTGCTACCTGTTTAGGAGGGTGTGTTGTATGTCTAGCCTACATCAAATACTTTTTCCATTTCACTATAATTTATGTGCAAGTGGAAATTCTTCCTTGTTCAAAAAACATGTAAACCAAACAAAAAATAAACTGCAGTTAATGCCCACTCCAACATTTCTGTCTTTCTGTGTTGTGTTACCATACCTTAAAGCGAATTAGAGGTAAATACACCCACCGAGTTTTTCTTTACCAATTATGCGCTGCTGCTTTAGTTTGCTGGAATAAAGAGATACCTTTCTATGAAGCCAGAAATCTCTTGGAGTTATTTCTGACAATGCATCAGATCCAGCAAATGGGATCGTTGACAAAAACAGGAGCCCTCAATCGTCAATCTGAAATAAAGCATTGTCATAAGTAATTACTGTAATGCATTTTACATAATTTTGATTTTACTGTTTTAAATCTAATTGGTAAATTTAATTCTAAATTTAAAATACTGTTATTGTAGCGAAAGCAGCAATATCGTGATAAACTCTCGTGTTGCTTCTATAGCTTGCGCCTTAGAAATGAAAATATATCTTTTTTGGCTTATAAGCCTCAATAGCTAGAATTTATTTTTCCTGTCAAGGATGTTGACAAAGCCAACAGTAGGGCTTCTTCATGACCTTAACTGATAACGTCAGACCAGTCATGTATCAGAAAAATGGAAGCATTTAACATTGTCGCAAAACCAACTGTGAACTTTTAATCATTATTTTGACCGTCGCTCGTGGAAGTCTATTGCCCAACCAAAACGGTGTCAGATCTCATCCTATTTACGATTCAAACCCAAGTACAGGCAACACTATCAGAAAAGTCCAGATCAATTCGAAATCCATGGTACGAAGCAGTGCTCGCAATGAGTGACACAAACATGGCACAGAAGCGGTTGCAGTAACCGTGGTAAAATATCTTTATTTTAACACAAAGTTTGCTTCTAACTCAGTTTCCAGGTTGAAATTTGTACATAATGCATTTGCTCCAAAGGTCAATAGTCTAGATAAAAGCGATCGTGTCCGCCAACTATGTAAATATGTCAAAAATATAGTTATTCTTCCACGGCAATTAACGGCGCCTGGTTGAATTTTCTGTGTATTTGTTGTCAGTCTGCTCGCTTGGTTGATTTATCACCATATTGGTACAGTGTATGAAAATATCGATACAAATCAGTTCCATTTCAGAATTTGCGAATTCCAAATGACAACATTTATCCGGTTTTAGTGTTTCGTCCTGCTAGTCCGACTTTAAATTGTTACCTGTAATTAGCAACATTTGGGGCAAAATACCGGATAAACCACCATATCCAAATTGTTTGAAAAGAGTTTCACTGATCGACGATAAACATACTTGCTTCAAATTCTAGGTACGTTTTCATAACCTGCATGGTGGATTACTTTTCTATTCCTTTCTTCTCTGCCGTTACATTCAACACGACCGCATTCAACTGTTTTTGCAACAATTATCACATTTTAAGTCTGCTGTAGTAATTTATATCGCCTACTGAAAAAAACTTGTGGCAACATTTTAGCTGTATGCCAGCATAGACATTTTAGCACGCCAACTTGCTGAAAATCAATCAAAAGTTAAACGCAACCTTCCTCTCGTTTTCTATATTTTTTAAGTTACCTTTTGTCCATCTTAATTTTTTCCCGAAGCATTTGGCCTAGTAAATTATTAGTCACTGGTTTTGCGGTCAGCTAGGTTGAAAGGTCAGTTTTAATATTAAATAGCTGAGTGATCTTGGAATTCTGAACGAGAGAGAAATTTGAAAACCTATAGTAGCCTACCGACGCTGATCAACAACCAAAGTATGTCAATCAAGGTTCGATGCCACCGTCAAGCCAAATGAACCACTAAGACTGTAAAGAATCCGTCAAATTGCATGGTTTTACTCGCCTCATTCCGCCTAAACAAGTCCTCAGGCATGCTATCAACTGGATATTGAATGTTTGGAGATTCTGGCGGACAGACTTTAATAAATGTATGACGGCGAACTATTAGTACACTATTTCATCCGCCTAAATCATGACACTGCTGGGGAGGACAGAAATATGCGGGTCACTTTGGTAGACGAGGTCAGATCGAATATACCACTTAGAGGCAAGAGGTTGCATTTCCATTCGAAGGTGGATTTAACTAACCGAGGACTTATCACGTGTGTCGTCAACAAGCTAAAGCAATGAAGCGGTGCAGGAGACATAATGTAACACATTGCAATTTTGTGGGTGATTAAACAAGAATGGGAATCCGCATACACCGGTAACGTACTCTTGGTGCAAGCCCTGCAGTTCCTGTCGTGACATGGTGGAAAATTTAATAAAAAATGCAATTTTATGTATAGTCTGTGCCACCCAGTTGCCTTTGCGCGACCAGAGGTATTGGCACTCGCAAAGACGTGGGAGTACGGTGAGATACTCCTATAGGTATTTCAGTTTAGTGGCTACTCTTGCTTTTGAAGTGATAAGTTACCGAATTTGCTTCTTAGCGTCATGTTCTACTCCTCGCCTGCTCATCTTTGGAAGATGTTGAGTGCTCACCGAAACAAATATGGCTTTTGTGCGCTTTCGTGGTACTCGATCCACCTCAGGTGTAAGGAACTGATCATAGGCATGTTGCATCGCCATTCTATGTGCAGATGTTTAAATTGGCTGTCGCATATACGGGACCCCATGTTTCCCTCTATTTTCTACTCGTAGTCATTTTCAGTTGAATTTGAAAATGCTGGATTGAGGTTCACTTTATCCAAGTACATTTTGTAACTGAAGCAAAGTTTGCTGAGATGGTACTTGAATTTTTGACGGAACAACACATATTCCAAACGACACTTATAACACTGCGTCCAAATCCATCATGACTAGACTAGATGTAAAAAGCTATAAACATGTGAAATACCTTAAGATTCTGAAGCATTTTGCAGCCACTGACAGCTCCATAGTTTTAGTTAACATGCAGCTGCCGCTGTGAGTATTCTACTAAATGCATCCAACTTATAAATGTATGTGTAAATATGTATATATATTTCAAAAATTCTCAAAAAGAAAACCCCTGTATTCTCCCCCTGAGATTGAGGCTGTATTTAAGACCAAGTACAATGCTTCTGTACAATTCTAATTATAAAAATCTAAATATTTTAATTGCCGGTCGTTAGTCGTAGTTTTTGATCTGGTAATCGTTTATCCTTGTATGGTCAATAGTTCATATTTGTGTCATTATTTGCGGGCATTAAATGCGTGTTTTCGAGTTGCTGCCGCAAAGTTTCACAGAGGCACAATCTTCCGAAACGATCGTCTATATTTGTTTCGATACTTTTCCCAGTATCGACTTCTGATATTTTATCCGGCAGTTCATTCATTAAGTTAGCTATTTTATTTCCTACAAATTTAAGTACTTTTCGGAAGCATCACTTGAATGTTCCTGTGAAACAAAATCTTTACAAAGTAGATGTGTTGAAACAAACCTGATACGCTCTTTCAAATCCTTTTTAGCTAAAATCTCTTCAGTTGCAGAAATACAGATCGATAATTTCGTACCTTGCATGTTTGCATGTTTGTTACATGTCTAGCTCCAACGCACAAGTTGTATAAATGTATATCAGTCAGCAACCGTTCATTGTGCAAAGGATTCATTTACAATTTGTCAAACGGCTAACCACTCCGTTCGATGCTATCCTAGAAATACACCATTGCTCTCTGACACTACAATTAACCAAGCATAGTCTAATTTCACCTGCAAAATGAAAAGCAGCATATATCTGTTTTTTCTGGTCAAGTAGGAGGAAGCAACTTTTAGCATTCTACAACCAGCACCCAAGGTTTACATCAGTGCAAGCTACTGTTAAATTTCTAATTAGCTAAACCACGGCTCAACTAAAATGAAACGAAATAACTACAACCTCCGTATGCCCGGTAACGCTTAACTTGCCTCACATCTATAGTTGAGTGCTTCTGCACTAGCCACGATATTACAAGTTAACCTTGTTAGTCAGTTCCACCTTCAGTGAAGAGTGAACATGTATACGTTCCCACAGTGGCCCCAATGGTTAACTCATGAAACAAATGGAAGTGAAGTTTTGAACAGCGGTCTTTACGGTAGCCAGTTTAATTTGGTGCTCATGAGATACGACAGAGGTAGATCAGATATCGGTCACAAATTTTTGCACGGAATATTGAAGCGCAGTTTAAACGAAAACCCACGAGTTATGTTGATTCACCGATTCCGGATGGATTCCGAATTTCGCCAGCAAAAGTATTGTGGTAGCATTAGCAACATGATCCAAGTAAACACGCTGGAATATGTCAGACCGTCTTTCCTCGAACGTTAGAAATTTTATAACACCAGACCTTCTCCACTGCCATTGAAATTTACCGCTGCGCAGAGGATACGTTTTAGCCACCAGAAGTCACGACATCTACCAAGGTCAGATATATAGGTACGGAGCTGAAGTTTTGCGATGACTTTCGGTACAATCTTTCTGATTCACCCAAACAACTCACAGTCAGATAGTTTGATCCAAAATCGGATAAAAAATTTGGCTGCCGTTAGGCCCTGATAGGTCTCGTTAGTTGTACGCAAACTTTGGCTTCATTAGTAACCTAACACATTGCCGCTAGTAGCTTGTGTCCACTAACCAGCACAGTATGCCAGTAAGAAATCAGGCGCCATCGAATTAAATAATACTGCAAATCACATTAATGTTTCGCATCATAAGTGGGATGCCTTATTCGGGATTACACATATTAGGTATTTAACAAAATTACATCGCAAGTTTCTTCCAAACGAAGAAAATCCTTCTACAAACACATGCTCATCCCTTATTTTAGTTACCATTACAACACTTCTGGAAATCACTCTCGACTCCTCCTACGACCATCCATGCAAGCGCTTACTAGAATACGGTACAGCAACCTTGCTTATTTGAAACCACAATTCCCTCTGATGAACATAACTCGCTGCAAGCGGGTGGCAAATATATTCACTTTGTAAAAGGAGCGTTGATAAGTAAAATTCTAAGGCTGTACTGCATGTTATCATCTTATGTCGGCAACCTTGGTTTGAAATTGCGGTTAAATCTAACCTTGATTCTTTTTGCACATTCAGTATTTGTCCTCCCTTCTAAAAGCTACCAGATATTTATCATATGCTTTTTAACCCTCATGACCTTTTATTTAATGGCTCTCTTTGCAGGGACTTAGACGCATTATATTTGGTTATTTTGCTTCTAGAGGTATCTTAGTCATTTCGACAATATTACTGTCACAAAAAGTTTACAGATGCATAAGCTGCTTTTGATTGGAAAACAACCGGTTTGCACACAGTATTAAGATAGTACAGGAGACATGCACGTCACAATTCCATCAGTTTTGTTATCCAACCAAATGTCAGCCACATAGGATGAGTCATGCTGCGGATGAGGAACTACTAGGAAATGTAAGTAACGAGAATTCATAAAAATTGGTTGATTAAACATTTTGGGCATATTTATGCTCTTACACACATAGCACTGCGCTAGTTTTGACGGTTCTTGACATGTATGGTTCCTAGCTCGTTATTCCTAGTGGACACTCGTAAGTAGCAAATATTTCATCACATTTGAGGCGTACCAATTAAGTAACACCAGAGCATTGCATAGCTCTACGATTTGCTGGGTTATGATAAAGCATTTAAAGTACTGAGCTAAAGCTGCCGCTGAATATCTTTATTCATTGCTGACGTAGTGGCGTAGCATGCAGCCAAATCGTTACTCTAGGCAAAGGTGAAAAACCAACTGGGCGCATAATTGCGACCCATCCTTTTAATGAGGTGAACCGTCCCGTGCGGTAAACACATAAATTTGACTCCCATTATTCTTAAACTTTTCAAAATTTCTACAATTTCACAATTGTTCCAACTGGTTGCAAAGCAACACCAGAAAATAGCTATCTTCTTCCTCCTGTCGTTTTGTACCCAAATTGATCAGTTTTCGCATCCTTTCGGGAATGGAAAAAGGCTGAGCACCCTGCGTTTCCTTTGATGCTGTCACGTAGACAAAAGTTTAAATGGCCATTAGCAAGACGTTATGACATATATTGGCGACGTGCTGGCGAAATGGGCGTAAGCAATGGATACGCTTTTAATCAACCGCTTCTCGGAGTAAAAATGAAGTGTGCGTTGTGTGACATAGGATTTATTCGATCTTCTAGCGAGGCGTGTCACATCAAAAAGCAAAGTGGAAATTGGCGGCCTTCAAAAGATTGCAACAAAACAGCTAACAAGCAGTAATGCCTTAAATGATTGACTTCTAATACAACCAACTACGTTGAATGGGTAACATTAATTCCACGACATTCCACTGCTAATTTAACTTTTCGCTTCTTAATGTGTATACATATATAGCAAATAGAAGCAAAATAAAAGGGAATCCTGGCTATCTAATGCCTGGAAAAGTTAAACAATAAAAGTCAGGAAAAGTATGGTCCTAATTAATTTAAATAAACGTTGCGGGAATCCAATAAAAATCCAAACTAGATCATTTCCATTACACCGCGATAAGCAAAAGGGATTATCTATACAAAGTTTGTTGACTGTGTGCCCATATTAAGCTACTGCGACTCCATTTGAGCAACTAATGTTTTGATCATTAAATTATTATGGCGATGCCAAGTAACCAAGTCGATTAAAGTGTAGAGTGTGAAGTAAAAACGTTTTTCCTCGTATGCTTTTTTGGACAGCGGAAATGCCCACTGGCGCAGATTCCCGGGAGTGTAAAACAGCTACCCAGCGCATTTCTCGGTGTAGGGTGGCCACATGTAGGTATGACACGTTTTCACAGTTACTGTAAAAATGTAATTGAAATCCCACCTAACGCTATTCGCTAAAAATGTCTACTGCATAAGCGACCTTATTCTGCTGTCGAATGGGAATGCCTCAGCAAGAAAATTCGCATCTTAAATGGTCCATCACAATGGTTCACAGTTTGAGATTGTTACCGAGTCAAGCCAGCCACCTGAGCAGGTATTAATGCGGCAGCCTTTGCCAACAGCTGCATGATTTAAATGATATATAAGCTTCTTTTAATTTAAAAGCACTAAAAATAAATATGCATGCTGCTGTCAGCGTGCTTGTACAAACCAGGCCTAAATAACCACGTTTTATGTGCACTTACTTAGATAAATTTGTCAAAAACAAAAGACCCGGTAACTGCAAGCTTGTAAATTTGCTGATGAGTTCATTTCACTCGTATCATGTGCGATGTACATTTTGAATAGATTAATTTAGGTAGCCAAATCAAGTTAAAAACCTTATGTACCTGAGTGCGTGCGTGTTCATCATTCAACAGTAATTACGACGGATAGGCTAAAATAGCAATTTCAAAAGGAAAATGGGATATTTGTAAATAATGGCACAACTGTCAATCAAATAATTGGACCCTTATATGAGGGCAAAATATTGCCAAATATAGTGGATTAATAATAGTATTTTCCTTTTATGAGTACAGTATCCCAACCCAGTAAATCTATCGAGGCAAACATATTTAATTGACGAAAGTGCCTTTTGATAACTTCGCGTCGCACGCGCGTTTCTTTTCAGTAGATCTAGGCAACATAGCGATAGTGATATCGATGTTGTGTACCCCAAGAAAGGTGTCAAACATAATGGGTAAAAACTGTTGCATACGTTGTAGCCAACATGATGTTATTTACCCCTGCAACGGCCAATGTAAAGACACCGTCAGCTAACATATAATTAAAATTGTGGCATAAACCTTATTCCTATAAAATTGAATACAAGCCTGACTCTGAAATGATCATGAAATAAAACAAGCCATATATTCGCTAGTTGATAGGTTATATTCTTTCATATATTCAGTGTTCCTTTTCATGCATTAATTTGCTATATGTATAACGGGATCATATCGCAGGCGTGTTGTGTGGATACAGTTTAGATAAACAAGTAACAAGATTCCTACATACTGGAATTAGGTGATAATTTAAAAGATGAAGTTTAGGTATATGTCAAACGTTTAGGGACAGGTACATGCAAACTTACTTACTCAGCTTTTGATTAATCAAAAACCATCAAGTGTGTTATCTTTGTAATGTTCAATAACATATATGTACCGACAGTGCAATAACCGGAGATATAAAGCAATAGTTACGGAACGAACTAGTTAAAAACAGTACCTAATTATATGGACTCGGGATGGAATATTAATTCCTAAACGCATGTTACTTTGTGGTTCAGATCCTATGAGTCAATAAAGGTTGGGCAGCCTGCGTAAATGTTTTACGATGAATATGCATTGACCTAATTTGTATAATTGTTTATTGAATACCAATTACTCACACAGTAGATAAGAGCAAAACCAACAAATTTAGTGTACAGCAGAACGTCCAACCAAAAGCATATAATACAAATAGGAGTTGGACTCTAACATTTCAGTAAAACTTAAGGTTTTCAATTTTCCATCAAGTAGAACAGGCAGTTCCCCAACCGCTGAATCTCTAAGTCCCCAATTTAAACCCATACCGCATTGGCAGACGCAGGAATTCTATGCATAAAAAACAGCATAGTTCTTCCTTTAACAAATCTACAAAGCAAAAGCTCCACAGACCGCTGTGTCTGAAACATCAAAAGCCGTCATATATATACATATATATGTCTATATATATATACATAGATTTATATAAATATATAATGTTATTTCTAGTGATCGGCTGTGCCCCATGTTGAAGCTGATGTTGCATTCATGATGCTTCTTCACCGCAGTTGGGCTAAACAGACTTTAAAAAATACTTGATTTTGTAAGCTGGATAAATTCATTACACTGTATTTGTATTTTCTGCCTATCTAAATATTCTTCCTTTACTTTGCACACTTTGCTTACGCTAACCGTATTTATCTTCCTTAACGTCATTGCGTTTGAAACATTTGTTGTGTAACATCTTGACACTTTAAACTTTATGCGGATAAATTGCTTACCAACTAACTTCATATGCGCATTTGCTGCAGAGTTATGTCTGCATATCCATATGCTTTAACATATGCATTTTTATTTGATACTGTTATTTCAAGTGATTTGCTGTAGTTTGATCTTCCGGTCTCTTTATTCCAGACGGTTGGTTTGATATAATTTCTCACTGATGTCTACGTGAAATGTATTATATTAACATGCACAATTCACTCGTTATTCGTAGTTAATTTGATAACATTTTCGTGTTCGTGGAATTTTCTTAAAATATATTTTTGATTTTCAGAACTTACAGCGGATTTTTGGCAACCAATTTGTTTTTTTGCTCAATTATTGAAGAGCTACATAGGCATAGCTGTATGCGTCACTCGATTAATTTTACTTGATATTGTCCTTTCAAATCATTGGCTGTTGCTTGATATCCCCGGTGTGGATGCGCTTGATGTGCATGTTGACAAGGTGCCTACCTGTCTATTACCGGCTACCTCTTTCTTCCTTATTCCAGATACTGTATACCCCAAAATCCTTGATGGCGTAGGCCGCCCGCTTCGTCGACAGGCTAATACATATTAGTATCAATTCATTGGACAGAGCTCAGCTCAACGTCCAAAGTGGTGTTGCGTCACCCACAAACCTGCTTCCTCTGGATTGTCTAGGAAGTCAAAGTTAACCTGATCTAGACAGTTTTTCCTTGAACAATAATCAATTGTCATCATTTCGCTGCCTTATATCTGGAGATTGAATTGCGTCATACATTCCACGCCCTACATTTGTTTAGTCGCACCCAAGGTAAACTGTAAATATACATATATGTTATTGGTAATATCGCTGAAGAGGCAATGCAAAAGGGGTGTAGCTACCAGCATTTGTTCGCTTAACATGTTTTTTAATTTACAAAGAAATTAAAATGTTTAGTATTTATAACATTATTTACGCACGGAGTCAAAGACTTTCCCCTTTACATTATTCACGTGTGCCTGTACATGTTTCCCATTGCATGCGGTTGATGACACGAGTATCGTGCACAAGCTGAAGTTTTGAAAACATCATTGAAGATGGTTGCACTGGGACTTAAAACACTGCTATGTCAACGTGAGTGAGTAAGATATGGAACCATAAGATTTGCATTCACAAATGAATATCAGCCGAATAACAAGATTGTATTTGGTAACACTGCGCTGAAACTATGTAAGCTACATACATACTAAACGAAGCAACTGGAGGTGAGCTTTCATTCATGCCTTTATGATGTAATCCCTTGTTGAGCCAGCACACGGTCGAAAACCTTTCATGACTTCTTAATCAGAAGAAATTCTCAGCGGCCCCACTTTCAATAGAAGCAAGTTGATGCCACGATATATAGTAGCTAACTGCGTTAGGCCATGCTATTATTTAACTTGTGTTAACGAGATAGTAACTTAAAAGCAGACATATGAAATCATAACGATTAATTCTCAAACAGCACAAGCATTTTATCTATCTGAACTTCTGAGTTTTGACCAATGAATTTTCATCCCGTCAACTCAAACTCGGAAGGCAAACTGACACCATGACGAAACATCGTCGAGATCTGCATACGTAAGTCTGTTTGCAAGTGCAGAAGAAAGTGTTAGGATATCTGTGCATGCCTCTCTTTATTTGTGCATCCTTCCAATAGTTTTTGGAGAAGTGGACAAATGCTAAAGGATTTACCTGAATTCGAGGGAGTCGGAATAGGCACATGCACTCCAGAAAGACAGAAATGAAGCCGTAAGGAATCCGGCCTTCTAAAGATTCCACTGGTGACATTATGCATCACCGAGATGCAAAATATGTTTGCTTCCTAAACATCAAACCAATTGCTTTAGTAGTATGTCCCCAAATTAATGGGATGTTTAGGTACATCACATATTACTTGCTTCAAATGTAGTAAACAATGAAATGTAAGTAATTTTATACTGTCAGGCTTTCATTTATTAAATAATATTCGGCACGTTGAGACGGATTATATATACATCTTAGTGAAAACCATAAAGCAGGATATATTTTTGGATGGTCAAGTTTGGACTACATGTTATGTGAATGGTTTGCTACCGGCAACCTCAATTCTTTGGACCGTGATTCACATTGAATTGAACCTTAGTCACTGCGATCACTGGGACCGTACTCAACGCAGCTAGAAAGTTGGTGTCGCCCACCCTAAAAAACTGCACAACCACGACGCTTTTCGACGTACTTTTCATCTCATCAGTTGGAGAGAGCATGCCTCCATCCCGCGACTATTGGCATAGTAGTAAATCCTCTACCCTTTTGGCCTCCGGGTCAATTTATCAACGCTTGGCACAAGGGTGAATGACTAATTGGAGGGTCAAGTTTGGAATACACGAAGTGTGATTGGATTGCGACTCGCATTCTCAATGTATTATACCGTGATTCTTATTGAACTTAACCTTAGTCACTGCGATCTCTGGGACCTTACTCAAAGCAGCTGGAAATTGTGTGTTGCCCACCAGAAAACACTGCAAAATCACGACGGGTTTTGATGTAATTTCATCTCCTTAGGTAGTGAGAGCATGTCTTTATCAAGTGACCGTTGGAACAGTAGCAAAAACCTCTACCCCTTTGACTACTAAGTCGCTGTTGGCAATGCTTGGCACGACAGTGAATGACTAATTGGATGGTCAAATTTGGCAAACGTTGTGTGATTGGATTGCCAAGTGCAATCTCAAAGTATTGGGCCGTGATTCACATTGAAGTTAACCTTAGTCAATGTGTTCACTGGGACGGTACTCAAAGCAGCTGGAAATTAAATGTTGTTCATCAGAAAACATTGCACAATCACGACGTGTTTCGAAGTGATTTCATCTCATCATGTGGAAGCAGTAGGCCTCGATCCAGCGACCATTGAAATGCTGAATTGAACAAAATACATAACAGTTTCCAAATGCGTAACGGTTTTATCGACTTTGATTGTGCCAACTTAAAAATATGAAACTCGTTATTGCTTAAACTCGTGAGGATTATGACACAACATTTCAATTCATTCTAGGAATGTGTTACAGCATAAGTTTGTGGTAGCAATACGATTGTTAAATGCATGCAAAACTCAGCTATGCGACTTGCCAGTAAGTGATCTGTCCTGTTTAGTGAGCATAATGGTATTTTATACTCCATTGGGCATAATATACTATCAAGTTTTGTACATAGAATACGTTTTTCAATTAGGTGTCAGCATATATTACCAGTTATTACAAATAATTCTTCTCCATTATTTGGAATTTGTGGATCTGTTAGATTAAGCGCAGTATAACAGTAAAACTGCTATGCTATGAGTGACATCACAATGCAACATGGCCATGGACAAAACGTAAAGGACAGCGTCGGAAATCCTGTCCAACAATAGATGTGGTTGGCGTACCAGAGCAAATAGTTATTTCTGAAATCTGTGGCAGCGCACTTTGTTCGGCACAAACACATTATATTTTAAATACAGGATTTAAGCAACTTCGACTGAGATATGTTTGACCATAATTCCTTGCAGTGACGCAAATTCATGTTTCCTTCTTGGATACATCGTGGTCCTTGCAACTTGTTCATAACAGTATAACCCATCATCCAAGTGACCCTTTCCCTGCAGGGACAAAAATGATCCACCTGGGAGATAAAGTATTGTTCCTTTCTAAAGCTTTAGCAAAAAAACAAACTTGTCTAAAGTTAATACAAGAATAGCAGTAGCACCGTGATATAGGGTATGGTTATAAGCACTGACCAATGTGGTAAAGCAATATTGAATACTTAGATCCACTTCTGTCTACAATATTTACCTGTCTGTCATTTTAACATTGAAACATGTTATTTGTCATTTAACTCCGCTGCGACAGGCTTGTTCCCCAGAAAACGAGAATTCACAATGCATTACTATCAGTTTTACTAGTGCAAACATTAGTACCAACTCTGTGACAATCCACTATTATCAGCGGTGCATATTTCAATCACAGCTTCTGTTCCACCAAAACTTTACAAAATGTATCCCATTTGTACAGTAAGCACAGCAGTTGGGGCATCTCATATCATTCCCCTAAAAGAGCACCATTTAGACTCATCGTTGCTAAACTATTTGCGGTAAAACTTTTTTCTAACAAATACAAGTTTTATGGTGGTTTAAAATCTGCAAGAGGATTTTTCAATATTTTTTAGTCCGATGTGTATGAAAAATGGCTTCAACACTGTGGTAACTATCAGCAAATGTGTCGAGAAAATAAGCAACTTGGCCCATGACATTTGTGCACCGAGTGTCTAATTCTTCGACTTCGTATGTGGGACAGCAGGGAGAAAATTAAATATTTATGTACAACATCGATTGGTGGCCGATAAATTACTTTGGCTTAACTTATATATTACCTAGTTATACGTGGTAAAGACATACTATTCCTTGGTTTGTACCACAAGTGATTAATATGTGTGATAACACCTACGCCATATTTACGGAATGCATAAAATGGTCGGTTATTTAGTCAATAAGCCTTAATCGCCAAAAAAATATCCTCATAATTATTTAGTGTTATCTATGGAAGTAGAATTATGCTTCCCTAGAGAATTCGAGGCAGCAAATTGTGCTCTTAACCAAATCCAATGTCCGCAAAATACATCAGAGATTGGTGCTAGGAGTAATTCTTGTTGCAAAGTCTCCCGCCCATTGCTCCATGCATTTGGACAGGCTAAGGATTGGCTGTGCACCATCGTAGGGTATTTGCTGGATAACAACAAGTCTCCAGCTGCTATATTTCTATTTCAAACTTAATATCTAACAGCCGCGAAATTTTCTATCTCCGAAGCACTAGGCTTCACGGTTACTGTTAAAACTAGAGCGCAGGTTTTTCTGAGATATATTGCGATATTGTAATCACTTTCATCAGCGGGAATCCAAATACCCCAGAGACTGCATAGAGTTTTAATATCTAGGTCAACGATTTGATTTGTCACATGAAATAACGCTTGCAGATAGTACAGACTGGCGAATATGGGACCCTTGAGTTTCAAGTATTTTCAGTGAACACTTACCCAGCCCGGACGCCAGCGTACTTTGATACGTATTCAGAACACTTTGCTTCGCCAGGTAGCCGGGTTATATGCGCTTACAGAGCCGTTGCAAATTTCGGCAAAACGCACCCGAAGGTCGGCACACTCAAGAACGTGATAGGTATGTACTCTAGTGTTTCAACTCGAGCGGCAGTTCTGTACACCGCTTCTCCAGTGGATACTGTGCGCGATGTGATAGATTTGTGTCTGTGGCTGATTCTAGGCTGGTGGGTGCCAACTCACACTTCTTCGAATAAGGTGTCGAAAGTTAGTGCCAGCCAATCTATCGGCGCACAGCATGCTGTTGACTGTAATCCAGTCGATCAGGGTACTCAATACAACACCGAAGTCAGCTAGACGGGTATTTATGTACTCGTACATCAGTTTGTGGTTAGCGCTGAAAGTTTTCGTCCGCATTTTGCCGATACGCAACTTTGCCGTTTATAAGCAGTTAAGTACAGTGGTTACGATGGCTTATGTTGTTCTCCAATTAGCAGGTTTGATGACGATTTCTACGCTCCAAATTGTGTTGCGTACATCTATCTGTATACTTGTTCTAATCCTAGCAAATAAAACGGTACTAGACGCCACTCAAACCCATGTCGCTGAGGCATCCGTAGCCAGTTGATTTATTGTGCCGACGAATTCGAACCACGACACTTCCGGATTGATTCAGCGAGGAACCAAATTGCTCCGTCATTGATGATCTGAGCTAAGCAGTCGTATCACGTGATGGTACACACCATCTCTGTCGACTTGTGGCGATATTTCGCATATTAGTTAAAGTCGAAACCGATGAGCGCTTGATCATCCCGACCCAAATGATAGTTTACAATCATTGAATAAATTATATGTGGACCACAGTTCAAACAAATCTGGTCTATACCTTGTTTTGGAACGAGTGTGCATAATGATATGATTCTAAATTGGAACCCTGGTTTGTGCTCTCGCATGTTAGCAGGTGTTTCCAAACAATGTAATTTGTAATCACCCATGGATTATTACACACAAACTGGTCTATAAATTAAACGTCAGTATTAAACAAACCGCACTGAAAAGCTCGCTGTTAAACAAATGACTAGCATCATGAATTTCGATTATTCTGCATGTGGTTTAACCGTATTTCTACAAAAACGAAACATCAACTGAATAATACGTAGTCCGAGTAGCAAGGAAAGTTATGAAAAACCGCCCATATAGAAAGAAAAATAAATATCCTTGAACATTGGCACTTTTGAAAAGTACAACTTATTATCGAAACGGTATGTAATACCACCTGGTAAAACAGAAAACGCATGGTTCTTAGCCCTGACGCTTTGCCTGGCAACAAATAGGGTTTTGTTTTACTTCTTTGTAGCTGAAAACAGTTTGCATTATTTGTATTGAGTTCCAGGAGATTGCTGATTTCCGAAATGCATAGTATCCGAAAGCACCGACAAAGATGTAATTAATAAAATACATGTGAAAGTAACATGGCAAACGCAATTTATTGCATAGAAAATAATGATTTGTAAATAATACCATGCGAATAAAGGGGCTTGCTCTCCTGACTCCGTAAATCATACCGCTTTATTGGATTTTTTGTGGCAATTCGTAATACTTCTTTGAGATCATATCTCGGTTTTAACTCTGTACTGTTCATAGTATTTAACAACCGATATAATGCTTTCCTTTGATGCACTGGCAAATTTAGTTCGTGATTCGGTAGTTGCGATTATCTTGCTAGGTATGTCTCTAGGTTAACCAAGTGCGACCTAGAAATTGTAACTATTAAGCTTCTGTTCTTTTAAAATGTGCAATCTACCGTGTGCTATTATTCATTTTATCTAAGCTGCCTTCGTTTGCCCATGTATTCTGGTTAACATCTGCAAGTTGCTGTTTCAGTGACTTGTTATGTTGATCCAGTTATTTCGCCTTTGACCGGAGTCGATCAGAATAACGGTTAATAATGACAAGCACCAGTACATCAATACAAAACAGTTTGCTTATTCTAGTGCTGAAGCTATCTAGCTGTACGGCACACTGTATGTAGTCTATCAAACAAATTTCGCTTGCAACAAAATTTTGTTGGAAGCTTTTTGAATGATTCCCATTCGCAAGACAACTTTCACTGTCGAATGAAATGAGTAGATATTATTGAAGGTGGCAATAAGTATAATAGCCAGTGTATTACATTAGTTTCTGAGTAAAATGTTAATTACTAAGAATAACGCACAGATTTTTTCAGCAACCAAGTATGCAATACCTCATGTATTTGGGCTGACGCTTAAGCGTAAATCTAAGGTAATTTATTCGCTCGCACGTCATTCCACTAAGTTGAAAGCCATTACTAACCTGCTTAGTTTGAAACTATATAGTAAAGGTGGGTGGTAAACGGGTTACATCATGTACGTGATTGCTTAGAGAATGTGGTTTTTGTTATTGAACTTTTAAGCAGACCTAGCAAAGTTCCGACTATATTATTCAGAATGCATGTTTCATACCGAAGACAAAATTGCAACATAACACTAATATATTTTCATGCGCCTTTTGCGCTATTGGGTGAAAATAACTGTGTGAATTAGTGAAAGTTCCTCCACAATGAAAAGTCCTTTATTATGTTTATTTGAAATATAGACAAAACAGATATTGCAAAATGTATGGTTATACAACCGCTTTCCTCCGGTCGATGTTACATTCATATTCAAGGCACATTACATAGTAAATGACTAAGGTTTCGCCGAAAAACGGCTTGAAAAACAGGGGATCTGTGGATTCGCATGAAACAGGCGAGTTGTGCATCAAGATGGCAATTGCTTAATATGTCGTTTAATAAAAAATTCATTGCGACAATTGTCATATCAGTGCATGCATAAGTCCCATATAAAAATCTCGGAGCATGCACGTTAAAAGAGTTACTTCGGAAAAATCATGTTATGTAGACACATTTCCTACGTTTCACGTTATTTAGCTGCTAATCAAAAGTAAGGCTTATGTGTATCAATCTGGGTTAACAAATTGAATTTTGTCTTCCTCTTATTTAGACCATGTTAGAACAAACTGCTCCCAAGAACCCTAGCTGGATGAACGAATGTGACTCGGAACTGTATACACACACAGAAACGTAACCGGACATATTCGATGTTTAGTTGTCCGTGAGGCTTAGTTGCAACAAAGTTAATAAGAGCAAGATGAACGGGTTCCTAGAAAGAACGCAACTTCACACGCGAGTTCCCGTAACCGAGAGTAGTACAGTAAGAAGACAGGCCTTCCGGAACACTTGCTGATCAGGCTCAAGACGATTAATGTGTAGTCCATCTTTGCTTTTATACTACTACTGAGCAATATGTGATTTATCGTGTCGACCGGTTTACGTAAAGAAACCCTTGAAACAAGGCATAAGCAAGTGATTTGGCACTATGTGAATATTCCAAAGGAACGAGCACAAAAGTGGGTTTTACTAGATGCGATTGCTGCACCTGAAATATGAATGTTTCGTTGTTAATAAGCTGAACGTTACGTCAGAACGGAAAAAGGAAAATTTTAGGTACAAATGCTAATTGGGAAATGAATGTCTCACGAGCGCACAGGCAGATGGAAAATGTGCCCTAGAATACTACGGATCTGAAGGAATTACGTAGTTTTAGCTAGCGATCTTATGGGAAATTTAGGTCTCCCTTACAATTGTGCATTCGTTTAGCCTCAAATGCTTATCCACAGTATTAAAACGCATGTTTTTAACCCACAACGGAAATGCGACTACCCTCTTATCCAATGCACTTTTCCTGATGTTCCTTGCATCGCGGCATTCTCCAAGATATATCTGATATTAACCCATCAGACTAATGTTCGCAAACAGTTTACAACTCACGTGTCATGGACTCATTTTCACGAAATACAAGAGTTCAAAGAACAAAATTTGGGATAGTGACAATTCATTAGTGAGCTAGATAGTTTATTCAGTATTGCAGCCACATACATAAAGATACTGCCTTTCTCGAAATTCGTAGTGTGTGCTGCAAAAATGAAGAAAAGTAGGGCTCAATTTGATACAAAGCACTAAAGTTGTTAATACGATGGCAAAACGTCCAAATAGACCACTAAACCAACACCGGTTAAAGTATGCAGAGACTTTGAAAATCCGGGCATGAAACCGTCTGTAAAAGCAAAGTTACCGGCGATTACACAAGGGCTTCAAACAGTGGCTTGTTTGTAGGAAATTGAAATAAGTCTAGAAGAGAAAAATCCCTTATCTTGACAAATCAACTTGTGACATGTATCGTTATCTCATGTATCCCTCAATATCACAGAACTGAGATATGATGTTACGCTGAAAACAAGGACGTTGAATACTCGTTCCGAGCAATTCACTCATCCGATAAGTCATATACTCGAAAAGTGTTTGGGTATTTTTGTATCATTAGTGCAAGTTATAACGCGAGGTTATAGACCAGATAATATTGATTCGTTTTGATGCTACATCCATTAGAATGCCTTATAGTCTTATGGTAAGAACCCCCTAAAATCTGCACCTACAATGGACTGCAACCTTACGACTCTGTTAAGAGGATATAAAAATGGAGAGTACACCCCATCGTTAATGCGCGCGATTTCAAAGTACATTGTTTGCAAAGTGTACCACGATCAACGATTGAATTGAAGCTTATCTGCAACAGCTCGGTTCTATATAATTACTACGTCATTTTTCCCACTCGTTCATAACTGCTATATGACCATATGTGTTGGATATTATAATTAACCAGGAAAGTATAATTGACGCCACCATTCAGCTAAATTTTGGCTTTAGCTTCTATGGGAAATATCGCAAAGAGAACTATGAGAATGTTTGCATCATCACATGTCACCAGCGCCTAGTCAAGTTAATTAATGCCGCAACCTCTTGGTTTCTCTACTCATAAAATTAGGGTATTTGACACAAATTCGTCAACATAATACATTGCTTCATTAGGAAAGCTTTAGAGACAAGACCTTGCAATAAAGTGAAATAAGTAATGAAAGTATGCGATTTAACATGGTGGCTGTATGGATTAGATCCAATTCCAGGTGATAGGGATAAGTACGTAGCACAGCTCTAAAGCTGTATTTAATCGGTTACAGAAGGGGAAGTCGCAAGTCACTCGAATGTGTATGGTATTCCTCGCTAACCAGGTACTGCGGTTGTAGCACGCTAATGATCTTTCCTAGTTAAATCAAGAATTTTCCTCCTAAGCGGACGCCTTCTAGCCTAAAATAACCGTTCCAGAAGCACAAACGCATCGCTGAGGTTTTACTAAATACATCCACACAAGTATTTTGCACCGGTATCAGGAATTAACCGTATAGGTATTACACAGAAAACTGCTATACAAAGGCTGACGTATCTGCGCAACCCCATCGCCCAGGATAATGTTACAATTGGCAAGATTACACAGAGATATAGAGCATAACACCTGATAAAACATTGGCTTAACTTGTAGCGTTAACTAGAAATGTACCAGTTTCTTCTCAAGTGAAAGCTTAATAACAGTTTCGTGAAGACTGTAATAGGTATTGTTCATTAAACTAACGCCCGGGAGCTCTTCACTTTATGCCTTCTATTGTCAATGAAACCATAATAGCAAATGGACTGATGTGCTCACTAGGAAATTTTATCATCATTACTAATGCTCCTCACCGCTTTCATCAATAGCGATCAGGCAAGTGAAATATATTGACAGTACCACGTAGCTGAACCTAAATGTGGACGCGGGTATGGATACTAACCTAAAATACTTATATTTTTCATCGTATTCGGTCGTCACAAAAATCAACTTATCTCCTCCAAGGTCCAATAGAATTGTCTGGTGAGCATATTTTGTGTTAAATCGCTAACGTTTTGTTTCAAATAAAATAAATGGTTAAATTTCTTAACACTCTAGCTGACCACATACAATCTACATGCCGTAGGCATCGTGTATCGGGGACTGTAGCGAAGATTATGTTTGATGCATAGTTATGAGTTTAAACAAATAATCGCATAACGTTTACTATGATAACAAATACACGTACATCTATAGCGCAGGATTTCTATGATTTCCGGCCAGTATTTGCCACTGTGCGATCTAGGTATGACACATTATTGGCGGACCAAACACTTACTGCAAATCGATGCCAGCAAATGCAAGGTAAAATAATGTACTTACACTTAAGGTCTACTGGAGCTAGCCATGCAGCCATCATCCGTCAAACTTGAACAAAGCTTCTTGGTTCAGAATAAGTGGTGTGTTCAATGCAATCGGGTGCAGCATTACAAGCTGATAAACAACATTTATGTCAGTTGAAACGAGCTATCGGACACTTAGATACCTATACCTTACGATTAATTCGGAATCCATCGAATGCTAATACACGAACTCATTGCACTGTAGTAGCCTCAAGTTCGGTGTATAAAGTAAGTCATTGGAGTGCACAAACTCCCAAAGGAACTCCAATATGTAATTGGAGAAGTAATTGGACGGTATCGCGTGTACACGACGAGTCGGTAAAAACCTACTGTATTTAGCACGATCCAGTTCATCCGCGCCGCAATTTAAATTTAACAAAGCAATAAAACCAAGCTATGACCTTACTTCTTAAGATTCGTAAAAACAATATGGCCGCCTGAAGTGACACAAAAATTGGTTCTTTGACGTCGCCTGTCACACGAATTAGTGAATTCTCGTTTACCTAATGAACAGCATTGTTTCCAAAATATGACGCGGATCTTTTTGAGATCCGTATGTTATTCTATTTTTTTGCTTGGAAGCTACTGTTTCGTGTATGATCAGATACGCCATGTAGTCAGCAAATAACGGAATTATGGAATTTGGAATAAAGATGAAAATAATTTTGTATTCAGTTAAACTGCGTATAATGTATTTTATAAGCTAGCTGACAATTCAATTCTACGGCTAATTAGGTAAAAAAACGTTTGAGAATAAATACATTCCTGCACAGGTTCATAGATTTATATAAAATGACCAGCGTTCTAAATGTGTGGAATGAAAGTCTTCAGTGATGAAACCGATTTGCAATCAAAGTGCGCTTTTTATACTTGTTTCAAACTAAAGCAACTTCGCAGGCGAATGTTGAACTAACAAAATCACTCAGTTGAAGTCACTCTGCAAGAAAAGTGGTCACTTGTCATTTGATGTGACGCTACGGTTCGATCCTGCCATTTTGGTGTAAGTGGAATGAGATTTCGGATCAGGAACCACCCCAGTTCATTCGCCATCACAAACTTTAGAGCATTAGGAAATCATCACCAAATCTTAAAATACCATGGTGAAAACGTGTATTGCAATCAGAGTGAAAGCAACGTAACCAGCGAAATTGCGGTGGGCAGCACGATATTACTTTTGTTACAATTCCCCTTTACCTATTGATTGCGACACACATAAATGAAAGAAATCTCAATTCCAGTAACTACTGGTCAATTGCGCTCACTGAAACATTGAAAACCGCTGACTACACAATTGTATCAAATGAATCTAAACCATTGTTACACTGTTGCATTTCTAAGCAGCATAATAATTATAGATGGTAAAACCAACATTTTAATTGTCGACTATGTACCGTTACGTGTTACAGACTAGCAATCATGCAATTAACCATGATATACTGTTGTTATTTTTCCAATGACTTCTTCGTACTGACCAAGCCAACAACAAGGTAGTTGCCCTTACCAAAGTTGAAACTGCCCACGCACAAGCAGCCAACTAAGCTAAGGCAACACTGCAGTCTGGTCTTTAGTATGATTCAAAAGGAAAAACAAGGAGATGTAAACGGGGTGGCACGGTTAGGGGAACAAAATCGAAACACTATGAGGAGTTGTATGTTATACTTAGAAATTCAAAACGTCAAAAGTCCGTCAGACTTCCATTCTACAGGCAGGGATTTTAAATGCGGTCGTTGTTATAATTGTAATGGCATTTTACACTACTCATTGCAGACACCATATTAAAAGAAATAATCTATTTCGTTGTTCAATTTAACTAACACCATTATAACCAATGCAGTTATACTAATTGAAGGCTTGCTTTACCTTCGAGATAAGATGCGCAAATTGCCTCTAGGCAGGTAGCGCTAAAAGAACAGAAACAAGCAAAGCATTTTTAAGCTATTTATCGCATTATTTTAATAGCCACATAACACAGCCTAGGTTGAATAAGCATCCCATTCGTTTCGCGGTAGTTGGGCTTGTCAGTGGTGAACATTCCATCCCTCAGCTACTAAAATTTTCCGCAGAAGCTTAGGAAAATTAAAAAACATAGTGTTTACTGGCAAGTGGACACCAACACTGTCCACTCCATAAGGTACAAATTCCAATTCTGCTGTCCAGCATTATAGCATAATTGATGATATCGGAAACGTTTGACTGCGAAAGGAACTTATGGATGCAGGCATGGTGATGTTATATGAACGTCGATCTTAATTAGACACAGTTGATGAAATCGATATTCACAACGTCTATTGCGATATTAGATTAAGCCGCGCAGTGAGCCCCAAAATCGTGGTGGTATCGTCACCAAAAAAGCTGGTTTTTACCCAATTCACAACATTCAGAAATCTCATTAAGATCAGTAACTTCTCATAAAGTCTATTGCAGGCAAGGTTTGCAGCTAGAAAATTACAATGGTGTGCAAATCACAATTGCTTTGGAGTTGAAACCGATGTTAGGATATTCAATCTGCGTTCGGTTCCGCCACTGTAATTGGAGTGACAACACTTTCATTAAAAACCAGGGCTTAGCCAATTTGTAGGGATTTCCACCATAATAAACGCACATCTATAATTCATTTCAGAAACAAACCGGAAACAATTTCCACACAAAGAGCGCATGTCTAATTAATTCAAAATGTATGCTGCGATGATATAAAATGTGGCTATGCTGCACTGACAAAATGCCATCCAGAATTGTTAAATGAAGAAGCTGCCCAGTAATTTGCATCGAATGCCTCAAATCAAGACACAGTTAAACTGACTTGTAAATCGCTAATGTTTAAGAATTGACCATCGCCATCATTATACAAGTTAGCTAGAGGTGGAGAACACCTCAGCAATATATAGAAGAAAAAGGAGAAAAATGCAACAGGTGAAAGCCAGTTGAGCTATCGGTAAAGAATAGGCGTCCTTCCACTAAGACAGCAGCTGGCTTCTGTGCATCAAAAGCAAGTACTTTGCAAACGTATATAACTAAATAGTGAGATCTCGTTGGAGTGGGTGGCTAAGTGGAATGATTTGGGATAAAGATGTCCGCCGCACGAGCGCCACTGAGGTCGGTTCCTGTCCATATTAGCAAGTGTAACCAGCCAAACTTGTTCATCTTCCTTTGGAGCCCAACCAGGGAGCCAAGAGGCTGCACCTGAGGCCAGCTTCAAATTGAGGGCCTTCATTCCTCTCGACCAAGTCATCGCTTGGCCACCCCACCTCTTTCTCTATCCACACATTCGGCTCGTGAACAACTCACATCGCGGGAGTCGGTGGGCTGGCATGCTGAACACTAGGCTGAGCCATCGTACCCCGCTGCATGAAATAACGATGTTGGGCGGTTTATTTCCTGTTCCTGTGCCGTAAACAAGGTGTCGAACACGCTCGTTGTCAACTGGGTGTTCCCACCGGAGTTGAGCTTAATTGTGAAGGCACCGGTGGTCGAACGTAACTAGCCTCTTTAGGT
Source organism: Dicrocoelium dendriticum (assembly GCA_944474145.2). Taxonomy (NCBI): domain Eukaryota; kingdom Metazoa; phylum Platyhelminthes; class Trematoda; order Plagiorchiida; family Dicrocoeliidae; genus Dicrocoelium; species Dicrocoelium dendriticum. Next base: position 21,132,322 of record OX104067.1, on the reverse strand, counting down.
CCTCTGATCTAAGGGTCCAGGTTTCACCTTCGTACAGTAGGGTCGAAAGTACTGTTGCATTGTACACCCTACCCTTCAGGGCGAGAGTGATTTTGCGCCGGCGCCATATGTGGCGAAGGTTAACAAAAGCACCACGAGCTTTTGATATAGGGTTCGTGATCTAATATTCAATACCACAGATGCTGAGACAACTTCCAGGAAGTTGAATCTTCTGAACGACTTCTAGCTGGTCGCCACCAAGGGTCAGTGTAGGAAGCGGTCCAGGCCAATCTTGTAGGAAAGAGTTGCACTTCGATGGTGCATAGCAAAGCCCGAAGTGACGGATTATCATTGCTGATCTGTCCAGTGCCTCTTGGCACGTATGTGAGTAGTCACAGATTAGGGCAATATCATCAACATACGCTAAGCAAAGAAGTGGTTCTCCTGGGAGCAGGTCTACACTTTCTAATTCGTGTCCTGTGAACGCGATTTCCATGAATTCGTCGATAGATAATTTGAAAAGGAAAGATGACAGCGAGCAACCTTGTTTGCCGTAAACCCTAACTGCCCGAGCTACACGCGTATAATGCTCGGATATTATTTATGTATTTCTCAGGTACACTTTTCACAGTAGAGAGTCCCAAAGTGCACATCTGTCCACTGAATCGATTGCATCTTTGAAATAGAGGAACACGACAAGGGTGGGCCGCCAATATATGTGATGGTGCTACAACAACTGACGCAAGGTGAAGATGCGGTCATTGAAGCCATGATCTAGACGAAACCCGGCTTGCTCTTCAAGTTTATGGATTTCACCAGTGCCAGTTAGTTTGTGAAGGATGATAACGGCATCAATATAGAGGTGATGTAGCTCAGACTGCTTCCTATTTGGCTCCCTTGAAAATTAGGACAATGACAAAGTGGTTCAAGTCGGTAGCGACAGTTTCATTAGTAACTCTTGAAAATCAACCACGAGAGCAGGTCCCCCGAATAGGAAGAAGGCTGGAGGGAGGTAAACTTGTCCCGCAGCTTCATGTAATGTCAACAGTCCCATCTCACGTTCGACTTCTGAGTGAGAGGGTGGATCCAAACGGACAGCCCAGGGAGCGGTAAGGTCAGTGGATGACGAGAAATCTAACAATCCCGACCGATTAAAATTCGTCTCAAAGTGCTCAGCCCAACGCTCCAAGCGTTTTGACAAGTTGTGGTTAGGCTGTCTACTTTCGTCACGTATAGTTTCACTAACACCAAGTCTCCGGCTGCTCGTTTCCCATATTATATGGAATAACTTACGACGGTTACCAAAGGCAGCGGCCATTTCCATATCTGATGCACGATGAAACCACCAGGATTCGCGGTCTGTCTTCAGGCCAGTAGGGGTTTTGCCCGGAGCTCTGTGCACGTTTCATTGTGTTCGCTTCCAACCGGAATAGGCCTGCTCGCACCGATGAGTTCCAGAGTCTGCGAGGAGACCCAATGTCCTTGTTGCCGATTAGACGAACCACATAAGGATTTTCCTACTGCTAGTAAGGTATGATCCTCCATATAAAGGTTAGCGTCCCCTCCAACCACAATCTCAGTTCGTAGCCTAAACTAATTTCACATGATAGTATTTTATTGCCTAGTAGCCCGCTGGTAACTTTCCGGAACGATGCCCATCCATTGATGGTAGCTCAACTGGCATGTAACAATTGCATTCATTTTAACTTTTTCTTTGATTTATTGCGGCACAGTAGCTGAGGTATTTTACACCTCTACCTAAAGTGTATATGTTGATGATAATATTAAGGTCAAATGAACGGGTGACCAGTGACCATCAATTGTCTCGAGTGAGTGCTTACACAACTCGCACGTCAGCGTACATTGCTAGGCATTCAGAATAGCTGGTTTTGTCGATGAGTTGCTGTCAATGCGGTCACAACGTCGTCGTCGGCGTCCGCCAAATCGCATTCGCAGGGGACCACATATAAGTGTATGGTCGGTGTCTACACATGCGTCTCAATTCGAGCGACAGCGCTGGACACAGCCTCCACAACGGTGACTTATCGCAATGTGATCGATTTGCGTCCATAACTAGTTCGATGCTAGTGGGCGCCAAGTAGCCCCCCGACGATTGCTGCGTCGGAAATTAGTGCTCACAAGAAAAAAGCGAGCTTCCTCATACCAATGAAATAACCACTCACGGTTATCATTACAGAAGCCTACACCATGCTGGCCTTCTAGATGCAGTTCATCAGTGGATAAATTTTCAACTTGAGTTTTCAGATGCCCAGCCAGCACTACAGTGTCCGAGCTTCTTTGTGGCGAAGCAGCTCGTTCATTTGATGAAAACTTAGTATTTTACCGAATCATCCCTACAGCTTGTAGGTGCATAGACAGCGATAACGGATAGACATCTGTTTGTCCCAACCGATTTCAAAGCTTTGAACGTGCCAGCCAATCGGACCGCCCACATCCAGCCACTGGTTGAGTTACAATCTACCAGAGTAACTTCAGCACGGGGACTCAAAGCAATATCAACACCGACTTGGCCGGTACTAGAAGCTGCATCGTCACTGGATAGGCACAAGGAGAAGGTGTTACTAGTGTAATTAAAGGGATCGCAGAATGAGTACAGAGCTCGAGTCTTGCAGGCTGGCCTCCGAGAAGCACTAAATCTCGATCGAGAGGGTCTGTAATATACGGGCGAGTGCTGCCTGTTGACCGGTCTGTAGCAATGTGCGTAACTTGAGGCATGCCAGTCTGAAGGAGGATCGAGGGCTGCAAATAGATGCCAATAAAATAGAATGGACCGCTTGATTGGAAATGGCTTGAAGACAGGACAGGAGTGACGCTCTGCGTTAGAACGTGAGTTGAAATCAGAAGATAAACGCCTAGTAAAGCATGTAGGGGGAGGGCCAAGCGTCGGTTGTTTGAAATCAGGGGGATAAAAGTGAAGTCAAAACGGGACGATGATGGCGAAATAGCGTTAGAGAAGGAATACGAAGTTGGGAGGGCTTGAGCAATAGCTTCCAAACCCCTATCTACCCTGCTCGATGCAGCATATAGGGCACAGTGGATTATCCTCTTTGGTGGGGAGCATTATAAAATTTTTTGAGAAAGGGTTCATAGGATTGCGTGGCCGGATACTGTCAGGTTGCCCAGGCCAAACAGGAGAAGGATTAGGATTCTCAATCAAATCCTTGGGTTCAGGAACCTGGCCGCAAGGCAGCGGGTTTTGTTTTACGCTACAAGGAGTTCGTTTCAATAATTAAGGAGCCACCCTCATTTTAACCCCCTAACCTGGAGGACCAGAAGGCTGAGTCTGTATGGCCTCTAACCATGAACCAATCTGCCATGAGTGGCTCTGAAGGTGCAAATAGGCACCATCTAGCATATCTCAATGGATTACTGAGGCACACAAACCATCGCCCCAAGGTAAGGTCCAGCCTCATTGCGATGGAAACGATTGACCAATCAAAGCGATCACCTCACTGGCTCTCTAAATGTCTGCCCCAGGACCTAGTTGCGAAATGACAGATTTTGCGTAAAGGTTACTGAAGTAACTGCGAAGCAAAAGTAACAGATTATGAACCTTTGTTAACTGCCCGTGTTTTACACCTGACCTTGAATATAATGATGAAGCAAGATGGTTAAATATTCTGTTCATTCAAACCGTTTAAGTTAACTACAGTCCTTGTGACCAGCGGAGCCTCCAAGTCGTCACATAGGAAATCCGAAACAATGAGTTTCATATAGTAATTTGAAAAGGGCAGTAAGAATAACAAGACTGGCAAATGCACACATGTTCTATTGTCTTATCAGTGCCCATAACCATATCCCTCAGGAAATCATTCCTTCCCTACACTCTTCTTTTAGGGTGCAGACAACGTAAGGCTCATCATCACCAAACACATATCCCCCGCTTGCAGTTAACATTACTGGTCATCACTCTTTATTTGTAAATATAAGTGTTTATAATAAGCCCACAAAAGGATGGTGGAACGGATGATATATCAAGAGCCGTTATGGAAGCATGCGCAAATGTTTAACTACATTGCTGACAGAGATCTTGAATCGGTGCCTAACGAGTGATACCATCCAAGAGAGTTATAAAACAGCCAGCATAATACTAGTGCCTTGTAAGTGTCTCGGAAATGTCAGTTAATGACAAGCACTTCCGTAATGCTATAGGTGATGGAAAACCTTCAGAGCCATCTCACGTACACAAGCAATCAGGCTGAAGAGGTTAAACATTTTGCCACTAAACCATTGCACTTTACATTGGCTACCGTTTCATATATTATGCATTCCATTAGATTACCGTTGTATTATTAAATACAAGATTGTGATTTTCCACTTCTTTGATGTCAAAAGTACACATGGTGTCCTGAAAATACAACTGCTGAATAAGATTTTGACCGAAAGTAGCCTCCTCACTTGTGTGTATATAGTAGTGGAACAATAGAACATTGGAGTATCACGGGTAAAAATACAGTACTTAACGAGTCCCGTGGGATGGAAATTATTGCAAAAAGTAAGTTGTATGATAAAGTGTAAAGCGTTTTCTCGCACTCACTATAGACTTACGTGGAATAGCGGGGACGTTCACGTATAAAAATTATAAAACCATAAATCCATTGGTTTGGCAAGATACCGTTTGATTGCGTTTTGTATCCCGCGGCTAGCAATACATATAATGAAGAGCAAATAGGGCCAACATATCTTCAACGCGTTTCTTAACTATCGCCAGATTAAGAGCAGGTGCGACATAAATAAGGAGGGTGTTCCAAGAGTGGCACATGCAGAAGGAAAAGAAAGAAAGAAAGTTATACGTCATTCAAGCCGGCTATACTGAATTGTCCTTTTAAGAGGGTGACCTCTTAGGTTAATGTTGTGGTTCAATTCCAGCAGCCGACGGCAAATTTGGTTTGGGTTCTTCAGAATCTGGTTAACCATTATGAGCTCCCCCTGCAAAACTGATATCGACTGCTGTACATACTTAGTGATTTCAGGTTAAGCTGAGAGGAAAATAAAGGAGGCCCCAAAAGTTCTTGTTTGCCCTGCGTTGAGGAGCGTCGCGAGCAAGGTGCTCCTGTTTCTGTCACGGCTAGCACGCCTGAATAGCATATACCACTTGCGGTCGCAAGTATACGTTAAACATTTGGGGAAGATTGAGGGTTCAAACCAACCGAAGCCTCTGCGAAGCCGGCTGAGGTGTTCATTGCCGGCTCTCGTCGCCTTATCTACTTGTTTTGAACACCCAAGACCTTACTTTACCAATAGCTTAGGTCACGCTCCTGAGAGTCCTTCTGCATGGCGTGGGCTTCAAGTTTGTAAGCGCTAACCGGCTATGGATTCAGATGGATCACCTTGAACTTAGCTATGCTCAACTGGAGCAGGTTCCCATTCGACCAATCGTAAATATAATCTAGGTCAGGTTGGAGTACGTGATAATCTTCATTGTTCATAATCGCCCGACATATATTGATGTCATCGGCGATAGGCAGGAAATTTGAGGAGACAACTCTTGCCAGGTTGTTGATAGACACCAGGAATAAGCGCGGTCCAAGCACTGAGCCTTGGGGAACACCACATTCTAACTCAATCGGGTTAGAAAGGGATCCACTAAAGCGTATTTAAAGTTACCGTTGGTGAAGAAAGTTGTCAATCGAACCAAGTATAGGATCTCCGACTCTGTATCTCTGTAGCCGGTGAAGTAGGATGCGGTGATCCAGGCGGTCAAAGGCTTTGGAGTAGTCTATATAAATGACGTCAACTACAACCCCATCACCAGCCACTTCCATCCAACTACATCTTGCAATCAGTAGGTTTTTTGGCAGGACCAGTGTCGACGGAAGCTGCTCCGGTACAAATATGTTGCATTTTTCCAGGTAGACTATTAGAGCCTCAGCGATGACCGCTTTCATCATTTTCGCGAGCATAAGGAAGAAAGTCACTGAACGGCTAACGCCTTTAAAAATTGTGATGAAAATGCCAGGCTTCCACATAGTGGGTCTTTTGTTCATGAAATAACCTTTGAATAAACTGTGACGGTGGTTCCGCTAAATTGTTTGCCACAGCCTTCAGTGCCTTCGGGTGGATGTTGTTTGTTCCCGGAGAGCTTTGATCACGCAGTGAGAGTAACTTCCTTAGCGCAATAGACGGATGAAAATTACATTTGTAAACAATGGTGTTGGTAATGTCCATGACATTATAGGATAAGTAGAGGCTGTTGGTTCAAAAATTGTGGCGTGTTGTAGCCGCAGAAGATTAGCTGCGTCTTCGGCGGTTTGTACTATACCGTCTGTAGTGAAAAGTGGAGGGATTCTATGCTTCACTATACGAATATTTATAGCGTGGTCATACAGCAGCCCATTGTTTGCCAGGAATATTTTGGCTAGGCACTGTTGATAAGTTAGTTTGTTCTCACGGACAAATTCAGTGCAGTGGTTTCCATGAGTCAGGAAATTGTCCCAAATCTCTGAGTCGGGGTAAATCTTGTAGGCACGCCATGCTGAAGCCTATATTGCCAGGTACATTCGAGTCCTACTTCTTAGGATTGAAGGAAATTTTGCGGGATGAAGGTGTTTGGTCTCTGATGATCGTTTGACGATGTTGCTGGGTTTATCAAAGAACTCTGTCCAAACGATGTCAAGGAGACTATTGTTTGAAAAGTCCCAAGCAGCTGCATCGACCAGTTCTATCAATACGTGGTAGCCTGTGATGGTATGAGTTAGTTCCGAGTGTTCAGATGCATACTCTGCATAAGACACATAGCTACACGCACTTACTACATGGACAATAAGACCTATTGGACTGCCCATCAATAACTTCTTAACCATGAAATCTGCTCTCGTGAACACAAGGTGCAACATTGACGGTTTTTTGATGTCCTGTATCCAGTGGGCAAGCAGACATAATTTTTCAAGGGAATAATAGCGATCAGTTCATGCAAGTCTTATTTTAACTGCTTATTGGACGATGCCGAAACCTCCGGATTGTGTAGATTGAAGTCCACGGAGTTGAGGATGTGGCTGTACCTAGTGCGTGTTACCCTGTTCAGGCCACGGATAAAGCGGAAATCCATATCGGTGTTCAGTTTGGGGGACGGTAAAAGACAGCCACGAGACATGGGTCGTTGTGTCGTAGTCGGAGACGGCCACGGGGTGAGACGTTAAGGTGAGTTTCCAGATTATCTACTATTGCACAACGTATGGCGCTGCGGTAGTAGTGTCGGACCCCACCACTTCTGCTGGGGCGATCGTTCGGATGAGTGATATCCCGGCTATTTCAACCTCATTATCAGACACCACTTGGAGTAAAACAATTTAGGTGATAGAAATTAGGTCCCAAGCATTCGCAACTCGCTGTAGCCGAATTTCTGCAAGTTTACTGAGGAGCGCTTGGGCATTGGTGTACATACATGAAAGTTTCTCAGAGTAAAGCAAGGTTTCCGTGGTTGTGAACTTCATACATGAAGTTTCGCCGACCAGTAACTGGCCGGTGACTAATCTTATGTTTGTGGTGTACTTGGTTAATGATTTAATCTCTTATTCATCGTCTGTGTAGTTAGTCTTGTGTCTAATCTTTGATATACAATGTAAGTTTTGTGGTCAATATTATCTTCTACAGATAGTTTGGGCTCAGTCGACCCAGTACTGGTGCACAGTTTTTTTCATAGAACCCATCGCATTTGGTTCTTTGAATGACATAAGCTCTAGGAGGTATATCGCTGACTGACTTCAGCGGAACCTTAGATGACAGCTTACAACAGAACATATAGCAGCTTTTTAGTAACCGTGTTATCATATATTTTGACTGCATGACCACCTTCAACACTCTCGGGCCACTTCCTTTTTAGTTCGGTGAGGTACGCAGCCGGGACATCGATTTTGCTAACACATAATCCAAGCAGCGTTTCACGAATTTAACTCCACTCTTCTATATCCTGGGTTATTATTTTATGCTCATCACATGCTTCAGCTTCAGGAATCCCATAAAGAAGTATGGATATGGTTAAAGTTTCCTTCCGGTAGTCGTCTAAGTTGCCGTTAACTTGATAACGCTCGCCCCATGGGATGTTTGGAAAGATAAGGATGGAGCAGTGTTCATTTCGGAGACTACTGGTCGATCGTAGTACTGATTATACTTCATTGATGGGTCCAGCAAAACGCGCAGTAGTCTTGGCTCCCCAAAATGCTTAGATGTAGGGTGTTGCGTAATACACACTACGTATAGAGGTTTCAGTACAAATCCCATTAGGTTACTAATAACATCTCACTGGTTGATGTCATCTAACTACCTGTCACTTATTGATATTTGTTTCTTTGGTATTTGTTTCTTTACAACTTTCGACATGTCGCGTTTAGTGCTTTAAGTACGCGAAGATGTACTGCAAGAAACCGCTGGTGTTTGCATTAGAACAACTCCTCTACACTCTTTAGTTTCTGATGCAGTTGGGGGTGATGTTTATTTTAAATGACGGATCTTCATGGCGACAACCATAATCCAACTTTTGCTACTGTTGGTTTGTTCATTTTCTACGCGCTCCTTCAGGCATTTGGAAGTGGCCTTATGTGTAATTATCCGACCAAAATTGGAGCGGCATTAATCAAATGTGAGCCGCGTGTGGTATTGTGACAGCTGTTTTAAATGACAGCTCTTCTTGAAAGCAACCTTAACCCAACTTCCGCTTGTACCAGCTTGCTCTTTTACTACGCACTCCGTCGAGAGTTTTGAAGTGGCCTTACATGGGAACGGCATTAATTAGATGCAAGCAACGTGTGGCATTGGAACAGCAGTTGAAATTCTGAACTATAGTTGTCGTGTTTCTTACGGTGTTACCAGCAGCCCTTCTCGGGATAGGAGCGGCATTTACGAGCGTGGATTGGGTTACACAGTCCGGGAGATTACTTTTCAAATCGCATGCACTGCAGGCATCCACGCAGCCAAACGTTTTCTTTTCCCCAGCGTATTTTACTATTTTACAGGGGACAATTGTTTCCCCATGCAAACCCAGGGAAAAATCGAAAGTTTCCCTATTTCAACACACTTCGTAGGCTATACATTTGCTTATGACCTCTTTATGAATGGCGCTACCCCAAAATATGAGTAATCTTTAGAAAGTAAACAAAACTTATATTAGCTGCCTTTTTCATCAAAAGATCGTGCATATGTGTGCATTCGATATAATTAGTTTTCTTTTGAGTTTGAGTAAAGAAAAATACTTTTATGGGATTTATTGTTAGTAAATGTTACGATTCATACATCAATTTTTTCCGTAGTTTTAAACGAGCCCAGTCACATTTTGCATAATAACATAAGTGGCACTAACAATACTACTTTCGCAGGCTCAAATTTATGTCAAACATTTCCTTAGTTTGACTTATAGAAACTATATCCTGCCTTGTCTTTCACGCTTATTTTACGAACCATACGAAATGACACACTGATTGTGTGTCTGCATGCTGTTTGCAGATGCAGCTTTCCATTATACGTTTGTCAATAATACTTTCTCGTTGACACATTGTTGCTTTATATTCCGCAGAGTTACTTGCATGGTGCTAAAAATGCATAGATTTTCATGGATGAAGCCTAGTACGACTTGAATGGGCTTGCGGCCAGTGGTTTTTACCCATATAGATTGCTAACAACATGATTGTGGGTATAACTTGCTCAAAAGCCAGCTGCATGGAACATTGCTGATGATTTCCGAAAAAAAGAAGAAAAAAACGGCATTAAAGCGCTCCTTTGTGTGTGCTAGCTGTCTGCCTTAATCTTGATGCAATGAGCTTCTGTCTGTGCTAGTCATCACCTACTAATGTTTCTAACCGTAATATTTGCTAAATAGTTCTGCAGTGCTCGTGGTGTGGTGAACGTTGGACACATAACACAAGGGTATTACGAAACACAAGAATCGATTCGAGCGCACATACATGACATCACGCAAAATACTACAACCATCGTAGGAATAAGAATGACGTGATTAAGGCAGCTGCATCAGGCTTTATCCGGTAATCTGTGGATAGGGGTTTTAAAATTAATAGCTCATTACGACATGTTTTTCAATTCTGCATTCCAGTGCCTTATACATTTCGCCTAATAACTGCCTCTATGAACACATGCGAAACCGCAAACATTGTTTTGCCATCCTTAAATTCTGCAGTGCAGGTAAAATCGGCAAACCACCGCTGTAATTTGTTTGGTGCATTGTTATTTCGCAATGAATTTTACCGACTGCAAACTATCCCTGGCAGTTTAATTCTCTCATTTGGTTTTATTTTTCTTGAATGCATGGGATTAACTTATTTACCGTCAAGATAGCACAATACCATAATAATAAATGTGTTGTAAATTGCTTATCAACATTAGCGAGACAGTACAAATTTATTTCACTTGGAGTTGATATAATTGCAATGTATGTGCGCTTAATTGATTTCTTTCTATAGACGTCATATCTCTAATGCAAAATAGATCAGTACATAGGCGAATTGCGTTTTTGATAAGGCTAAATGTCGTAACTAAGCGCTCATTTCCGAACGCTTTCGTACTCACGCCATATCTTCAAATGCTAGATGCATCTGGATGATAGCTTTTACGACTATTACTTGTAGTTCGGTGAGTGCTGTTCGGTGTTTAAGGTGTTCTTTCTGACATACGCATATTCAATGTGATTATAACCTGCCTGGAAATTTCTGAAATAAAAACCAAATACATTTGCTTTGTTCTATCGTTTGTTGCTTGTCAATATTATATTGACCTGCTACAAGTTATATATCGATGAATTCCCATGTTAACGCGATTGCATCAGGTGGGAACCCCGCACGGCATAAGCGGATACTGGCAAACGTATGCGATGCAGGATGTGAAAGAAATTTGTAATCCACTGTGTTCTGTACTGGTTCAAAACCTTGTAGCATTTACAAATCACAGATATTCGATTCAGGCAAGGAATACACATTGACGAAGATATCCACGCTTTGGAACTTCAACACTAATCTAAGACGGATATTATTAATTGCTGTATAAGAAATTTGAAAGACTGTGATTATCATTGGTTAGCTGATATGTTTTATAACAAAATAGATTAGGTTCTGATGATTTGGACACATTAATATTCACTTTCACCAACCATACAGTATTTGAAATCCGTCATCACAAACTTTCCAAATCAGGATTTTAATTTTGACAGATTGGATTTACCCATTGTTTAGCTTTTACCAAAATCCTCGCCTGTTGATAGTTTATCCCTCCTACACGTGTTAATATATTTCGCCATCGTCATACATCCAGACAGACTTAAGAAAGCCAAGAAATAAATAGCGGACCATTACACATTATTTAAATTCTTTCTTAGCATACTTTTGCAGATGCTTTTAGGAACCTAAAATAGAGAATACTGATCAACAGCCTTAGTTTAACAGACAAATGTTGATCACGGTAAATCTGCATGTCTAGGGTTGAACTGTATGAACAAAGTTGAACGTATTAAATATAAGCATTATTTAAGCAACTCTAAAAAAAGTAACCATAAGTTGAGGCGAGTAATTCAAGACTAAATTTTGAGTACAACGTTACGGAACATGCAATGGAATTGGGGTATTATGCGCATCTGATAGGTCTAATGTAAACTGAAAATCAAATGATATCTACCTGTATCGGAAACCGATGTCAGATGAGAGAGAATGGTTAGGGATTAGTGGATTTAGCGAACATCTTACAGGGATAGACCTTTCGTCGCCATTCGACAAATTATCGCAACTGATTACTAACGAGTTAAAATCCCGCGATCGTGTGCCGGGTTACAAGCGGGAATTACTTAACATTCGGCTGCACCGAATGCGATCCCATTGACTGAAGTAAACAAGATTTCCTTCAAGGTGAAATTTATTCCTTTTTACGGATGCCAATCTTAATTCAATTACACATCTCGGATTTCAAAATAACTACAATCTAGAGTCAATGATCCACTTGCATTTATTCAAGTGTGGCGTACACCTTAATCCGAAACAAGTACGATACACACGCGTAAGCTACCTGTGCGAACGTAGTAAGCAATTTATGTCGCTGATATTATAGGTGATGGGATTTATCCTGCTACAAATTCTGCAAACCATATACCGAGTGACCCGTATTTATGTGGTAAACAGTAACACATACACTGACTTTTACCTTAAATTTTCCCACAAACAAATTTACACGACACCACAACGTCAAACATCACAACTTGGTAATCAATGATGAAGTGGTGTTCTTTAAGTTTGCATGGTGGATCTCTAGAACATATTATTTATTCAACAATGTGTATGGCGTTTAAATATTTTGTTACTAAAACCCAGAGAGATTAGTTTGGACCAACCTGCCACACTATAATTTAACGTAGCTGTAATGAGCTTTAGAGTTGTCTAAAACACGTTGCTCACTTGTTTGTGGGTTTAGGAATTTCGAATTTTCTAACACAAACATACCGCATTCATTTGCAGGTAGATTCGTTTGCTTTAGCAATGCTCGGAAACTTACTTGGATTGATTGAAACTGCAAGTAATTGAAGAATGCTTGTGATTCGTTTATTCTTTAGAACGCACAGTTTAAATCCATTTATAAGCGGTGTATTTAATTAGCAAGCCCCAGCTCCCTAAAATCAATTAATATTATTCGTTTTCATGGAATTTGGATACGCAAAGTTTTGCAACAAGCATTGTGGAGTAATGTTATGCATAAATTGTGTCTACTAATTTCGTCGCCATCACTCCACACTACGCAAATGCTAATCTACTGTAAAAAGTTTCCGGAAATATACCACGAATTAACTGGTGCTAATGGTTTCAAATGTTTGTCAACCCGGAAGTTCATACTGCAATTTGCTCTATAGTGCATGTTATCGGAAGCTCATTTTCAGAATGCTGGTGCAAATCCGACTAGTATGTGATGGTTTGTTTCTCTTGGAACAAGGAATATAGCAATCCGTTTGACAAAATATGTGTTGTAACACTCGAGTGGATTTGGCAAACTGTCACGACATTTTCACTTTATTTGCGGACTAAATTCGTAGATATTTTCTTGAAGACATTAGATTTTCCACGGAAAATGCAATTTAGGCGAGACTGAGAAAAAAGTAGTTAGCGAGAAGGCGCAATCAAACATGGAATCTACATTATTCCAACTCTGACTGACAATTCAATGAGAAAAACGGATCCAAATTGAAAAGTTAAAATGCCAGGCTTAATTTGCTTTCGGTGAATATCATTGCGAAATGGCAATTCACGAAACATTTCATGTTGGTGATTTACAAATTTTTATGTGCAGCACAGCGAAATTGCTTTGTAGTCCAGGGCCTGCGTTACAGGAATTAAACCCAAGCAGACAGATTCGTATGTAATCACTGATCCAGTTATAAGCAAAATGTATAAGGCATTGGAATGCTAATTAGAAAAAACTTGTGCCGTACTGAGCTAATATTTTTAAATCGACCTATCCACGGCTTACCGGATAAAGTCTGTCTCAGCTGTCATAATCGCATCTTTCTTATTCTTATGATGGTTGTTATGTTAATGATGTGCGCTCTAAAACAATACTTGTATTGCGTAATACTTTTGTTTTAGGCGTTAAAATTTCAATAACCCACTAACTCTGCGGAACTTTTCAGGAAATAATATGGTTAGAAATATTAGTAAGTGGTAGTGGGTAGCACTGACAGAGGCTCATTGCATCCAGAAGATGGCAGACAGCCAACACACATCAGAAAACGTGCTTTAACACCGTTCCATTATTTCGGGAATCGTCAGCAATGGTCGATGCAGGTTCTCTTAAAGAAGGTTAAACAAATATTCCTGTTGTTATTAAAATGTATGGATAACTAATCAATGTATGCAGGGCAATTCAATTCATTCTAGGATTTATATACGCATGTGGATGCATTTTTAGCACCTTGCTATAACACTTCGGAATATAACACAACGCTGCATTAATGAGAAAGTAATATTGACAAAAGTATAATAAAAAGCTGCATCTAAAATAGCAAACATACAGAAAATCCGTGTATCCTTTCACACGGAACGTATAATAACCGTGAAATATTAGGTAGGACCAGTTCCTTCAAGGCGAACAGGGGAAATGTAAGGGTTACTAACGAGCATGTAATTGCTTCACATATAATGCTACTTATGTTATTATGCAAATGGCGACCAAAGTCGTTTATGTAACAACTAAATATTTGACGCATGCAGCATAACGTTTAATAAAGCTAAACTTTATGAAAGTATTTTTCTTTGATCATTGTCAATAGAAAACGAATTTTAGCGAATGGACAAAATCGCAGGACATTAAGATGAAGAGGACAGCTTGTGTAGGTTTCATTTGAGTTTTAATTAGTACTCGCATTTCGGGTTGCGCACTTCAGAACGACGTCATAAGCATATTTATGGCCTTTGAAATTTGATGGAATAAAGAAATAAATAAATATTTTTTTATTTCTCAACAGTGTGAGACACAGTAGAGTAATTTTGTCCCATCAAATTTTACAAGCGTCTCACTAATTTGGTCTTTGTAAAGATTAATTGTATAAAAAACGGTCAAGCAGAGCCTTTGGATGAATAGTATTAATCACACATTGGTTTTTAGGATGCGCAAGTATTTCAATGTAGGAACTTTTATTGTTCAAATTCTTACATATGCTCAGCACGCAGTGTAGCTTATCACCGTATAATAGAGGGGAGCGAATTTAGCTTGATGGCTTCGTTAGGTAGCAGAGGGCAATCCAAACCTCAAGCATCCAGGCGTATGGGAATATTTCACCGCTGCTTTTCGACGAGGCTCGGCATAAGGGACTTGTTGGAAAGATATAACGGTGGACAGGTTAATCGATTTGCACGCAGAGAAGACGGCCATAATTATGTCAGTTTTAGCAAATTTATAATATTGTGAAGAAAATATGATACTGGTTATTAATAATGTGATCATCCGTAAACAGTGATTTAACATAGATACGGAAAGCATACATGTTAGCTCATGATATCACCTTCGAGATTGTCTTTCATTACAATAGGTCACGCTTGCATTCCTATATATTACTAAAATGCCTGCCACTAGTTCGGGATCTGTAGCCGAGGCAGCACTCAAAAACTGGTTTGGGGGGCGCGTAGTAGATCTTTCTTTTCTGGTAACTTAATACGCGCGCATGCCTATCTGTGACAGAGTTAGCAACGGAAACTTTTGCTCTTTACAAAGTGACTGAAAAGGAATGATTTAATAATCGTCGGGTAGAAGAGCATGAGTGCTCGATTGACCTTCTTCATAGGCATCTATATGGTCATGCAGGACTTGAGTTAGGCGTGGTCGGTTAATGCTGGGAAATAATAGGTGTCTAGGAAGTGAAAAGTTGGACTAGGTTCACTTTGCATCTTTGACTTCCATGTGGTCAATGAAGCCTCGAGGTCTTCGTGGCCGAGTAAGGAAAAAATAACATTGTTTGGATGAATGAGGATGCGTATTCGATTTAACCCCCTGTTTAACAACCATATTAACATAGATGGCTTGAATTTTGTATGACCGCGAAAAAATAGAATGTGAGAAATTTTTGAAGATTGGGTATGAGAATTTGTTGTATTTTCCTTTTTATTGCCTTCCGTGATGGCATTGAAGCTTTTAAGTATACCAACGATAGGTATCACGGATTTATATTATATGCCAGTTGGTCCCTTCAGATTAATTTCTGCTTAGCAATATTCAGATTGAACATTTTCATAGGACTGTGATAAATTTATCTAGGTTTAATATAAACGAATAGGGAGATGTGAAAGACCTAACGGACAGGGTGAGATGATTCCAGCTAAATATATACCTAATGAGGAAAAATTCGTCTGCACGTTGTTGCGCGACTTTGCAGTGGTAAGTGTTCCATTTTTCTTACGTATAAGGTAACGATTAGTGTTGTTAGATCCCGATAAAGAGCAGACCAGGGCAGCACCGGAATGTATATATGAAGAAATATGTCTGCACACGCGCAGTACAATTAAACTGATAAAGGTTCGAATTGAAACCAATCAAATGCAAGCTCACATGATTGGCCAACGGGTGCTAAATACAAGTGTGATTCGGATATGCGGATCGATGACCAACACAAATCGAGGCATTTGCACACGATGTCATTCCTTGCTCTGTTCGTAAATTAAAGGTACTACATACCTATGAACAATCTAATTTTAATGTCAGCAACCCGAAGAATTATCATGTAGTGTTATTACTTAAAACGTATCGGTAAACAAGGCGGATTATCCCACCGGATCGTCGTAAGTTTTATTAATGTTTACAGAACGCTGTGCTGTAGGTGTGTTCGTCTGTTCAATAGCAAGTTGGGAAACCGCTGAATGCAGCCATCCTTCATTCACCTTTGTCCCATCATCCAACTTGTAATTTCATGGCGTAAACACAGATTTCACAAGGTTCGGCGATCCAAACATATTGCCACCTTTCCGGGAATATCGTAGTCTTACAAGAACAAATGTCCCTAGAGGATAAGTTCTCCCAATGAGTCTATATTTAGCTTGTAAACAGCCCGTCATTGTTATTGTGTGATCGGCGGTTTCTTCGGATGTAAAGGCTGAATTACATCGATTTCGAATTGTTAGCCCTAGCATTAGCTCCGAGGGAGTAGTCGGCTTTGCAGGATGTGGAGTGATTCTGTATGCTTCCAAAACAGATACCTACGCATCATCCCAGGAGTCTCCCAAAAGCCGAAGGACTTGTAGAGATTCTTTCAAAAAAGGATTAATTCGTCCAACGAGTCCATTTATTGCAGGATTATAAGATACAGTCCTCGTGTGTCTGATACCATTGCGCCTTATGAATGCAGCATACACATTACTTCGAAGCTGCGGGAAGTTATCAGCGACTATTTCTTCTGGCTAACCGTACCTTTTTAAACAAACAACGGAGCCAAATTATGATGACGGCTGTAGCTACGTCCCCGCAAAGAATAACCTCTGGACATTTGCTGTAGAAACAGGTAACCACTAGCACGTTACACCTCTGCGGGGGTGCGTTGGCAAACGGGCCATAATAGGGATGGCAATATTTGCCCATGGTTTCATTGAGTACGCGACTAGTTAAACTGGAGCATTCAGGGGCCTCTTAATCTTATCGAGTTGTTGACAGACCTAGCATTCCCGAATAACCGCCTCGACGCTGGAATTCAACTTCTGCCACCAATAGTATTGTCGCATCTTAGCTGTTGTTCGCACAATACCTTGCTAACCTTAATGCGCACATGCAACCACCAGAGGAATAATGGTTTCAAGAACCACAAACTGCTCGCTTGTAATAATGCAGTTGCTCATAGTAGAAAGTTCGTGAAGTAGAGTATAATATGGAAGTTACTCTGGATTGATCTTACTACGACTGGATCCTGAAGTGGATAGGTACTAACGAAGCTTTACTTGGACAGGATCTTTGTCAATGTGCTCTCGTATCAGTAAAATGTTATTGTAGATGTTCCGTCTGAGAGGTGCGATATCATTTTGCCTCCTCTAAGTCCTCCTTTCCCCTTACTTGGACAGTGGGAGTCTCGACAAGTCATCTGCAAGTTGGTTAAAACACCCTGGCATTTATTTATTTCATAATCCTAGTTCAATAAACGTGAATACCAGCGATTCAAGTGTACCGGATTTAGCCTTTGTTACCGGGACTTAGTAACCTTGTAAGTGCAGAATGCTCGGTTGAAAATTGAATCGACGTCGAATAAGTAAATGAGCAATTTCGCACAGCATAGACGCATCCGAGGGCCTCCTTCTCGCCAATGGAATAATTTCTCTCAAGATCAGACAAGGTACATGATGTGTACGCAATCACATTCTCTTCGCCATTGTGCAGCTGGGACAGAACTGCACCCAAGTCAACATCGGAAGCTTCCGTTGAGACAAAATTTGGGCAGTACTTATTAAACATCGCAACCGTAGGATTAGATTCAATCATCGCGTATGGTCATGTAAGCATTGTCTTGTTCAGTGAGCAAACGAAACTCCTGGTTTTTGCGCGTAAACCTCCGTAACGGCTCTGCAATAGTCACCAAATTCGGGTAAATTTTGAAGGTACTAGGAAAATAAACCCAAGAAATGTTTTATCTGTGTAAATTTGCATGGTTTTGGAAGATGGATAATGGCTCTGGTGTTCTGTAAATTAGGCTTATTAACCAAGGTAGAAGTATCATGTCTAATAAACTCAAACTTCGTTACAGTGTACGACATTTGCTGGTCTTTAGGCGGAGGTTTATTTCATTCAGTCTATGCAGCGCATTATGAAGTTTTTCTTGATGTTCGGTGGAGTTAATACCAAAGACACAAATACCATCTATATCCACAACACATCCTGCGATATCTAATATCGATAGAGTAATAAATTTCTGTCAAGCTGCTGCGGCGCTACTAAGGCCTATCGGTAGCACTTTGTATTGATATAAACAGTCTTGCGTAAGGAAATCAGTCAATGTCCGCAATCTGTTGTCAGTGGCATATCATAGTATGCACTGCGATTATCCAGCTTTGAGAAAAGTTGCGCATTTGAAAGCCTAACCATCAACTGGTTGATATAATGCAGAGGGAACTTGTTCACAATCCTATGTCCGTTCAGAGCTCAAAAGTCGGCGCCCATCTTCCTTTTGAACAGTAACTAGTGGATGAACCCTTTCGGAATAATAGATCAAATTTTCCGAGACAATATTTCTTCTCAGCTTGTGACAACGCCTCTCGCTTGGCCAATGGTACAGGCCTAAGTTGTGAAATGCCGAACGGTTTTTTATCCTCGCTCAACCGAATGCGGTGCATTGCTTTTGGAACTCTACCAATATCCGGAACAAAGAGATTTGGGTAGATGGAATGTAACGAATGAAGTTTGACAATGGCAGCAATCTTCCGGCTGACGCGTGGTAATACATCTAACAGGACCATAGTATTACGTCTTAATATATGCTCACTATCAATTTAGAGACGTAAACTATAATTATACGATTCCCGTTGTTTATAAAAAATATTGAAACCGTAACAAAACCGAGTATGCAGAATTCACCCACAGAGTAACTGCTAAAAGTGTAAGCGGAAGGATGTACAGTTAGCTGGTCGAAATACTGTTTGTAATAACTAAATGGCACAACTGTGATTTGTGTCGGGGAATCTTGCACTATGTTTAGACAAATGCTTTGGTTTATAAATTCAAAAAAACTCACGATGTATATCTGGCGAAGGCAGATTTGGTTCTTGAATAGGAGACGAATTGGATGTTCTTATTCAATAACGACATTTATGAATTGCTCAGTGGAGACCGGAGAAGCTCTGGAATCATTTGTAGAAGCAACTAAAGAAATAGCGCGGGAATGACAAACTGAGCACAATGACCGGTCTTACTGCAGTTCCGGCAGATTTCATTATTTTCAAGGATGACTTGGCATTTGCAAGACGTTCAGCATTTCCACAACGGTAACACTTATTTCAGAAGGATAATCACGTCAGAGAGCGCGTGAACTCCAAAAGATCATTTTCAATAGCTCCTATGTTACAGAGAAAGAATTTCTTTTGTTCCTTAACTGCGACCTTCTCGTGAGCCACGTCACAAGCCCTGTCCCATGTGAACTCTTCTACCATATCCATTAAGAGACCCTTTATAATGAAAAAATCCTTGAGACCAGAAAACAATTTTTGTATTCGCATGGTTTCATCAACGTATTTCTCAGGAATACTTTGTAGTTCCACTTTCGAACAGAACAAACAATCCGGGAAATGAATGCATCCACTGATTTCCCAGAGCATTTCTTCAGCTGCATAAAATCTACCGAGAATTATAGGTGTTTATTCCAACACCTTAATATTCATCAAGGGCCGATAAGGCCTATTGGCTTTCTTTCAAAATTTTAGAGCATCAAACATACGTCGACATGCTGAGCCAAGGTACAAGCTCAAAAGCGTTATAGTATCCTCCGTTTTCAGCCTCAAGGATGGATTGAGAACTGGTAGCACAGAAATATGACATGAAAAACTCTTTTTCCAGTATTCACAGCATTCTGCGTTTGGGATAACCGCAGAGTCAGTAGAGAACGGTGCCGGGGCAGTAGCAAGCAAAAGCATCGCGCCAATTTGTTTTATTCAGAAAAACAGCAGACCAGAGAAGCACCGCAACGAATGTATAAAGAGAACTGTCTGTGCATACGAGCAGTATAAATAAATTGATAGAGCTTCGAATTGAAACCAATCAAATGCAAGAGTACATGCTAGGCCCACGAGTGCTAAATAGAATTGTGTCGGATAAGTGAATCAAAGACAAAACCAAAACGAAGAATTAGAACACGACGAATGTGTTTTAATTGAGGAGATTATTCAGGAGGATGAATGCGCCCATGAATTACATCAAAAAGCAGCCATATGTCCAGCTTAATTCTGTGCCACCATATCGGGTCCAACTTTAGTATCTTACACCGTTCGGAGTATGTTGATCTCTGATTATAGCCCAGGATCTGTCTTGTGTCCGAAAGTTTGAGAGGGGATAAGACTGCTCACTGCAAAATAGTAAAATAAACAGGGTGTAAAGAAAACTTACGGCCTCACAGACGCGTGAATTGCGTGCGATTTGAGTAGTGATCATGCAGTACACTACACACAAGTCGGAACGCAGTTTTCGGATAAACTCTTGAACCTCAGTAATGTTTCGAGTGTCTCAAATGTGTTATTGAAACTGAAAAAAGAGAGGATTCACGATTTAATATATATTAATCCAACGCTAGTGGAATGGAATGCACCATATACAAATCTTCAACCCATATAAATGGCAACGGTTCATTGGAAAACTGTTTAACTTCATCAGTCTTATTGCATGTAAATATGCGATGGCTTTGAAGGTTTCCTAGCACCTATAGTATAACCGACGTGCATTACACTGGCCGACATTTCCGAGATATTTATAATGCACTAGTATTATGGTTGATGTTTTCTAACTGCCTTGGTATGTACTAACGTTTAAGAACCGAATCAAGCTCCAGTCAGAGGTGTTATTAAAAACCTAAACTTTGAAAACAGCCGCTGGTATATCATCCAGTCCACTAGACTTTTGTGAGTTCATTATAAAAACTTGCGTAATCAAATAAAGGGTGATGACCAGTGACGTAAGCACAGGTGGGGGATGTGTGTTTGGTGATGGTGGACGTTGTGTTGTCTACATACCAGTAGCAGAATGTACGGAAGTAATAATTTGCTCTGTTCAGTTAGAAGGCTTCACTGGTCGCAGCGTCGGGGGTTGCCTAAAACAGTTTAAATGAACGGAGTCTTAAATCACCAAATTTCATCATCATATTCAAGGATAGGCGTAAAACGCGGGCAGTTAACGTATGTTCATACATCTGTTCCTTTTCCTCCGCAGTTGCTTCAGGAACAGCGATGCAAAAGCTGTCCATTGTAAATAGGTTGTTTTATTTGGACGTAAATGTAGAGAGCTTGGTAGGTGATCGCTTTGTGCGGTCATTATTGTTAAAGACTCACAACTCATTTTAACAACTGGTTGAGTAAAGGCAGTTTGTGCCATTTAATGGGCAGTCTCGTCGTTTAAAAGTTCTGGATGGCATTTTGTTAACACTGCATGGCCTCACTTTATGACTTCGCTGCACGCAGTTTTTAAATAATTAGACGTGCGCTCTTTCGTGTAGAAAATGTTTCTACTTCACCGACTGGTCTCAATAGAGTAAAATGCGTCTGGTGCTTTTGCGCGCTAGTCTTTTCCAAATAGCCAGTAAAATACAAGGAAGAATAAGTTTAAAAATGTTTGAGCGCTTCGGCAATTTAAGAATTCATTTTCTTGCATTATCTCGGAGGAAATCAGGTCTTCGGGTATAACAGCATTCATAAATAATCCCCATTTGAGTCAGAAGTAAGCGAGTGCGCGAAGAATATTCTTTTCGATAATTCTCATCAGGCGAGTACAATTATGAAGCAAAACGTTTGGAGAGAATAAAGCCCGTAGAGGCCTGTACAGAGAGCAACCAACTAATTAACTAGGCAATATGCAAACTAAATCAATGGTTTGATCAATCGGATTGTCGCATTAGGAAGCAGGTGATCAAGGAAGGTCAAGTTAGGAAGCAGGTGATCAAGGAAGGTCAAGGAAAAGACAATTTCAGAGCCTGTAGCAGTGTGCGCTGTTTGCACAGCTCTGGTTTTAGAACTTTGATAGCAATAGCTTCAGAAATGCTCAATAAAAGTTTCTTCAGCTGTTTTGGGTATCGTTTAGGGATGGTATAAACGACTCGAAACGACTGGTTTATCTGGACTTGGTGTCCAGTGTCGACCAAGTGTTGTAATACCGAACTGTTGATGGATTTTACCGTGCCATTTCGTAGTGACGCAGGACAATGCTCAGCGATTCTTTTGGACAAACACCTGGTCGTATGTCCAAGATACCCAGCACCACAGGTGCAGGTGAACTGGTATAAGACAAACGATTCGGACCGAACAGGGAGTTCATCCTTTAAGCGCTGAAGAATCCATGGTCTTGTTTCGGCAAGTAGTTTTAGGTTGGTGGCTGGAAATGTCTTGGTCACTGCGGTCGAGATTTTTCTATTCAACAGTTCGAACGCGACGTCACCTTTAAAGGGAACTGTAAGGAATACATCCTTTTTGGGAACTGTAGCGACACATTTGACAGCCTCAAGCGGTTTGGAATACTTTTTGATGAAAGGTATGGGGTATCCATTTTCTTGCAGCGTGTTAAAGATGAGCTTGTTTTCGCTTTCAAGCGTCTCTGGACTGCAGATTGCTCTGGCACGATGGTGTAAGCAACGGACTAAATTCCTCTTGTATCTCAGCGGCACAAAGCTAAAAAAGTGGGTGTATTGCCCTACCCACGTCACTTTGTGAAAAACACTCCTTTCGGTAGTCCCGTCTTCACGCCGATGCAATAGAACGTCTAGGAACGCCAAGCGGCCATCTTGCTCAACTTCACTGGTGAATTTTAATGATGGATGCACTCAGTTAAACTGATCTAATAGGGTTAGGTAATCGATGGAAGAGTCACAAACAATGAAAGTGTCGTCCATGTAACGGTAGTATAAATCAAATGAAGATATAAGGGTGTTCAGTTCTCTACGTTCAAGCTTTGAAAGGAAGATGTCGGCCAAAAGTGCGCCTAGGGGAGAATTCATTGCGACCCCATCTATCTGTCTATAATAGATTCCATCAAACAGAAATTGGACGTTGAAGGTGCAACGCAGAACCAATTCTTTGAATTTATTCACCGGAATTCCAACATCAATGTTTCTCTCCTTGATGAAATCACAAATGAATGTCACAGTCTCTACCAGCGGCACGTTCGTGAAAAGTGATTCTACGTCAAACGAAACCATTTTTTATCCTTCACGTTTAGGTTTTCTATTCGGTTGACAAAATCAAACGTGTTTTTTTGACCGTATGAATCGACAACTCTTTTCGAATTGGTTCCAGCAACTCTGTTATCCACTTTGCGACAGAGTGAAAAGCTGAAGTAGACATATCCACTATTGGTCGCATCGGAACGTTTGTTTTGTGCACTTTTGGCAAACCATAGAGTTGCGGAGGGTGTGAGCCGCATGGGTCAGCTTTGAGAAGAGTGCATCATCTATGTGCTTCGACTTCCTTAATTCTTTCAAAATGTTAATGATTTTTGCTTCTTATTGCGAAGTGGTCTCTTTTTGAATTGCGTCTCGTCGGAATTTGTTGGTGTCGTTCAGAATTGTTGTCAGTTTAGAGATGTAATCAGACTTGTTCATCAATACCCAGCCAGATCCTTTGTCTGGTCGGGAAAGGATTAGTTCTGGGTTGGATAACAGCTCCTTGATTGCGTCACGGTGCTTTTTTTTAAGATGTTAGATGTTTGAGACTTAACGTTCCGATACTGGTGGGCAAGATGTACTAAAGTGGTCTTAAACGTGTCAAGTGCGAGGGAAGATGAAGGTGTTAAACCAACTAACTGGTTCATTAAATTCTCAAATTGGGTCTCCAAATGAATTTGCCCGCATTTCGGTTGGGAGAGGCAGAATTTTGGCCCAAGTGCCAATGCTTCTAAATGTAGCTGGTTCAGTTGCTGGCTAAAGAGATTATGCACATATATATATCGGGAGAGAGAGAGAAACATTGATGTTGGAATTCCGGTGAATAAATTCAAAGAATTGATTCTGCATTGCACCTTCAACGTCCAATTTCTGTTTGATGGAATCTATTATAGACAGATAGATGGGGTCGCAATGAATTCTCCCCTAGGCGCACTTTTGGCCGACATCTTCCTTTCAAAGCTTGAACGTAGAGAACTGAACACAATTATATCTTCATTTGATTTATACTACCGTTACATGGACGACACTTTCATTGTTTGTGACTCTTCCATCGATTACCTAACCCTATTAGATCAGTTTAACTGAGTGCATCCATCATTAAAATTCACCAGTGAAGTTGAGCAAGATGGCCGCTTGGCGTTCCTAGACGTTCTATTGCATCGGCGTGAAGACGGGACTACCGAAAGGAGTGTTTTTCGCAAAGTGACGTGGGTAGGGCAATACACCCACTTTTTTAGCTTTGTGCCGCTGAGATACAAGAGGAATTTAGTCCGTTGCTTACACCATCGTGCCAGAGCAATCTGCAGTCCAGAGACGCTTGAAAGCGAAAAACAAGCTCATCTTTAACACGCTGCAAGAAAATGGATACCCCATACCTTTCATCAAAAAGTATTCCAAACCGCTTGAGGCTGTCAAATGTGTCGCTACAGTTCCCAAAAAGGATGTATTCCTTACAGTTCCCTTTAAAGGTGACGTCGCGTTCGAACTGTTGAATAGAAAAATCTCGACCGCAGTGACCAAGACATTTCCAGCCACCAACCTAAAACTACTTGCCGAAACAAGACCATGGATTCTTCAGCGCTTAAAGGATGAACTCCCTGTTCGGTCCGAATCGTTTGTCTTATACCAGTTCACCTGCACCTGTGGTGCTGGGTATCTTGGACATACGACCAGGTGTTTGTCCAAAAGAATCGCTGAGCATTGTCCTGCGTCACTACGAAATGGCACGGTAAAATCCATCAACAGTTCGGTATTACAACACTTGGTCGACACTGGACACCAAGTCCAGATAAACCAGTCGTTTCGAGTCGTTTATACCATCCCTAAACGATACCCAAAACAGCTGAAGAAACTTTTATTGAGCATTTCTGAAGCTATTGCTATCAAAGTTCTAAAACCAGAGCTGTGCAAACAGCGCACACTGCTACAGGCTCTGAAATTGTCTTTTCCTTGACCTTCCTTGATCACCTGCTTCCTAACTTGACCTTCCTTGATCACCTGCTTCCTAATGCGACAATCCGATTGATCAAACCATTGATTTAGTTTGCATATTGCCTAGTTAATTAGTTGGTTGCTCTCTGTACAGGCCTCTACGGGCTTTATTCTCTCCAAACGTTTTGCTTCATAATTGTACTCGCCTGATGAGAATTATCGAAAAGAATATTCTTCGCGCACTCGCTTTCTTATAACAGCATTGGTTATAACGGCTTTAGTTCACTTAAACAACGAGGTAAATTACTCTGAATTCAGCGTATCTGCAGTGCGCAATATAAAACGATATTTCGATGATAGCAGCATAGACCACATTTGATGTTCCTGCTAGTGTAATTAATATCTGACCAAATTTGATGTTTGGAACTTCTAATTACAACATACAACCTTTCTTGCTAGTTACTTTGATTCACATTATAGACCTGAGTGCCTGCTTGCCTTGGGTTAGTTGGCTGCTTGCTTGTGGACAGTTTTACCCTTGGTGAAGACAACCACCTGGTTCTTTGCTTGGTCTGTAAGAAGAAACCATTGGATAAATAGCAAGGCTAAATCATCCTTAATTGCTTGGTCGCTTGTCTGCGACTTCATAGAAGACCATGTAGAAAGCAGATTTTACCATCTATACCTTGGTATACAACTTAGCAATGCAATTTTGTAACGAAGATATTTATACATTTGACAATTATCTGGTTAACTGTTGTAATGATTTTCGTGAGCCGATTTGACCAACTGTTACCCGAATTGAATTGCCTTTCCTTTCTGTGTGTCCGCAATCCATAGTGAAGTTCGCATTGAAAAAAACGCAATGTCGTGCCGCCTGCCGCAAATCAGGTGGGTACGTTGCCTTCGCCGTGACTACAATGCTAGTTTAACACCATGGTATTTTAAAGTTTATTTATGAGTTCCTAACGTTATAATGTTTGTTGGTGGCGAATGAGTTGGGGAGTTTCCTGATTTCAAAATCCATCCCATATACGTTAAATTGGCAGGATCTCACAGGAGCATCAAAACAAATGAGAAGCGACAATTTATATAGCAGAATGAGTTCATCTGAGTGCGTTTATTACTTCAGCAAGCGCCTGCGGAAATGAATTGGATTGCACCGAAGCAGAAATTGTCGCCTCGATTGTATATCGGTTGCATCACGGAAGTTCTCCATTCCACACATTTAGAAAGCCGATCCTTTTATATGCATACATTAATGGTCTAATTTGAGGTAAGAAACAGTTGTTTACGTACCGAACTTTAGAACTGGCCTGTCAGGTAGCTTATCCGCATTTTAACTGAAATCGGCATAAGTTTTCATCGTGCTTCCATATCAGATAATTCCTTTTTCTTCTGACTACATCACGTATCGGATCATACTCGGAATGGCAGCTTTGCAGCTAGAACCTTTTTAAGTTACAGGTATCAAAATATCCGCGTCATGCATCGGAAAGTACTCTGCTTATTAGGTAAAGGCAAAATCCACTGATTTGAGTGACAGATATAGAAGCAAATGTTGGTTGGTGACAGAGTTTGGTAGAAAACAAAAGTATATGACACTCCAGGCAGCTTTATTGTTCTGCAAATCTCAGGGATTAAGGTTTCAGGTTTGTTTTCCTGCTAAGTTGATATTGAGTAACGGCACGTATGGACTGGATCATGCAAAAGCCGGTAGGTATTTATCAACTCTTCGCGTAACTGCAATAGATTCCACTGAAGTTTCCATAAATATTGGTCAATGTTTGTAAGGGACATTACGCTCTTCAGTGACACATTTGAGATACCACTATTAAGGCTCCTCCAGTGCAGTGAGTTCGTGTATTATCATTATATGTCAGGGTCGACGCATTCTGCATCCGTGGTAATCTACAAGTGTCCGTGTGTCAGAGAGCCTGTTTCAACTGACTGAAATGTTGTTTACGAGCTTGGATTGCTGCATTCGATTGCCTTGCACAAACCAATTTACTCTGAACCAAAAGCTTTGCTCAAGTTTGACGGGTGGGTGCTGCATTGCTAGCTTCACTAGGCTGTGGGGAGTAAGTACAATGGCTTACCTTGCATTTGCTGGCGTCGACATGAAGAAATGTTCAGTTCGCTATTAATTTTCATACCTAGAGTGTATTGTAGTGAATACTGGAAAAAATTCCAAGAAATCTTGTTCTATAGATGTACGTTTATTAGTTACTATAGTAAAATCTATACGATTATTTGTGCAAATTCATTACTACGTATCAAAGGTAATCTTCACCACAGTAACCGACGGGCGAAGCATACCGCATGTGCATTGCATGTGATCAGTTATGGAGCAAAAATACTTCAACATTTTTTTCACTTGAACCAAAACGTTAGCAATTCAGCGCAAAATATGGTCACCAGACCCTTTGTCTGGAGCATGGAGCAGATAATCTGATTTTTGGTACGATCGGAGGCATTGCAAATTCGAAGTAGTTCACGTCATTATCCATACCCTCGACTAATGACGAGGTAAAGCTACCGCGTGCTGCCAAAATATTTATCGTGCACGAATAGAAGTAGTGAATATCAATAGTAGGGATGATTCAGTTTCTTAGTTAACATAGCAGCCCATCAGCAATTATGGTTTCTTTGACATTAGAGAGAACCTGGATGTTAGTTTGATGGGCAAGACCTACTTCAACCCTCATGAATCAGGTAGTAAAGTTTCACATGAGAGGAACTTGATGCTTTTCCATTTAACGCTGCAACTTGAGCCAAAGCTCTTTTTTTCAATTGTTATGCTTTTATGTACGTATATTTCTGTAAATGCGAACAAAACTTGGGGCGCTGTGTTTGCGCAGATACGTCAGCCATAGTAAGGCAGCTTCTGCTGTATTATATAGGCCTTTAATTCCCGATACCTATGCAAAATATGTGGGTGCATTTTTTAAGTAAATTCTCGACTAAGCGGTTGTGGCGTATGATAATGTAAACTTGCTCTACGTACTCGTTTTCATATTTCGCCTAGCAACTAGAGCTTAACATAGATGAATTTTTGGATCAACTACATTTTTCTCAGTAAGTATTCTATAAAGCACAAATGGCCTGTAATCTGTTCTGAACGAGTGTGCAAAATGGCATTTATATTAGCTAGAACTGAGCTGTTGTAGATAAGCTTCAATTCAATTTTGGTCGTGGTACGCTTTCCAAACAATGTACTTTGAAACCGCGCACATTAACGATGGGTGTACTATTCTTTTTATTTCTTCTTAGCGAAGCCTTATGGTTGCAGTCCATTGTAGGTGCAGCGATTTGGGTTATTATAACAAGGCTATACGGATTTTATCTGTAGGCAGCACCAACACAAAGGGAAATTAGCTAGTACGTCCTACCGGTGATACAAAATTACCCAACCATCTTTCGAGCACAAGTGTTATCGGATGAGCGAATTGCTCGGCAGGGAGTATTGAACGTTCGTCATTCCAGCATATAACCAAATCTCAGTTCTAAGATAGTGTGAAATACATGAGATGATGAAACATGTCTAAAAATAATTTGTAAATTCAAGTGTTGTTCCTCTTCTAGAAAAATTATTGTCGTGCGAACAGGCAATCATGTGAAGCGGTTGCTTAATTGCCTGTAAATTTGCTGCGTTAAACAGTTACATGCCCGCCTTTGCCAAGTCTCTGCATCCTTTAACCGGGCTATTCCGAAATTCAGCCATGGTGTTAACATATTCGATGACGTTTATTCACTTGACCTCCAAATGGTTTGCATTTTGGCAGCATCCGATTCGATTTGTCGGGACTGGCAGCAAATTGATGGTTGGGGCTGCCATACTGAATAAATGCTCTACCTCACAACTGAATCGCCACTATTCCTAATCGCGATTTTTGGACTCTTGCATGTATTTAATTGGACTCCATAACATGTGAGGTGCAGATTGTGTTTGGGAACACTAGTCAGATATATTATCAAAAGATGTATCTTGGCGAATGTCGCGATACAAAGAGCATCAGGATAAATGCGGTGGAGAAGTATGTTGCCGCATTATCTTTAGTGAGTTAATAACATTCATTTTAATTCTGCGGATAAGCATTTGCGGCTTAAGTCATGCACAATTGTTATAGGAATCCAATGTCTCCATGATATTTTTAGCTAAACCTACAGATCTGTAGTAGAAAATGCACATGTGCCATCAGCCTTTCCACTCGTGAGACGTTCATTTTCCAATCGGCCTTTGTACCTAAACATTTCCTGTATACTTCGAATCTCCGCGCATGTAATATTCAGCTTTTTACCAATGAAACTTCATTTTTCCGGTGCAGCATTCGCATTTATTAAGATGCGCCTTTCGGCGTTTTCCTTTGGTATATTTACATAGTACCAATTAAATTGAGTGTGCTTTGCTTCAAGGATTTGTTTACGTGCATCGCTCTACAAATAAGTCACATATTGCACAGTGGCGGTATACAAGCAAATATAGACTACGCTGTAATCGCCTTGAACCTGACCGGTAAGTGTTGCGAAAGGCCTGTCTTTTGAATTAATTATTTTGAGTGCAGAAAATCACTTGTGAATTTGCCTTCGGTCAAAGGACTCCTTTCAACTTGTTCTTAGAAAAAGTGTTTCGACTTTCACTGGTCCTGTGAACTTGGAACTTCTGTCTGTTACGTTGTCGTGCATGTATATAGTTCCGAGTCACATTCGTTCTTCTGGCTAGGGTTGTTGTGGCCAGCTTGTCCTAACATGGCGTAAATACGAGAAAGACATGAAAACAACTTGTTTACCTAACTTGATACATATGAGTCTTACTTTTGATTGGCAGTTAAAATAACTTGTAAACTTGGGAACCTTTCGACATAATACGATTTTGCTGAAATGACTGACTTTACTTGTTTGTTTAATAAGCATTCGCTAAGCGTTAATAGGTATATACATGTGACCTATTTTTGCAGTGGGATGGCAATATTTCCTAATCGATTTTTTATGAACCTCACATATTGCTGCACAACTAGCCCGTTTTATGCGTATCCACATAGCCACTGCTATTGCAGTCTTCCGGTGAAACCTTAGTAATGTACTATGTAATGAGCCGTTAATCGGAATGTACGATCAACCAGAGGAAAGTGTTTGTATAACAATATATTTTGACAAATTGCTCATATGTATTTATGTAAAAAGCATAGTAAAAGAGGTTTCATTGTAGAGGAACGGTCAATAATTCGAACAGCTCATTTCACTTGCTTTCTCTAGTTCCACCTAAACTAAGCTCCCATTAAGTTATAGCTGGCGTTCGGGAATTAAATATGCTTTTTATATAATATATTCACAACGTTGTTAGGTTTGCTTCAAAATGCGATAATATATGCAATATTACGACAGTCTCATAAAATTACTACGGGATCTATCCCGTATGCCTTCCACATTTACTATTTATTTTCAAACTAATCATATTAGAAAGGACTTTTAATTATGTGGAATGGAGTGTGAGCGATTAGAGGAATACTTGTTTTACAAATTCGCATCACTGAAAATGTACACCGTATTACTAGCTTAATAGTTGAGGAATATCCAAACTTTATACTTAGCAATTAACATTTTACTCAGATCCTAATGTAGATCACTGGCTCAAACGTAATGCCATTTACAAAAATATCTACACATTTCGTTTGCCAGTGAAAATTTGCTTTCGAAGGTGAATCATCCAATAACCTTCCAGCAAATTTCTGTTGCGAGAAAAAGATTTTGTTGATAACGAACAGAGTTTGACGGACAGCTGGAGAGCTGCAGCTCTATAATGTTCACAGCTATTTTGCGTTGATGTGTTGAGGTTGTCAATAGTGGTGGTTTTATTATCGACTCGGGACAAAACTGGTGGACGAGGAAAAAGAAAAAAATTTAACCATAACTGCAACTTACGCATATTAACCAAATTATATGGGCAAGCATAAGCGGATTAGATAAAATGAATACTGCACACGGTATAATACAACTTTTAAAATAACAGGGGTCCAATAGTTGCAATTTCTGGTCGCATGTGACCAGGTTAGACACATTCCAAGAGAAAACAACGCAGCTTCCAGACCACGTACTAAATATGTCAGTTCATTAAAGGAAAACACTGCGCCGTTTTCTAAATACTATTAAAAGAACAGCATTGGAACCGAATTATGATTTGAAGATATAATGTGAGTTGTCATAAATATAGAAAAGGTGGTCTGGATTAGCGAACACGGATAATAAGCCATTCGTGCGCTAAATATCATGTTTTCCTTTCTATGTAGTAGTTGCTATGAAACGAAACGTGTTTCGCTATGTTAGGTTCATATGCCTTTTATTAATTTCACCTATGATGTTTGTTTATTTTATCACCCATTTCAGAGATCGGCTATCTACTGGAACTCCATAAAACAAATGCAAATGGTTAGCAGCCATGAAGAAGAATAACAAAGAGCCAGTTTGTTAGCCGGGTTAAGCATCAGAGCTAAGTACATTGCGCCTTCTCTTTTACCTCAGTGGTATAAAATGCCGAGTTCGTTAGGAAATGTTGTACTCTTCAGCTTGCCTAATTTTCAAGGCCATATTTTTGCTTGCTATTTTAAGGAATTACCTGTAATATCGTTGTTACTCTGAATAGGTATGATTCACCTTTGTCATGGTAGACAATATGGTTAAAAGACATGCGCAACAATAAAAATTAATGCTGATAGTCATATGTTTAACAACGAGCTTCTAAGTGCTGTTTGCTTAATATCAATACGTTAACTTATAGATCAGTATTTTGTACTCATATATGGGTGATTTCAAATTACATTGTTTAGAAGTCCCTGCAACCTTTAGAAACTTACTAAAAGCAGACTTACAAAATACAAACCATGGTTTCAATTTACTTTTAAGTCATTCTGAATACGTTCCAAAAAAGTTATAGACAGTCATTGCTTGACCTTTGTTTATCGAAATTAAACATATAATTGACGCCATGAATGTAAACTGTCATCTGAGTCGTAATGTTCACGCATTTATCGGTTTCGATTTCATCTGATATGCAGATTTTCGCTACAATTCTACAGAGATGGTGCGAATCATCAAGGGATACGGCTGATTAGCCCAGCTCCTCCATGACACGGAATTTTCCCCGCTGAAGGCAATCCGGTAGTCGCTTGATTCGAATTCGTCGGCAATTTCCATCAACTGGTTACGAATGTCTCAGAGACATGGGTTGGTTATGCGTCCAATATCGATCATTTATTAAGGATCAGAACAAGAATACTGATGACCGTAAGCAACGCAGCCTTAGGAGCGTAGACATCATCACCAACGCAAGCTTATTGGACAATTACGTAGCCCATCGTAACCATTGCAATCAACTGTTTAGAGACGACAAAGTCGCATATAAGCAAAATGTGGACGAAAGCTTTAGCGCTAGCCAAAAATTGCTGCACAAAAATATAAAAGAGACCGTCGTAAGTTGAGTTAGGGAATTTCTCCGCTTCAGAAGACTGAAATTCCAACTGGAACGGCTTTAGAAGCAGTGTACGAGTTGCGCACGAAATATGCTTCCACATTTCAGAAAGTCTTATCAGCAAGGCATCTATCAACTTTGCTTTTCTAGCCTCTAGTTTACACCCACATTTATTTTGCCGCCAAAGTTCTATCGCAGAAGCTGAAAAAGCTGCTCAAACACATTTACCCAGGAGTGGACACTATTCGCCCAGGCATTTGTTAGCAACAGCAAGACAAGCGGCGCAACAATTGGCTCATCTTCTGAGCTCTGCTAAGACCAGAACCAGATTCCTGCTATGTGCTATCTTTGAATAATAAATCTGACACACAAAGGTGAAAGCAGATATAAGCCCTCCAACATCCACCAAGTATCGGTTTTCCCTATATCGTCCAATACTTGGAATACATTTTGCGGATACGTTGGTGTGTATTCTAGTAAACTGTAAACTTATTACTCTCGAGCAATGCAACGTTCGTCGACAGCGATCACGCACTACAAATTTTTTAATCGCACAGGATTGTATAACCGTCATCTGACGCTGAAGAAGCTGTGTCACGTACTTGTATTTTAAATGTTATTCGATTAGTTATATCAACGGATTCTCCTCTCAAATCTCCAATACTACGGGATCGTCAAGGTTCCGGAGTTCCTTAACTGACCCCATACCAGTCGAGTCTGGTGCCATTTGGGGCTATGTTCTATGGACACAATTGAATTTGTATTCATCTATGCACTTGCATGAATAACTGCTTCAATTTTCCTTCCGTTTTTCGACGATATTATTATATCGCAGGATTCAGGCGGTACAGCTCAGAATGAGATTTATGGTGACCTAGATTTGGTTCATGCTTGATAAAGAAAAACATTTTGGAGTTCGATTTGGGCAAATATTTGGTACACTGTATACAACAACAGTGTACTGATGTTTACAAGCTAGGAAAGCAAGTACTGCAGCGATCATCCGTCGAAGTCGAAATTAGCGTGGCTGTCCGAGATAACTTTAGTTATCCCAAGCGGTCCGCAACGCTTGGAAAAGGGGCAACTCATCAGCCGGCTTTCTACGGCAGGCCTTCCGATAAATAGACATCAGTAATTTCAGAAGGTCCTGAATGCTTGTGTTTGCTTCTAAAGAGAATACGCAATTCTAGCCAGTCAGTCATCGTGAAACCTACTTACAGGACTAACATAAACGTCGGGATTCTAACTACGGCATGGACATTCCCTACCAAACATGCGAGCAGTGGCCGGAATGTTTTGGTGTATTCAGCGGGCGTTACCGCTTAATTGATTACGACTTACTTGATTTTACACCATCCAAATTATTTGTGCCGCTTTGTACAGCAACTCAGCAAAAGCACCAAACTTAGAGGCCGTTCTTGGATATTAACATAAGGTACACCATCTTGGACTGGCATAGAAATGTGTTTTCTATTTGCCTGTGTCCAACAAGAAACGCTCTCCTCGAAACGTTTGTATCTGCACTCTACATTGGCTTATTAAAAGTCGGTTGGATGGTATAATACACCACATCAATTTGGTTACTTGATACCAATCTCACCATTGCTCTCAGAAACTGCCTTGGATTTATTTTATTGCCTAAAAAATAGTTAGGAACACTCACAGTGCATAAACATTACCTTACGTCAGCTAAGTAGACAACTTTGAATATAGTATTTATAACCGCTTTGTTTTCGTAACTAAATTTGCTAAACTACCAGACCACATAACGGGCTAGTAAACCGTGATTCTTAACCCGTATAAAATTATTCAGGTTTGTTCGTGCTTTTTTATAGGTTACGTATCGCTTCGAAAAGCTGTAGGGGAGTACGCACGCGAATACTCATCGGTAATATTAGATTATATTTAATACACAGTTTCAACAAATGTAGCTAGATGTACCTCAGTAACATTTGAATGTTCGTGGGCGCATGCACCACAAATCCTTGGAGGTTGTGGGAACTTTGAGTATCATAAGCACTACGGCTGAATGTAAATAGCAGTAAAATGCTCTCTAGTGTTTAGTTGCAGTCACTTCGGATATGCTGATTGTGGAATTATCCAATTGAATCAACCGCGTCCACCAAGACACTTTCAAATTTCAAATAGAAGCAAATTAGCATAAGCAAAAATAACAAACCCTTGTGAATTATGCTACGCGATTTCACCTGGTATTTTGTGTATAAATATTGCGAATGAAATGTTACGTTTTATCATTAAGATTGTAATTGTTTAGACACATTATTGCTATCGAAAGGTGAACTCACGCTTAGGGTGAATTACTTGAATAATATAACTTTCTCATGTATTAATTTGTAGCACCATAACAATCAAGAGATAATCTGAGAGAGTTGTTGAAGCGCTTAAGCCAGCATGGGTCTGCTCGACAGATGTCAATTTCAAAGGGATATTCTGTATATAGAATAAGCTGCGCTCTATTAAATTCGTCCTTATCAGTATTACTCATAACTCTTTACCAGCAAGCAATTCAACATGGAGATAAGCCAAACTCAATATCCACGCTGTTTGAAATAATAGAACCGTTTGCCTTTATTTAAAACAACTCTGTGACCGATGTGCAGTACCGTCGATAAGAGACTGGACCTTAACTTGGTGTGAGGGTTTGCGTACCTTGGACCCATTGAACAATAATGGGTGGTACCTCCGGGCCACTTAAGAGCTACGCCTGCAAGGTAGGTCAGTGGTTTGATGTCAGAAAATCTCAGACCCTTGGTATTTCATGTAGATTGACTTAAATGGGATGTCGTCGATTTCTGTAAAACCTATGCTGTGCAAACTACCCAATGCCCTGCGGACAGGTTTTAAATAAATGGCTTTGTTTGAGGCCTACAAGCGTCCAGTTTAGGTCTGGGCGTCCTGGCAGTATCTCAGCCCAACTACAACCATGACTATTTCCGCAGATCCTAATTAAATCCTGCATCTGCCTTCGTACAGTTCAAGAAGTGTCGCCTTAATGGATGCATACAGCTGGACAAAAAAGCGAAGACTGATAATACTGACACACCTTTCTTTCTTTGCTACCCATCTCTCTTACTCTCCGCCAAGTCCCAGTTACTAAGTTTTCTTCTTTATTTCCAGCCTAACTGGCAGCAGACATAAAGCCAAATAAAGACAAAAACATCTGCAGCTATCTTCCAGCACCATCCACTTGATTGCTATCGGCAACAGTCCCTTGTAAAGTCAAACTGACCCGTTTCCATAGCAGCATTCAACTTCATCACTCTAAGACAAATACATCAACTGGCTGCACTCGCACGCACTTTAGACACGCTGGGTTTTGACGTGTGCTGCGTTACCGAAACTAGACTAAATGACTCTCATGGAGTTGTTGAATTAGCTGCACCCGACTCTTCATCTCACAACTGCTTGCATTCTTTCGGACACATTGACGCGAGAGCCACAGGTCAAGCTGGGTAAATATTGTACTCAGCCCAAAGCGAAACTTATTGTTAGTTGATCAGCAGTTTATGTACATTCGTTTTGACAAAATCGGCAAAGGTTTATTCACGACCTAGTACAGGACGCTTTTTGTTTGTGGTTTCCTGTTACGTTCCACTGAGTGCAGATCTGAAGCTGCCAAGTGCACATTCTGTCAAGAAATGAACAAGCTAGTATGCGGTGCTATGGGTTCACATATCACCATACTTAAACGATGATATTAATGCACAATTAGGTCGCATAGTCCTTTTAGAAGCTCAGCTAGGTGGTAAATATGGGCAACAAAGAGCGTCTTTTGCAGCTGTGTTCAGAGCACTGCATTCAGACAAACTGAGAATTGGAGTGCCAATTGTCGTATTCATGTAGCTGGTCAGCGAGGAACCCAAATAGATCACATTGGCATACGTTACAGGTGGGGTGGTTCCAGCCTGGATTATCGATATTTCTGTAGTACTTGCGTCGACTCTTTTCATGCTATGGTACGCTGGCGCGTTTTATGACTTTTACCGGGAGACGCATCAGGCTTCTCCCACGATTGGCAAATGAAAAGTTATCACAGCAATCTTTCAGGGTGGATCACTAAACCGTACTGCTTACCGAATTTTGATCCCTTTTCCTAATAACACTGAGCTTCAGTGGAATAAGATCCGGGTCGCCATGCCCGACACAGGAGCTTCGGCTTGTTGTACTATCAATCGTCACTGCATCAGTAACTGGATATCCGAAAGGTCGGTGAACCCGTTGGAATCAAGAAGAAAACTGCCAACTAAACAGAGCACGTTGTGACAAGACGGAATACTAAAGGTGAACTAATGCGAAACCTGCAGTCTGACAAGGAAGCCTAGCGGAATAATCTGGCTTAAGAAATGGAGGAGGTGTGTACAGTAGGGAACTACCGCAAACACTTCCAGATGATCAGCGCAGCTGCTCCCAGCAAAGCAGGCGTCAGAGATACAATCAGAAGTAGCACATGTACGCTGATTGCTTATAAGGAGCTCCATATGTATCGTTAGTTGAAACACTTTCAAAATCAGTACGGCTAGCCACCCGGGCTACCAGCTACCTTATTAATCGCGGGATGCAGGTTGATCCATGGACGGTTAGTTTAGAAGCTCCAACGGAGGCTAAGTCCCCAAACGAAATAGCAGCCCTCAGTCGTTTTCGTGCCGCGGACATGTGTTCCTTGTCAAACGCAATATTTAAGGATGGTGGTGAGGTGCTCTGTGAAGCAATAACCCCACTCTTTGTACATGAATGGAAGGAGGAATAGGTACCGGCTAATTAAAGCTCTTCGACCAAAGTGGCAATAGATATGTTGGACAGTCACATTGATTGCGCTAACCATAAGGATTTTATTCTAACGCCAGTGGTGACAATTGTTTTCGTTAATTCTGGTTCGTCGCCTCAGTTCGAAACGCGAATTTCGGAACAGGAAGTAAGAGGCAGGTTTCCGGCCAGAACGGAACTGTATAGAACATATATTAATTTTGAGGCAGGTGCTTGAACAGATCCCCGCATACTGCAGACAAACGGTAGCTATCTTCTTTGATTTCTAGCGTGCCTACGATTCAGTAGGCCAATACATTCTGCTCAAAATGCTTGCGCTGTAAGTGGTTGTAAGCAATATGTAAACAATTTACCTGCTCTGTACCCGAGCATTACAGGCGGCGTCAAATTCTATGGTGAATCATCGCAGGTATTTCCGACGACAAGTGGCTTTCATCAGGGATGCCCAATTTTACCATTTTTGTTCAATATCTTCCTGGGCTGCATCATGAACACTTCTATCGCGAATCTAAGATACAGGAGATGATGTTCTGCCTGGTGAAAGGCAAGTTAACCTTGATTACGCAGACGGTATTGTTTTGCTTGTGAACGAATTTCGGCGGCCATACCAACCCTGAATGACCAGTGTAGAGGGATTGCAATATTTGATATGCGCATCGTAGCTTCAGACTGAAAAACATTGCTGCAAGACCACCAGCCACTTGATGAACAATTGACCCTAGATATCGAAGAAGTCAAGGTAGTTGGACAATTCAACTCCTTTTGCAGCGGTATCATAAAATAAATCTGTTTGGCTAATGAGCACTGTTCAACTATTTCAAAAGTCAGCACCGCCTTTGAAATTCTGCCATGTCTTTGTCGACAGAAAATAGTTTCCCTTTATCTGAAAGGCGGTGGTTCAAACTCAGAGGGCTGTCATACTAAATTGTAGTAAGAGTAAGCCCTTCTTGGTGAAGATCTGACGCGTCTTCAAGTCATTAGTCATGGTTATTTGCTGGTGGCACAAGCGTATCCGTAATGATGATCTACGTAGTTTTAATCTAGGCAGTGATTATCAAGGTAGTTCCCTTAAGCTACAGGTAGCGCTGAGTAAGTCACTTAATTTGTGCACATGTGACCCATACCAGTTAACCGCTTACCGAGAAGGCACTTGTTTGGTCTGCCAGACGTAGGTTGGCTCAAGACTTCAGATGATTAAAATTTACTTTGGCAGCATGAAATATAGTCGATGACAACCAAACAGGGTGCCGTTGATCCCTCTTGCTTTCCGGGCTGGAACTCAGGTGACCAGTCTTGCGCTACGTTCAAGATTTTAGAGGAAATGATAGTCAGTGTACACTAGTGGCACGTCTGCTGCCGTCTCATAGCCGGACTGCTGTTTAATGTGTGTTTGGCGCTGACTTATCCGTGGGGAACTAGCCGACTATAGTGCGGTAAGTAAAATATGTAAGGAAGCTGTCTCACTGATGCCATCTTATCTTTACATGATAGCTAGAAATCTGTGAGAGCACATTGTTGACACAATATTTAGGCGCCTTGGCTCTGAATGTTTGCTTATGACAGTAAGCTTTTCTAGTATGTCGCCCTTCTCTCCCTCTTCCTCTTCGCTCAGTAGCTCCTTATGATGGTATATCACCGAAACATCAGTTGAAATGGCTGATATACTGCTGTTGACGTTGGTGATGATGATATACAGAAGGTTCGTTGAGATTTAACTAAACTGTTGACAAATATACCTTACATAAATAAGCAACCTACATGAGCACTGCACAGCATCAACAACTGTGCGCACTGCTACCGCATATCGATCAACACAACAGGTCTTTAGCTATGCAACGGTAACCTTAAAGTTGCAATTTTTAAAACATCATCAATTATACGCGGCGGTAATAAAATATTTGCTGGAATGTTTTGACAACACAGTAGGCTCAGGATGTGTACGAACTCCTTTGTGATCTTATCAGTTTTAACCATCCGGTTTAGATGATTCAGCACCAGATGATTTAATGGCTTTTTAGGCAAGGGTGTGATATTAACTTATTGAAAAATAGATTGCGGCTTCTGATATTTTAACTGTAATAGCAATATTTTATAATTAACTTTGAATATATTTTTTTCTTTTGAGGCGCATCTTGCGCTCTATAAATTGATAAAGATAAGTGAGGTTAGAATAACTATTTATATTGTGCAAATCACATATTGTCGTGTGGCAGCAGACAAATTGGCCACATTATCTTATTCCATTTCAAACTGGGTAAAAATACAATGGAAACGGCTATTGACCTGTACCCAGGAATTGCTTGTTTATAATTTGTTTTTATAAAAGTTGCAAAGTATACGCTAAACACTAAACGCAAGCGGAAATAGAAAAACGACCATTTGAACGTTTTACTTAAAACATAAAATTAATAGATATGATGGATCTGAATTAAGAGCAATACCTGTGACAATTTCCACACATTTACGCGAGAAAGGCAATTGTGGTTTGTACGAAAGCACACACCATCAATTCCGGCTATCATCTGCCTTTGTTCTGCGGAATAAAAACGTGCAGTTTCTTTACTAGAATGGGAGGTACGATGAAACGTTAGTTTAACCACAACAACTTCTAATGTCAAATTGGCACTCAAAATTAATGTTACTGAAGATGTTCGATTGGTCGGATAAACTGTAGCATTGTATATATTAGGGAAACAACTACAAGGGAAAAGGATTGTGAGAAAATTGATGGAATGCACCCAACATTTAATCCACTGTATCTGATACATATCAAAGGAAAGAAGCAAATTGTTCACCAGCAGTGCCCTCGGCAGCAAGACGCACAGTTATTCATGCAAAATCAAAACGGGGAGATTTAAAATTCTGCCCCTTTATTGTACCCTCATGTCCTCTTTCCAAACACTTACGTCTTTTGCAAGTAAATGATTTGATCCTCGAATTAATTATTTTAAATCCAGCTGATGTGTTGAAATCGCGTTCGTCGAGTTTAACGGTACCGGAATTCGGAAATTATATTCAAATGAGTTAAACAAAATTATTTTCTGTGGGTAAATGCGCTTCTTTTTTAATGCAGTTCATTCGAAACAAAAAATGTAATTTTGCGAATATATGCGCTTTTCACTTCTGCTATACTAAATGCAGTTACACTTTCCATCTAATGCGTCAATTTGCTTGCTCGCCTCGTATGCCTCAGATATACCGTGCTCCATTGTTTGCCAACCTACTGTTTACGAATGACGTCAATTCTTATTTGTTCACCAAGTCAATGGCAGAAATGTATGATTGGCAGACTGAACCACGGTGTATTTCCAGCTGACTGTTCAGATCCACCATCTTATAACCTACCAGGGGTTTTTGGTGAGAAGAAACACTGAAGCTGGTCCATGACATTCACGGTTTATTTGCCCAGACACCTTACACCCCCAACATCCGTGCTCTCGTAGGCCGCCTGCTTCTTCGATAGGCAAACAGAGAGTTGTATCGTTTCATTGGATAGGAGTCAGGTCAACGTCTAAATTTGTGTTTCGTCAGCCACAACCCGGATTATTTCGGTTTGCCGAGGGAGCCGCTGTTAACATAACCTATCCATTTTTTGCGTTTAGCAATAATAATTTGACAGTCTTAGGCTGCCTTATACCTGGAGACTAAATTGCATCACCGGTTACACCCCTTAGGTTTGTTTACTCGAAACCAAGGTCAAGTATAAATATGCATATCTGATTTTGGTAACAGTGCTGCTAAGTCAATGCAAAATATATGGAGCCACCAGATTTTGTTCGCTTAACATGCTTTTTAAATTTTAAGGAAACTTGTGGGTTTAATTGATTTCATAACAATCATTTTAGCCCAGCGCCAATGACTATCCACTTTCTTTTAATCACGACGTGCCTGTGGTGGTTCACCATTGCATGCAGTTGATGACACGGTATTCGTGCAAAACCTGAAGGTTTGAAAACAACAGCAAGGATATTAGCACTGTTGCTTCAGACAGTGCAGTGTCAACATGGGAGAGTAAGACATGAAACTATATGATTTACATTCCCAAATAAGTTACAGACGAATCATAAGGTTTTAATTGGTAATACTGCGCTGAAACTGTGTAAGCTACAGGCATTCTAAAGGAAGAGACTGGGGGATGAACTTGCTTTTGTGCTTTTATCATAGAATCACTTGCTGAGCCCGCATCTAGCGGAAAATCAGAAACAATCCTCAGCTGCCCCACTTCCACCAGAAGAGGGTTGCTGCCAAAATATATACGCAGCTAACTACGTGAGGCCATGCACTTATTCAACTTGACTGAACTATATATCATTTAAAAACCAGATATATGAAAACGTGACGATTCTTTCTCAGGAAGCAGTTCGCATTTGACATATATGAACATCTGAGTTTTGACAAATTAATTGACATCTCTTTCAAATCTAACTCGGAAGGCGAACTGAGTCCATGGTGAAACACTCCCAAGGTCTGCTTACATAAGTTAGATGGTCAGTGCAGAAGAAAGAGTTAGAATATCTGTTCATCCTTCCAAATCTTGTTGAGTGGTTAGACTAATGCTAAAGGGTTTACCTGAAAATCGAGGGAGTCTGATTAGACGCATCCACTACAGTGAGAGAAAAATACAACCGAAAGAAAGCTAACTGGCTAAGAGTGAAACAGCCAGCGCTATGCATCACCGCATTTGACCAAATTTTTGTGTCCAAACCCCAGATCAATATTTTCTGGCAGAATGTCACCCAGCTAATAGCCTGCATGTGGACAGCAGAAATAATGAGCTGCACAGGGTATTAAACAATGCATTGTTATTATTTTTCTGCGTGATTTCGCTTTTATGACGTAGATAATATTCAGCAGGTTGAGACAGTGTACAGGCATCTCATAGTGACAGTTCTAAAGCAGGATATGTATTAGCATAAATTAGTTGAGCTAATACCAGTGTCAAGTTTGGGACAAAAATTTAATCCCATAACACGACAATACCCTGTAAAGTGATGGTCTGACGACAGACGTTATGACAAACGTTAGCTTTTTCGAACCGATTATGAGATATCGCAATTATCGGAAGTATAGTGCAATCTGCTATATTGACCGTCTATAGCTACCAGCATATAACATCGCTAATTTTTTCTCTTATGCAACAACCTGGTCAGGAAGAAAATCTGTCTAAGCCAAACACTTTTGCTCGTTCGTCGAATAGTCAGCTTAGGTAGGTTTGAATTTACATTTCCTTCCGCGTTTGTCAGCTTGCCTAGCTCATTACATCACTCTGTAATAATTGCAGAAGTTAACTAGGTACATGTACTTTTAGCCGCATCCTCATTATTATCTACTTATTTATAATAACAAATTGATAAATAATTGCACTGGACGTTCTTTCCGTTAGAGGCTATTGCATTCTTATGTGGGTTTCCTATAAATG
This sequence comes from Dicrocoelium dendriticum, assembly GCA_944474145.2. Taxonomy (NCBI): domain Eukaryota; kingdom Metazoa; phylum Platyhelminthes; class Trematoda; order Plagiorchiida; family Dicrocoeliidae; genus Dicrocoelium; species Dicrocoelium dendriticum. Next base: position 21,089,428 of record OX104067.1, on the reverse strand, counting down.
ATATCAAACTTTAGTGAAATACCAGTGTGCCAGTGTACATCTAATTGGAACTAAGGCGCAATTATAGCTTTCGTGGGGGCTAGTTAGTAGTATGCGTAGCTAATAACCAGTAATTACTTGAACTCCAATGTACTCAAATCAGAGCGAAAGGTACAATCGGTTTTGTGTACGGATGGTACATATTTGTCGATGCTGATACAGGTTTTTACCCAAATATGTAACTGGTTCGTTCTGGCGTTTCTAAGCTTATTAGCTTTTGAACTGGCAATCCAAATGCTTGTTTACTCCTGGACTAAGAAAGGCTGGAAATATTAGGGAAACCACGTAAGGTAGATTTAGCATTTGGGCCAAAATGCTGCTCGAAGGATTGTTTTAACAACAAACCGGATATTTTGCAAAATTTATTTTCAACCAACCTTACAACAGGGCAAGTAAAGTGTAGGTTAGTTAATTAAATCAGCCGTATTCATATCCAGTTACTTGACTTTAACTTAATTTTATATTATTCACCGGTGGCCATGAATAAAAGGTTATGAGTAATATAAATCTGACGTCGTTTCTAGTGAATATTTAGCCGTCCATTACAAACGCTTTATTTGTTCACTCCATAACTTATGCTGTTTATTATAATTAACTTCTATTTACTATTATTTAGATGCACTACATAGAGCATTGAGATGATTGTGAAATGAATACGTAGCAAGATACAATGAGGTACACAATTTCCAGGACCGTGTTTGTCAGCTAAAACGGAACATTTACAAATTGAACTCCGATACTTCGCAAATGATAAGATTTACAAACTGATACTCATAAAAATGAAATCTGCATTAAATCTGGATTCAACTAAATTACATCAATTACCTAAGCCTGCATAATATTAGGAGCAATGAACGTATGAATACTACGAATTCCAATTACAGAGCTTTGTTTGACGGTGTCGAATATGATAAATAATGCTGAGGGTGGCAAGTTACGTAACGGTTGCCAATATGCAACCGGTTTAGCGAATTTTCCTGTGCCAATGTGATTATCTGAACTGCTTATTGCTCGAAATCATGAAGATCATGACAAATTTTCGACTGATTACGGGAATATATGCACGCAAACTCAGTTAGGTGTCTTGTCAGCAAGTTATCTGTTTTGTTACCTGATTTTAGTTATATTCTATAATCGCTACAATTGCTAGTGTACATAGGTTTATTTTCAGGTAAGCTGCCATGTCATGTTCTCGTGTTGTTCAGCTGGACTGTGTCAGATTTGAAGGTCACGCTTTTTCTCTTTAACCCTGAAACTACATAAGCTTTTAGACCGGATTCGGAAACATCCACTTAGTCTGTCTACATGTGATGTCTCGAACGCTCTTAATGCGGTAATGTTTGGTGTGAGTCACAGTGACATCTGCTAAAATTGCTTGTTACCATGACGCTTTATAGTGAACACAATTTTAACCCCTGTGACAAGTAGGTAGATGGATTGGCCAAGTTCGCATCTATGTTTGCTCATGAAGCTACATCATTGCGTCGCATTTTGCAGAGACAGATATTTATTCTACGGAAATGCTGCCTGCATTATATTTTTGATATCATAGTTATTTCCGGTTATTAAACGAAAACTCAAGACGATGCTAGCCATACCTGTTTTGAGAGCCGAAATACAGCATTGTGGATACTTTGTGCCGCACTGTGGTGTATTGCGGTAACCATTCATTTAGGTGTAATTACTAAATTATGCAAGACGAGGCTGAGAAAAAATACATTAGCGAGAAGTCGTAATCAAACGTTGAATCCGTATTCCTTCAACTCTGACCGACTAATAGATGACAAAAAGCATATTGACGGAAATAGATTTATTACACTGCCTTTATGACAAACGAATCGAAGTTGGAAGGTTAAACTACCAGGTATAATTTGCAGTCTGTAAAAGTCATTGAGAAATATCAATTCAAGAAACATAATACATGGGTAGTTTACAAATTGTATCTGCGGTGCAGCGAAATATTTGTAGTCAAGAGCATACGTTAAAGGAAAACAAACGCATGTATGCGTAATCGTAATTAATCATAGGGCCAGTTAATAGGCTAAAAGCATAAGACACTGGATTGCGAAGTAGAAAATATCTGCCGTAATGGGAAAAACACTAATAAATAAACTGTCCAAGGATAACCGGATAAACACTAACCCAGCTGTCACAATCACCTACTTATTATTCCTACGACAGTTTCAGTATGTTGGGTGATGTCATTTAGGTGCGTTCAAAAAGAATACTTCTATTTCGTAATAACCTTATGTTAGGGGTTCAATGTTTACAAAACTACTAGCGCTGCATGACTAATTATTTAACCTTAAGGTTAAAAAATAAGTAGTAGGTAATGAGTAGGATAAGCAGAAGCACACTGCGTCGAAATTATGGCAGACAGCCAGCACACATCAGAAAACGTGCGTTAACACCGTTCCATTCTTTCGGGAGTAGTCCGCCATGGTCAACGCAGCTCCTGCAAAAGAAGTTAAATCACAAAATTCTGTTGTTATTAAAGTATATAATTAACTAACCATGGTATGTAAGGTAATTCGATTCATATTAGGATTTTATACATGCATATGGATGCATTTTTAGCACCTGGTAAGTAAAACTTTGGAACACAGAGCAACAATGTTTCAATGAGCAAGTATTATTGACAAAAGCATTTGGGAAATCCATATCTGCCAATAGCATACATACACGAAATTAGTGTGTCAGTTCCTTTTGTCGTATAATAGGCGTGAAAGACAAGGTAGGACGCGTTCCTACAAGCAAATAATATAAATTTTATTGTGACAAACACAGCTCGAGAGTATACTTTCGATGAGCTGGTCAAGGGCATTTGCAAAGTCCATTCTCAATCGCTTGTGGTTGTCAATGTTGTTGTGCCTCGGGCATCAGCTCGAGATTAAGGATTGGGTTGACGCCGGCGTGGAGCATGTGTTGCATGTCAGGTGGTGTGTGGTTAGGCCTTGCCATGCAAGTTAGTTGATAATTGCAGTTCCACAAACATGACTGTCTTGCACTATTGGCAGACGGAATTTACGCTGCCGTATGCATCGCAGACAGGTCACTACACCTAATTTATTACTGAGATTTCATCTAGATATCATCCGATATGTAAAAGACAAAATATTTATGCTCGCCGAGGCGTTCTTTATCATCCTGACCTATGTGTACAAAAACATTCGTAGTATTATTTATTTCATTTTATTTCATTGCTTGTGCATCTGCTGGATCCAGTGACATTCTATGCAGAATTAATACTAATGATCCTTTCAACGATCATATACTATCTTGCAAGTTCGGATGTGAGGTGGAGAGCTAGATATCACTTTTCAATACCCGACATCGTATTGTATCATGTAAAACAAGATGTAATGCAACGCTTCAAATATAGCCCTAGTTTATTTCCTTTCATCGCGCAAAAGAAATCTCGCTAGAGCTCGCTAGGAAAGGGGTATCTAATTTCATACACATAGGAATACTCAATTTAGTCCGGTTCTCAAGTAAACCGTCGCTAAAGTGCAAAAATAATGATACTTATACTTCGTTACATGGTTGTCTTTGGGTTCGAAAAACTGAATACAATTTTGACCGCAATTTCGCAGATTAACCAAAGTGTCAAACTAAAAAGATTTGCCTTTAAAATTTACTTAGTTTTTATTAAAACAAGCAAATAATCTAGGTCCGATCCAGTAATTCATTTACATCAAAACTTTTGTGGTGTACAATATCCTATACATCGAAAGAGATGCCCGTTTAAAAATGTTGCTGAACAGTGTACTGCGCTACACAAAATAGCAATGTAAGGACAAGCAACAATTAATATCTGCAGCAATTGGTCAAACATAAGCAACTTGCTTCAATTAAGAAATCATAAAAATCTTCTGTAGTATGTATGGATGTAACCCAATTAAACTTCAAAACGTATAGTGGTCGTCAACGAAGCCTTTACATTCAAGGCTTTAAAACCTGAATGTTCTATAAGTAAACTACACAGTTTTCAATCAATTGCGTCCACAGCACAGTCATATTCCACCTAAGGAAAAGTCGCTTTCCTCCAAAAGCGACTACAAGCATGGTGAATCCAACCGTTATGGAGACACCAAATTGCGGGCTGTTTGCTTCAGCGGCCAACCTCAAAGCAGGCGGTGGCATTGGTGGTCACTGTGGCTTTGAAATCATGCCCCTTGGGACAAACTTACATGCACAAAGAACAAAGGCGATTCAGGGATACTAACAGCGACCAACACAAAAGAACAGCGTTGAACGGTTACAATGGCTCGACACACGAGGCAAGAAACAAGTGGTGCCTCTGAACCTGGCGGCGATTGATGTAACTGTAAGTGGTTTTATCAAAGTGATATTGGCAATAGCTGCAGTGCGTCTGCTTGTTACGTGCCGGGGTCAGCCACGGCGGTGTGCACCTACATGGTGGGGCTTGCGTGTAAAACATAGCACTGATGAAGCAGGGACCAAGTGGTGTGGCATCTGAATCTCTTCACACGAGAAGGGACAAAAGCTCATACGCAGAAGGCTGCACCTTATATTTGGTGGCTGCCGCGTCCCCCGTAAACCGCCAAAAATACTGGTAAGCAAAATGCGAGCGCTACGTTTGGACATGGAGTAATGACTGAAGGCAAATTCACAAACTAAGTCACCAATGTACTGGTGCATGCTATTTGCATGGCTGGTAAGGTGCATACTACGCACCGTTTGCTCTTCATCATGCTGAATTAGGAATTTGGCAAACGATGCGGCAGCCCTAGCAAATGTAAGTGGTGGACACGCTACTATGACGTTAGTCACTGTAATCACAATCCATTCAGAAAGGAAGCAATAACGTATCGCCTGTGGACCAGCTGTACAGAAAATTTAAGCTAAAGGGAAAATGGTACATCAAGTGTCATTTTGTAATTCAACCAATTAAATAAAATTGCATAAGCAACGATTTACAACTGTCCAAAGGGGAAGAACTATCATGATTGAGTCATTCTTGCTCACGCATTGCACTGGTGAAGAGCGGACGTCGCGTACAATATAAGCATAGCGGAAAACCCTAGCAGCTTTGGTGCACTCTAATTTCTGCTGATGGTAATCGATAAATCAATGATATTTTCGACTAGATAGTGTGTAGGCACTTGAAACGACGTCTGGTACATTTGCTTTAGCGGTTCCTATTCTATCGAACGTTGCGTTAATTACATAGGTGGAAGCAGCGGACTACAGGTGAATTATCACCAACCTCGGCATAGCCAAGTTGCCCCAGCAAACACCTACAACCTCAAAAATCTCCGAAATATGACAGGTAGTTGTTCAACATCCCGAAATGTCTTCATGACAAACATCCTCGGCGTTTGTGCAGCGGATTTCAACACTCACTGTCTTCCACGATGATGTATTACGTAAGGGAGAATCTATTATGATCCACCCAAAATAGTATGCTCAAGGTAGCAGTCCTTGAAATGAATCCTATTTTTAAGAAATGCAGTCCTAATTAGAGTACTGGATACTTGCAATTCCACAGGTATCAACGAGTCATGTGCTTACAGCAGCACACGTCCTGCTACCGTCACTAGCACTGTAGTTGCCATCCTGATCGGCACAAACCTGTATCCGCTGTGGTACTGAAGACCATGCTGCATCCTTGGTTGCGGATGTAGGTAGGTAAATCGGAACGTGTCGCAAGGACGGTAGCATGGCACATAGAAACAGCAACAACAGTTCAGCCTATACATATTTTCTTTGATTTTAAACGATTTTCCGAATCTAAGGACGATCGTCATGTAAGCGCACAAACACTGACTGAATAGGCATAACTTACTTGATAAAACTGGTAATTATCACAGATAAAGCTGACTGCCAACCAAAAGCTATCCCGCTTGGCAACCAGAACCACCGCATCATGAAGTTATACCCAAAGACTACTTGTAGGGCTAGCTATATTTAATGACAAGAAGACCGTTCAGAACCGTTCAGCCAAAAAACTTTTTAACAAAAACATGGCGAATCTCAAATCGACGTTCTAAGCAAATAAATTCATACTTTTCGATAATAAACAGTTGTCAGCTGTCAGCACCTAATTTACTCTAGCAATTGCTGTCTTAATCATTGTTAATCCATTGCGGTAGTCCATCGCATGGATATATGTTCATCTACACCTTTCAAGAAACTGCACAGAAAATAAAACTGGCTTGTAACTACAAGAAACCGACTTTCGTCAAATGTTTGTCTGTGGCTATAAAAGTGTGATAACAAGGTTAATCATCCTAAAAAGTAAAGCCGTTTTGAAAAACCACGGTTAAGTTAACCTGTGGAGATTCCAAAAGCAATCCACCGGCCAACCCTTTAAGAATCGACTCAATGCTGTAGATGTGGACAAGCTTAAGGCAGTATTTACATCTTCATCATAAAACGCCTTCTCCTCTCCTGATTACTCATCAGTAACTCCCATCTTAATTGATGATATAAGTGTTTTCAGGGAACTCACAAGGCTGAAGCTAAAACAGGCTACTTGCCCTGAATCCTCGTTCCCAAACGCTTAATAAGTGGGTGAAGACGAATTGTATCCGCCTCTTACATAGATATTTAATCCGAGTTTTATGATTGGTATCAACTCCGACATTTGCAAAGCACCCAGGATAATCCTTGGGCTTAAGAAGAGATCATAAAAGTGTTGGACCATGTTGTTCTTTTCTTCGCTGTTGAAATTGTTGGAAAAAACATTAATGCTTTGAATATGTGCAAGCAAATGAAAGAATGAGATGCAACAGTCCGCATCCAATTCACAAGTATTTACCTTGGTGTCGTATCGTAACGTTTGCATTCCAATGAATAGGCCTGCATAAAAATGCAGGCTTCTGTTCCTTGATTTTAATAATATGTTTGGGAGCATTTATATGTCGTTGCTACTAAACAGCTATACCCTGTACCCGGGTACCGTAATGTGTGACTACGTTATGAATCGCACACATATCACGCAGTTAGCAGCATAGGTTAATCCAAAAGAACAACCAATTAAAGTCTTAGAGGAAGTTATTAAATCCCCTTTCTGCTTTTCCGCTATGTTGTGTGCCTGCAAAAACCAACCAATTTTATTGGGTGTAAATAAGCTGACGACATCCTCATGGTGTGTATAACACTAGTAATCGCGGCATCTTCCTAAAGCCATAGAGGATTAGATGAGATTACGAATTGGTCAAGCTCACGCTGATTCTCCCTTAAATGTTCTAATTTGCGTGATATCAGACACTTTTCTCTGCCACGCAGACTGCGTCCCATGTAAACTCAACTTATCCTTTAGTCGTGAGGGACAAAAGACACATCGTTCTTATTCCATAAAATATCTCGATATTTTATTCTATAATTTACCCTGATAGGCACATGTCCATGAAGTTTTCAAAAATGCTTGCTGTACTGCATGCCCGAATTGGAATTTTAGTAGACGCATGCATTATTCCCAATGCATACACCGTGCCCCTTGTCTTTCCTCCGGGCTTCTTTTTTTATAACTAAAATTTATTTCCCCATACTCTGGTATAAGCAAATTATTGCTCGTTGATTTGTAGTTTACCATGAATTTGGACGCTGGTTTTACCTGCTCAGCCAAGATCAAAAAGGACATCACTCACCCGTTACACACTGTTAAGCAATTATCGCATCCAGTTTCTAGACGCGGTTAAAATTTAATGTTTTTTTTCCTTTACCTCATTGTAAACAAACTCCATATTACCCAACGTGTCCAAATATTTAGCCGATTCAAAAGTGATTGTGTATCAGTTGCGCAGACTTTCGCTTATTTGAAAAGGAACACTTTTGTTGGTTTGCCAAGTAGCATCGATTTCCAACGATTCTACTTTGTTTTGTGTCCGCAATGTAAGAGTTAATTGCTGCAAATGCTTTCACAGGCGTGTATGGCCTATATTGAATTAATCTTCGAACACGGGTGGTACACCATCATTGATCAACAGCTTTTTCAGCAAATTTAGCGGTATACTTCTCCCGCAACGAAAATTGGTCCGAAGAACCAAACCAACTCATGCCATATGCACGTATTGCTCAACACAGAATACAGGAGACTAACGTGTCAGCACCTTCCCATGTTATATGTATCACTTTGTCTGTGATTGTCACTCCATGCCTTAAAGGACCATAAACCTGATTCGTAATAAAAAGGCACAAGCTCGAGCTTGCTTAGGAGATTGGGATAACCTCACAGTGTGCATAACCTACGCGCGAATGACGACTAAGTCACTTGATTTGAAACTTGATCGCAAGACAGCGGCTTTTGCAGTGAGCTACAAAGAGTCGATTTTGTGGAGTAAGAAGATACCTAACTCCAAGCCCAAACCAGGAGGACCAATAGGATGATTTTCGGTGGCCTCTAACCACTGACCAATCCGGTATGAGTGGCGCTGAAGGTGCAATAGCACCGTCAAGAGCAACTCAATGCATCGTTATGATATGACATCCATCACATCTAGTTAAGGTCTAGCCAGCTACTGATCTTACCTATCTATCTACCCACATCCAGTTATGAAAAAGGCGCATGCTCCAAGAAGATTACATCAGTTCCTTTATCCGTTCCCGGACTGAAAACTCACGGCTTTACCACAAGGTTTACAAGCAGAGCATGGCTGTTACCCAACGCAGAGATTTCAGTGAAGCAAAGGTGCATTTTGTGTACAATGTCAATAGCTTAACAAGTCCCCTGGGATAGTCGGGATGAGAATCACGAAATGAAAACGAAAGCTGGGTGGTGAAATAAAAAGCAGTTCGGTGGAACATCTATTAAAGAAGACTACCTCGAATGTGCAGAGTGGAATACTGGTGATCAAACCATTCGTCACGTTATCACAATTGCTAATGTATACTTCAATATATTCACAAGACGTTTCTTGAACACGTATGCTGTTGTATTTAAAACAGTATAACTAACGAGGGCTTTCCATGACTGGCACACAAGAAAGGCGTAAACATGTGGACGACATTCCGGCCAGCTATATTGCGAGATCAACGAACTTGTAGCCTGTCAGGTTACCGCTCAGACATAGTTGGAGTAGGTGTCGGAAGACTATGAATACTGAATTTATACGGGCTAAGAAGGGTTAATTTACAAGTCCCTTTGGATAGTAAGTAGGTTTATCGAAACAACAAACCTGAGAATAATAATCATGATGATAATAATAATATTATTCAAAGCTTTAGTACTTTAAATATGAATAAAATATCTCGTTTGCTCCGCCGTAGTACTGCAATCTGCTTAGATTCACAACACCCACATTTAATGTCAAATAATTCCATGGTTAACTCCAGGTGTGGGATGTAGACGTAGAGCTAAGTGACAAAGTGTAGGGGAATGAGTACATCATCCAACCGTCTTTTAATACTGTTAGTGTAGGTGCAGATACGACTGATTCAAGGAAGGCCTTCCACAAGTGACATCCACGAATGAGAAAGAAATGTCCGCGGCACTCCAGACAGCTATACTTTACAGTGAGTTTAAATGAGTGGCCCCTCAGGATTGTATTGCTGATGAGTAGCAGTAAAGGGCAGCACACATGATGTGAATCTTACAGAATCAACAATGCCATAATCAGGTATCTTCTTAGTCTGCGATAGCTTCCACTGAATATCGCCAATCGTTGCTGCTTCTGTTCGTATGAAAGATTGCGCATCCCAATTACCTTCTTAAATGCCCGACGTTGGGGCTACTCCAGTGCATTATGGTCGTGTTTCAGCCGTGGATGCGGGCTTGAATTGCGTCATCGACAGGGGGCGAACATAAGCACTGAGCATGCATCGACATATGGAGATGTTTATTTGTCTTAACGCTCTTCGCAACAGCCCGACGTTTTGGTTTCCCGTTTTCAAGGCGTTTTCGGATTGCTTGCAGCAACCCAAATCATCTCTAATCAGGACACCCAAGTCACCTTCTGCAGTTAGTTTTTACAGATCATTCGTTCCAAGACGGTAAGAGTAGCCGCTCTGACTTCGGGTGGCAAGTTTCTACATTTACCCACTTTGGAATGCAGAAAATTTGGGTTGACCATTTATATACCGTGTCTAGGTCTATCGAAAGCAGATGCTTATCGGCGTTCAACTTAATCGTGCGGCAAATGTTGATATCATCGGGTAACATTAGGAAGTTTGAATCGATTCCCTGTGCAGGGCTATTAATAATCACCAAAAGCAAACACGGACCTTGAACTGAGCCTTGCGGCACACCACACCGGACTTGGAGGGGGTCCAATAAAGAGCTCCGAACTTTGACCACTAAATGTAATTGAAGTAAAAAGTTGGCAATCCAGCTTAGAATCGGTCACCGTTCCCGTAACGCTGGAGCAGTGTCCGATGCTCTGTACGATTGAAAGCCTTCGAAAAATTCAGGTATATCACAACAACACCAATGCATCGACAAATATGGATTCCGTTATCATGAGTAGTATATGAATAATGGATACTAGGCGACAGTTAGAGGGATCAGTTTTGCTTCCACCTTTTTGAATCAAGGTTATTATTCCAAGCATCCACATGACGGGAATTTGGTACTAGTCTAAGCAGCGCTGGAAAACTGAGCCAAAACTCCTACCAGTTGGCTTGCTGCTATTTCCAGCGCCTCTGGACCAAGGTTATCGATATCCGGCCAGCTGTGTTTGCATGCAGACCTTAACTTTTGTTATATACTCGGCAGTGAAATTGAGGTAACTTAGTCCTGACAAGGTGACTACAAAGTCGAAAGATCGCTTGGTGACAAGACCCTCTGAAACGTGGGAGCATATTGTATCCGCTGTGCGTTTGCTGCTTCCACACCCGTTCCTTTTGTGTCATCGGTCGTCTTGAGTAGAGGAGAACCTTGCCTCATATTTTGTAGGCTAGTGACGTGCTTGTACATCATTTTGTTGTTAGCACTGAAGGTTTTTGCCATGTTCTGCTGATAGGCGGCTTTGTCTTCTCTTAGCAATTGAATGCAGTGGTTCCGTTGGGCTACATAATTGCCCAGATATTTGGTGCTGTAGTTACCCGTGCACTTGCCATGTTGCGTTGCGCACCATCATCCGATTTTGAGTTTTGTTCTTAATGAAAGAAATTGATGCACACTTGTTGTAAACTCTCATTTCTGAAGCCTCTGCAATCAGCTGCTTGAATTGGATGTGGGACTCTAGTCAGGCGACTTCGGAGGGATTTTCGGCATGATACAACCAAGTTATGGCCCTGACTAGTTGGGCTAATCGATCGTAGCTTGTGTTAGTTCAAACAGTCGCATTGTGCTCATCCTGACATTTTGCGAAGCAGACGAAGTTGGAACTGATGACTGAGTGCTCACTGCGATCCAATGAGCAGTCTAAAACCAAAACATCAATACTATGCCCCCCCGTTGGTAAGCACAAGATCCAGCACAAATGGCCTGTTACCTGGGCTGAACCAAATGGACAAAATGAGATGACTGTAAAGAGAAGCAATGGTTACGAGATCTTGTAGATCGGCTTTGAATTGTTCTCCGATCGCGGCAGGCCTTTCTACACAATTTACGTTGGAATCACCCATGATAAGTATGTGAGTGTACTTCTGCTCTAAACTGTATCTTAAAGCAGGCACTAGGCGGCAGTCAGTTTGGCTGTAGAGCTGGAGTGGCGGTACACCAAGACAATAAGGCAGGGGTCCCTGCCTTTTAACTGCAAGCAGCACCAATGAGGGTCTGGGAACGGCGCATCTGAAACCTTCACGACTTCGCACTTTAAGTCGCTTCGTCAATACAGGTTTACCCCACTTCCTTTTGAGAGCCTATCGTTCCAGGTGAGTGATTTACCTGGTAGCAAAACTCCAGCGTCTGTTATTCCTGTGTGCAGCCACATCACAATGATATCAATGACACCATATGAGCCGGCAGCTTGGCGATCTTTCAGTTCGGCTAGTTTATTAAAAAGTCCCTGAATATTCGTATCAAAGCAGGCCAGTATCTCGGTCTCTAAGAGCTTACAAAAGGCTAAAGCGGTCAAGTGTGGAGAATGCCAACCGATGGGAGGTAGGCAGTTACTTGTTTTTGATGGGATAATGACGCTTCGTCTGAAACTTGGTTTGGCCATGGTACGTCCCAATCTTCGTTTATACCTACGTCAGGGTCAATTAAACCAGCAGTCAACTTACGAATTCGGCGGAATGCTTGCTGCTTCAGATGCTTTAATATTTGGACGGCGCAAAGCTTCGTCGACCTTTAACCGAAGTTCAGAAGGACAACATTTCCGATTTATCCGCCATCCATCCGAAACATGTTTTGCTTGTTGCTCTAATTTAACCACAAGTTTTAGTATTCTATCGCCGCATCCTCTATAATTTGGTGAGGTATGTATCCTGGTGGGTGATAACGCTACAATGTTATCCAAAGAAATAGTTTCATAAATGAACCGCCACTGTTCTAAATCGGGCTTTCCAGTCTCTTGACCATCTTTAGAAGGAAGTTCTGGCACACCATATATTAGGATTGTGTTTAAGCCGTCTTGCTTGTTGTGCCACTTCTCAGTGTTGCTTTTTGATTGTCGTGCACTTCAATGGACAACAGGATAGATGCAAATCCCACAGGATCCGTGTTTTAGCTCGCTTGCAGAGAGTCAGCTGATTTCTACGTCAGTGTTACTCAATTAACTAAACGAATTCCATTTAATCATCAAGAACAAGTGACCGTAGGTAAACAATTGTTTTTGATGAAGTCCTCTTCATACGTTTACATTCATATGGGTACAAGAGATATGGGTGTAACAGTGGTTTTGATTAGTTCAGAGGTAATTAGGGCACGTGTCAAAAGGGGGCGCAAATCAGCAATAAAAGTATCCAATAAGCGCAAAGTAAGGCAAAAACTTAGTTAAAGGGCTGCTCCTAGCCTCCGAATGGTTCATTTTATCTAGCCAGGGTAGTTTAAGAGATTCGTCCAGTTTCTTTTGTGAACACAAAAGGGGTTGCTATAACCGAATACCGATCGCCTCGGCTCTTGCGAGGATGCGTAAATGCAGACCCTTCGACTGGTGTGGCGGAACCATGTATAGTATTCGAAAGGATTTGATTGGGTCGACTTCATGTCCACTGTCAACCAGACGAGCGATCACTTCGTTGGTTATAGCCCCGGTACCGCGTTGACGCAACCAGCGTGGAAGGTGCTCATTAGTGCGCTTCGGCAAGTGCCGCGCCGTTGAACCGATGTAACTAGTGACACTAGAACAGATAAATAAAAATAAGAATAAGGGAATCCGTTGAGGAAGTGCACTTGAGTTTAGCAGATGGGAAAGTTGACCTAACGGCTGATTAAATGCTTCTGGCTACAAATTCGGCGGCTGCGTCCCCTTTGGAAGGTAATCTTATAAATAGATTTTTCTTCTCATCAGTTGGAACCTGCAGTTGAATACTGAGTTGGGGTTAATTCAATAGGTGCTGCGCGAAAACAGTTATTCTGATCGGTTCATTCTTAAGAACATACAAGCCAAACCCGACCCGATGTAGGTTCCATCACCAAAGAAGAAAGAACTACTTATAGGATTACCTTCTAAAGGGGACGCGGCCGTTAAACGTGTAGCCAGAAGCCTTTGAAAAGCCGTTAAGTCAACTTTCCCAGCTACTAAACTCAAGTGCACTTCCTCAACGGAACCCCTTATTCGTATTTGCAACAAAGTCAAGTTGCCGTTGATGACCTTTTTGTGGTCACATATCAGTTCGAGTGTGCCTGTACCTCTAATTACATCGGTGGAACGACGCGGCACTTGCCGAAGCGCACTAATGAGCACTTTCCACGCTGGTTGCGTCAACGCGGTAACGGGGCTATAACCAGCTCTGTGATTTCTCATCTGGTTGATAGTGGGTATGAAGTCGACCCAATCCGCTCTTTCCGATTAGTATGAAGTTTCTCCAACCTAATCAAAAGGACTACGCCTTCGCATTCTCGCAACAGCCGAGGCGATCGATATTCGGTTGTATCAACCACTTTTGTGTCCACAAAAGTAACTGGTCGAAGCTCTTATCCTACCCTGGCTAGGTAAATTTGACGATTCTGAGGCCAGGAGCAAACCTTTGACTAAATAATCGCCTTAGTTTACGTAAATTAGTTACGTTTATTGCTGATTTATGTCCCTGGTTGACATGTGCTCGAATTACATTTGAACAGTACGAAACCACTTTTACTCTCTTGTACGCATATGATTGCAAATGTATGACGATGAGTCCATCAAGAGGGATTGGTTACTCGAGAAAGTCTGGGTTCTCCATAGTGGGGCCAGTTCGGATGACTAGTAATTCGTAGTAGGTTTTCATGGGCTTGGTCTTGACACTCATCAGCACGCACTATGAGTTCCATTTGTCTTGGTCGTACCACAACTTACCCCGCAATGTGATGGCGATTGATTTGGGGGCTGCATTGCCAAACTACCTCATGGTGGTGCCTGCTGCGTGCATCGGGTATACCCCCTCCAGCAAAGTGTTCCACTTCAGTGGGGCATTGTATTTCAGCAATTGTGCTGATTTCATGAAAAGTATTGGGCCCCTGTTTGGAGATCTAACAAACGAAGACGCATAAATGGAACCTTCATTCAGCGCCTCACAATAGGCGCGATTCTGTATATTTGTCCCGCTACCTTACGGGTAGTTTATTTCGTCAAAGGTTAGAGGTGCAGTCCCTAAATCAACTCCCTACTTCGGCTTGGGCAACCGGGTAGTATCACGCGCTCTCACGAAACCATTGACAGTACTACAACGTGTTCAGCAACTACTGTTTCTGCATCTCACATATGCGACTTCATCACACGCTAACTGTTTGTTTGCTAACAACCCTCACTTTCTCTTACCCGATTCGTGTATTCAACAATCTAGCTGCGATGCCTGTTGAGCCGTGGGCCAAGGAGCTCAATCCATGGCTCAACTTCGTCCTTGATCCTCGTTCCGTCTGGCGTGCTTCAACGTTCGGACACTTATGCAGATGGGACAGCAAACCGGTCCAGCACGTTCCCCAGAGTCCCTAGACATTGATGTCTGCTGCCTTTCAGGAATCCTGTAGCAATATTCCAAATATGTGCTTACATTTACATCCCCCATTGACCACGAAGTCAGATATCACCTGTATCTTTTTGGAGATCCATAAGAAGCGTCAACGGGTTTGCCTGGTGAAGGTATGGCATTAAGTGGCAAAGCAGAGTCAGCACTAGTGGACTGGTTCCCGCTAAACAGCCGAATATGTGCAGTTCGGATTCGGGGTTCATGTAGAATCACAAGCATCGCGAAGAGAGACACAACTTGTTTATTATCTCCGTATAAGTTTCAAATGACTGCAATGGCGACTCGGTCAATGACGAATTCTACCGGGGTCTACATCAGCTCTGGAGTAATGCTAAAACCCAGGATGTCGTTATCCTAGCTGGGGATTTTAATGCACTGGTTGGCCACCTGTTACCATTCGAACGCACTTTGGTGGTCATCACACGCTAGGTGAGAAGAGCTCTGATAACGGAGAGAAGCTTCTCACATTGTACGAAGACAACCATCCGTTTCGCTCGAGCACTAACTTCAGTCGTATGAAGAAGTGTTCCGCAACGTGGCGTACCCCATCGCCAACACATCCGTGGTCTAACATTAATCACATTGCAAATAGTTCCAGATGGCTCAGCAGTGTACTGGACTGCAAATCCTATTGGTCCTCCTCCGTCGAACCAGATCACGCTCTGGTCTGCGCGAAAATCTGTATGCGTTTTATAGGGTTCCGAAACACCAAGAACCACAAGATTGATGTAAACAGATTAACGGATTTCTCTGTCCAGGCGAGACATGAGCTTTCACTGTCATATGCACTCACTTGCAATCCACCGCAAGACGTGGAACAACCCTAGACTTCTACACGGAAAGAGATGACTATTCACGGAGAGTCAAGCAGCGGCCTAACCGGACGGTCCCTAAAGGCCTTGATCTCTGCTCGTTCTCTAGGATTGTTCGAAAGCCGTAAAGTTATTAAACCGGAATCAGATTGCAACGAGTGGGCGCCGTTCTGGCAACCGGCTGCTCAAACAAAGCCTACGCAAGGATAGCGAGACATGGTGGTCTGAGCGCGCTTTATAGATGGAGACCGCCGCCCTCCCTGACAACACTCACAGGCTCTTCCAACACATTCGCCGACTTGGCTCAGGAGGCCTGGTGTCATTGAGGTCATTTGGGAGATGGATGAGTCTCCGATCACCAACCAACACAGGCTTATGGACCACTGGGCCGAGCACTATCACTCGCAGTTCAGTTAGCCTCCACCATCCATCAGTACATGCAATACAACTAGTTTTCCACCTTGGCTGGTCCCACTGAATCCATCCAGAGAAGTGGATGCCTGACTCATGATTCCACTCTTGAAGCGGTTCAATGAAACCGGCTAAGAAGAATTTCCGCTGGAGCTACTCAATAAGGGTGGTGTGGCAAGCATTACCAACCGGATCGCGCTGTTCCTAAAACCTTGCATGAAATGAATGTGCCTTCTCCTTGTGTGGAATCAGTTATTGTCCTGACATTCAAGAAAGGCGCTTTCACTTCATGAGTAAATCTCCTCGGGCTCAGTCTTATTTCGGTTGTCTCTAAGCTATTGGAATCCATCCTTCCTTGCAGACAATCCAAGTACGTGAATCATACTACCGTGAAGAACAAGCTGGTTTCCGTCCCGGCTGCCAATTGGTGGATCATATGTTCTCGCTCCACCAGTACTTCGAACATAGTCATATTTATAGAAAGTAGAACTCACGAGTAAACGTTATACAATAATCTGCCTCGACGGGGAATCCCACCCCGGTCCTACGAATTACCGGTACGCTGCACTACCACTAAGCTACCGAGGGCTGACGATTGGTTGCGCAATTTAATACATGGCTTATTCTTGATGCGCAACGTATTGCCAAGTTGCTCACAGTACCTATCCTGGTGTTGCAGATTGGCTCACTCACTCGTCACTTCCCAATAGACGGAAATATCTGTCTTTCTGATGTACAATTGGCGATGGTAGATTACTTGTGGATTTTTGTGAGTAATGTAAAGTTCGTAGAAATGACAGATACTGTGAGCTCATTAGGAATTTGGCGCGCAACAAGCAGAATCCATGTATTAAATTGCGCACCTAATCGTCAGCTCTCGGGAGCTCAGTGGTAGGGCAGCGGACCGGTAATTCGTGAGACTGGGGTTCCATTCTTCGTCGAGGCTGATTATTGTGTGAAGTTAATGGTGACTTCTACTTTCTACGAACATTGCACTACTCACAAAAATCCACAAGTTATCTGCCATCGCCCTTTGGACATCAGAAAGACATAATTCCGTTCAAAGGGAAGTGACGATTGCGTGAGCCAATCTGCAACACCAGGAAATTTACCGTGTGCTCATTGGCCATACGGCGCACAACAAGCAGGAGTTATGTATTATACTGCCCACTTAATCGTCAGCCCTCGGTGGCTAAGTGGTAGAGCAGCGGACCGGTGATTTGTGGGACCGGGGTTCGATTCCTCGTGGAGGCAGGTTGTTGTGTGAAGTGTAATCATGACTTCTAGTTTCTGCGAACATTACACTACTCACAAAAAGCCACAAGTAACCATATTTATCACAAGTCCACTATCGTGGCATTCCTATACGCGCCGCTTTTGACTCCTTTGGTCTACTTTCTTTATTGCGATGCTTGCTAAAATACTGGGTGACAGCGAAATATACCGCCATGTTACGAGCACCATACCTATATACATCCGGCAGAGTAACGGTCTTTGTCAAGCTTGCTTCGCAATCCGCTGGCAATAACCTAGTGCGACAGAGCTGCCCTATATTCCCATTCCTCTACAAATTTCCAAGCTTCTGATTTATCCTAGGAGATGATCATAAATATTGAATGTTTGGAGTTTAAATAGCAGAACGCTATTGTCCAAGCACTCTAACGTCATTAAGAAATCGAGATAGACCTGTGACAACTCTTTTGCCTGCGTCTATTGCTTCAGTCCAGCTGGATGGTGTTAGTAGTAGATTTGTGCTTACACGGTCAATTTCGTCGAAAACCATGATGTTCCGGTGCGACGCAGTTAAATTATTCCAGCTAGGCTATTAGCAAATCAGAAATAATATCTTCCATGACCTTTAAAAGAACCGCTAGTACGAATATTGGAGGGTAGTTGGCTGGATTGGAACGAGTAACACCCATGTGAATAGGAGTAATCATCCCGTGTTTCCACATGTCAAGCACCTACATTTCCTTAAAACAGTGTTGGCAGAATCAAGTCAATCGCTCAGCTGAACTTGATTCTACCACCGCTAAAGACTTCGTGTGAACATTTTCAACTCCACAAGAACAGTATTGACGCATACACAACAGCTATTTTAGGACTGTTTCTTCTGTAATGGATGTGAGTGTCTTTTTGTGGTGAAACAACCATTGTCTTAGGGTTATATGGCTAGAGATCCCGCTGCAAAGTTGCAGCATATTGTAGGCGCAGGGTATTCGCCACCAAAGTCGGTCTCCGTATGAGTTTGTCGGCTGTGTATAGAGGAGGAATTCCCCATTTCACCTTACGTACACTGTTGGCGTGTTGATACAGTAGCTTATGCTTTGAGACCATAAGTACTGCCAACTTCTACTGGTACGCATTCTATCCCCGCGAACAAGCGGTGTACAGTGGTTATGGGGATTACATAAGTCACCCAATTCTCGGTGCGCGGTAAGCGTTTGTAGAAATGGCAGGCTGAGTTTCGCACCGTTATACAGTTGCGTGTCCAGCTTCGCAGCAACGAGACCACGTCTCTCCGGCGGAAGGTCTTTGTCTCTGACGCTTCGGGAACCAGAGAGGAAAACTTGCGGACAAAATGTTCCCGTGCACTAACTGGTGCCTCGTCTGCCAGAAATATCCAGTTGACTGTCTCAACTCGTCTGGCTAATATGTCGTAGCGTATAATTGTTTTTCTTGCGTTGGCAATTTCCACTGAATATCTTGCAAAGCATATGTATTCGAAGAGTGTTACTGCATGATCGCTGCGGACCAAGCAGACGTCGACGATCAAAAAGTCGACCATAATTCTTCGTCCATGAATATCCGATCCAGTATTGAAGGCTTATCTTTTTCCCTGAATCGAGTGGGAACGTTGATATGCCCATACAGCGGGTAACTGAAAACAAACTCTTATAGATCGGCCTTAAGCTGTTCTCCGGGTACTGCTTGCGATTCCAGAGCTTGTATGTTGAAAGCGCCAGTAATGCGAATGTGACTGTATGTTGTGTTTTTCACTCACCTTATTGCAGATATCAGATAGATGTCCATCATCTGTGTGGATTAAGAAGGGCGGTAAATGACCGCCACTAAGCAAGCGTCGTCACCTTTGAAACGTATACGACACCAAAGTGAGTTTTTTTTACCGTGCTGACAGGATCCTCTATGAGCTCACAATGGAATTATTAGCGGAAGTCCAGAGCCATCCGTTCACCTTTGCAGGGTCGGTCTTACAAAAATGTACACGCATGGCAGTGCGATCCCCGTGTCACTTATATCAGGGCTTAACCAGGTCAACGTTATAACGATGAGGTCGCAGTTTATTGATACTTGACGTAGCCGCATTTCGATAGGTTTACGCAGTAAGTCTCGCGCGTTGGTGTGCATGCAGGAAAGCTTCTAGGATGTCAAAAAATGTTAAATAGGAGCATATAAATGATGTGGACTTGTGCCGACCAAAGATATATTAGCAACTAATGGTTTTCAGGAGCAGTGCTAAATCTCGATAGGTATGCAATCTGCTTTTGGTCTTACTTGCACATGCGGCATGTAGTCCATCGATAGCCTTCCTGATAGCTACGGGTGTTGTCGCACAGGTTTCAGAATCGCTGTTGTGGTTATAATGAATCGCGAGTAGTGTTTCCAAAATAACAGCAAGTTGCTGCGGGCTCTCTAACTGTTGTCTTCAGTCGTAGTTCCGAAGGAAGTGCGTTGCGTAGTAACTGCCAGCTACGGATTACATTCACGGACATTTGTTGTCATTGCACCGTTAGTTTCAGTGTCCTCGGTCCACCGCCTCTATAGTTTAGCGATACGGCTAACCGTGTAATCGACTGAAGTATGACGTCGTCGCACAGAGTCCTTCTCGGATGTAACGTAATTCTTCTAGGTCGTTAGCTTGGGCTTCTTCGTTGCTGATTGTCGATAGTTCTGGCACGCCATGAACGAAAATAAATATTTTACTACTCTCCCTGTGGTGTTCGTTTGAATTATTTTTGTCGCGCTGGCGTACGTTCCATGGAACGTCCGGGAATATGCTTATTCCACGGTTTTCAGTCCGCAGGCGCATGTAGAAAAAAGTACTGCCGCGAACTCATCTATTCATCTTAATGTTGCTCGCATTGTAATTCGAGGTTAAAGTTCTTGTGCTGTGCATTCCAATAGCCTCACTGGCTTGAACTCCACTTTCATCACAAAGGAAATTCCATTGCATATATCATTCAGGATTTTGCCTTGGACTCCGGAACGTTAGTGCATATATGTGTCAAGGCCCCGTAGTTCCGCCTGGTCTTCGATGATTCGGGAAGCAGAGTTATTGAGAGATTTAGTGCCGTTTCCACAGGTTGCACTTGATACTTGACCAGATTTGTAACTGTAATGAGTGAAGCTACTGAGGTCAAACCTTGATTATACCGAGCAGCTTTAGTAGCAAATGTAGATCGGTCGTTAGAGCGGAAGAGTGGGTGTTTCCGTGGTTGCCTCAGTCGGTTCCTTGGATAAGAGGATGTGAGCTGTGGAGCTAGCCATGATTCTGTTGGTCGTGACGACTACTTGTTTCGTGGTTCCCAGGGTTTCTAGTACGGCGTGTCCGTGTGAACGCCTGGAGCTATTCACAGATTTGAGGCAGCAATTGAAGTAGACGGATGAAGTACTACATGCGCTATTGTCATCCCGAGCGAAACAATTTGTGCATTCAAGCGATCTTCAGTTTCGGAGAATATGTTGTATTACTTTCTGTTACCGCTATTATGCATTTTACTAGTGGAACCGTCGTGCACTTCGGACAGAACCAAAGTGAACCCGGTGTATTTTATTTCTTTATGTCGGTTCTACAGATATTGACACATTTCGAAAGCTACCAGTCTTGGTCATTTGTGCAAGTAAACCCTACATTTACTACCTTAAAACTAATTTAAATAGCACAAGATATTTCGTTTCGGCTTATCTGTGTGGTGGTCATAATGGCCGATTACCGTAAAAAGAAGTCAAAGATATCGGACACAGACCGTAGCTGGGCCAACCAATGTGAACTTCAAAAGTAGCCAGAGAATATCCACCGATTTTACACAGATTGCAAAATAGATCGAAAGAAAAATATTAGTACACAATGCACGCAGACAAATCATGTGTAACACAACAATCCCGAAAAACATGTAGAATACTGCATGGCAATCAAAAAATCAGCAGCGTTAGTGCTTACATCCATATAAAGTAAACTGATAGAAAATCTGGTCAGATACAGGACACAGTGAAGTCATTAAGGGGAAATTTTGAATCATAACAAAAGCCCTGTTTACTACAGTACCAGTAAGCATAGCAATCATATACCTTCCTCCCAGATTCTGACTCAAATTCCATGCTAGGTAATCCTCATGGTAGATTGAGGGTCAAGAGCCCTTATTAAAATATAGAGCAGTCATGAACGTCAATGATTTAGTAGAGGGAACTTACTCATTTAGGTGGCTTAATCTTAATTTGCTGCTATACGCACTAAACCCAACCAAGTGCGCACAAGGTACATTAGGTCGGAAGACTCTGCTCAATTTCTCCACACAAAAACACTTCCAGTGAACTTATTTTGATGGCAACAGTATGAATCTACCGTACGAGGCACCAAAACAACCGGGCAGACGACACTTTACTAAGACTAGCAGTAAAAGGCAACTGCGCTCAGTTCATTTATTTGACCCTGTTTACCGTCTGCTCTGCCCTCACACAGTTCAGTCGCTGTATTGACTCCCATTTGGTCTACCTGCATTAACGCTGTTAGTCCTTTTCAATCTGAACGAAACCAAAGTAGAATATACAATGAGTGAACCAAAGCGGAGAAGAAACCAGGTGTTTGATGTAGGTGGCTATTAGCTCAGCTGAAAATCCGGACATGTGCTATACCGCACATGAACACCTGCTCAGTAGATTCCCCAAATGTACACGGAGCATATGTGTAAACATGGTGCAAATAACCTCATGCGCTAGAGTGTATTCGCAGTCCCATACAAGGCAGCATTTTGGACCCACTGGCATACGTTGAATGCAGCCACGAATCCACTCTACGCATCTTGGGGAATTCGACGGATAGTTAAGCATCAACCGAGACTTGTTCCGCTACGCCGTTTACAACGCAGGCGCGAAATCTCCATTCTATCAGCAACACTCTCTACTCACCGATTCAAATCAACCTTTCAGTGATTACTGGAGTGTGCTTCTTCGATTGGTAAGGCATCACGGGAGCACACACGCGACTGACACGTCATCTGCGCTCAACAACCACGTTTCCATTAAGTGTCACAAATCACGAGCCCCGTCATCGAACGCTACAAAGCTAATCGGTACCCACAATCGGGGGAGTCGCACATTGGATCGGGGTTTTGTGCCGACCGTTACTGACAGCATTGCACTCCTCTGTTAGTTAATAATTAAAGCCTCCACAGACTGTTGTAGTTTCATCTCCCTATTTTCGCATCCTGACACTGCATGTTCACCAGTCAATCAGACTTCGTATCCACGGAGAATTGTGCAATTTGTAGTTTCTTATGCCTGCTATCATTGGAGGGAAACTAAGGTAGATTCACCACGATACACCCGAATTGCGCCTACTGTCTCCTGCTTATTTCGAGGTGGGATTATATTTCCGACATGTAGCAATTCCCACGGGCCATTCTGGTTTACCTCCTCTTCTTCCAAACACGTTAGATTAATTAAGACAGAAAAATGAACGATAATTTCTGTGGAGTAAAAATG
This sequence comes from Dicrocoelium dendriticum, assembly GCA_944474145.2. Classification (NCBI taxonomy): domain Eukaryota; kingdom Metazoa; phylum Platyhelminthes; class Trematoda; order Plagiorchiida; family Dicrocoeliidae; genus Dicrocoelium; species Dicrocoelium dendriticum. The sequence continues at coordinate 21,066,425 of OX104067.1, read as the reverse complement.
CGTTGCTCGACAAGTCCTGAGGATGGTGAGGATAAAACTACATTTTTTCAACTGATAAGTGTTTCGTCTGTATGAGCGTTTATCTAGCAAATACGCCTCTGAATTATAGTAGTGTATGTGGGATTTTAATATTAACAACCTGACAATAAATAGACAGTTGTCTTTGATATATTTCAAGTGAAAAGTAAAAACGGGAATACTCCCATTTGTCACCCATCGCCAGGTTTGCGTAACGTATCTGGTTGGTAGATATAATTAATATGGACCACTGTTGCATGATGTAGGCACCGAAGTGATGGGGCACAATGGCAAGATGCAATCGTTTTTTGAACATATTTAAGATGGGGAGTAAACAACCAACTTTGTGTGAGAATTCCTGGGTTAGTAAACCCGAAGCATAAGAGAATTTCGCTGGGTTTCCAGGCGGCTAAACAGTGCACACAATTTTATAGCGTTACCTCTGCGATTGGCGTTATGACTGAGTTTCAACAAGTGAAACCATACGTGATTATGGTCACACAATATTTGGTAAACTAATATGAGGTTGCCATGCAGCCTTAGTTAGCAGCCACTGAAAACTCCTAGTGACTTCAGCCTTTAATGGCAGGACAGATTTCGTAGGCCCTTTTGTTTCTTTTTGGACGTGCGTTGGCGTTTCTCTAGTACTTCTCAGTCGCACTTCAATCAAGGTCGCCAAACTTGGATGGTGTACTCAACGTTAGGGCGCACGTAAATATTTTGCATCATAGGGAAGATGAATGAATCGAATCTTCTGAATGCTGTCCGCAGCAAGCCGAGGTGCTGGTCTGCTCTCTTCGCAGCTGTCTCTGACTGTTTTGAACATTCAAGTTAAAACTTGCTCGTGTCGAGCAACCTTGCATCTTCGTTGACGAGAAACATATTAGTATTGGCATACCAACACTCGCCCAAAAAGAATTTCTGTTAAGGTGTACATTTAATGTTCAGTTCCTGTTCAAAGGTGATATTTATCGACAGCGATGGAGTTGCAATGGGTTCCCCGCTAGGACCATTCCTCACTGATGTTTTCACGGGTATGTTAGAACAGGGTAAATAGAAAGCGGTCACCAGTAGCCTCACGTAATACCTCCGTTACGTAGATGACATCTTCTTCCTACTTGACACCTCCGGTAACATCGAAAAAGCTCACCAGCGTATTTAACCAGGCTCACAAGACTATATAATTCAACTACAAGGTAGAAGAAAACGGCGCTTTCCATTTTATCTATGTAGCTCTACAAAGACTTGATGATGGTGCAATGAAACGTAGCGTTTACCGAAAGTGCACTTGGAATGGACAGTGCACAAAATTTCATAGCTTCGTGCCGCTTCGGATTAAGAGAAATTTGGTCCTCAGTCTCGTGAACCGGGCCGAAAGAGTCTGCTCGAAATATACTCTTTTCGAAGAGTTGCAGCTAATACGATGGACGCTTAAAGAGAATGGCTACCCAGGGAATCTTATTTATGCGAATATTGGGCGAAACAGGGAGGCACCTATGGTCCAGATGGCGGAACGGAAACCTATTTTCCTACAACTACCTTAAAACGGGAAAATAGTATTCGAGAATCTATCCCGCCGTATTTCGTCCACGCTCAAGTATACCTTCCCAGCGGCGAGGTTGCAAATCCGGTTCACCAGATGCCCAATGGTGAGACTAAGCCTCAAAGATAAGCTGCCTGTCCACAACAAATCAATGTGTGTATACTCCTTTACGTGTTCCTGTGGAACAGGATACGTTGGTGGTACAACACGACGCTTATCCTAAAGGGTAAACTAACGCCATCCGGCCTGGCTCAGAAATGGAGGCCAAAAGGTCTCCAACTCTGCCATCGCCAAGCATTTTGTGGATACGGGTCACGCCACCAAGTCGGCTGACTCGTTCGAAATAATATATCAGGCCCCAGAAATTCGATCAAGGTGTTTCCGTAAGCGGATATTATACGCCGCAGAAGTCATCGCCATTCGGCTGTACGAACCAGCACTGTGCACGCTGAAACGGTTCACTCACGCATTGAACCTACCCTGGCCAGGACGGACTCCAGTTGACCTGTACTCAAGTACGACTATAACTGTAACCAAACCGACGGTGTTTCACAGCGCACTAGGATCAATTTGGTTGACTGCCGACCCGTTGGGTCAGTATGCAAACATTTTGCATTTTATGTAGCCGTAAAAGCTTGATGAAGAATTACCGAAAACCTATGTTCGCTTACACCGACTTGTGATCAATCAATGGGTTTTTCCACTCGACTTCAAACTCATCTAGTCACTATATGAACACTTCCCCCAAGGATTCCTCAAACAGTTCTTCTCCATCGCCGAGGCTATTTACATTCACCATCTGAAACCCGAACTATGTGTACAAAATACGATTCATACGGCCGATACTACTGCCTTTTCCAACGGACACGTTACTTAGTTAAGGGGTTGTTATCTTACCTACGTAAGTACTTTGAAATACTGGACATTGCGTATGCAGGTTTATTTAGTTTACTTGGTTTACCTTCTCTATCTCTATCTCAAGTTATAGATTTTGATCATTTAAACTGTCCAGAAGTGAATCCCAGCGCAAGTTGTTGCTTTCCCCACAATCACTATTATGTAAACGTTTGGGTTTGATGAGAGTTTACCAAGAAGAATTCTTCACTCTGAAGTGATTTCTACTATTGATTCATATAACGACATCAAGGTTTTGTTTCATTGCACGTAGTGCTTAATGGTGTTTTGCAGTGAGACAGGTCTGCTGTTGTATTCAAGCGCATAAGTATTAATGTAATATGTCTATCATTTCGTTTTTTAACCAAGCATCGTTTTTTGGAAAATGCTGGAGCTAAAATTGCCAGTTGGTTGTAGATATTCACAAAACTTTCACTAATGGATGGTTTGTGAATCCGAGGAGCATATGTCCCGAATCGTTATCCAAGGGATAAGTATTCGTTTTGCAACCGGTTGAGGGAAAATGCTGACATGTCATGGACAAATGTTAAACAATCAACAGAAAACCTCACTTTAAGGAAAGCTAAACGGCAGATTGACGGTATGTTCATGGATAGCTCACTAGGTCCGTTATTGACAGATGTATTAGTGGGCAGGGTTGAAGAAAAAGCAGAAAATATCATACGCTCGGCTACGCTATACAATTGCTAATCATAGACTCCCAGGTTAACAACGCGCATGTGACCGAGACGCTCAACAAAGTGCATCCCAATCTCACCGTGATGAGTGAGGTTAAGGAAAACAATTGTCTTCCGTATCCATACGTGCTGATTACATGTAGGCCAGACGGTTCCATCAAAAGGTCTGTCTACAGGAAGCCTACCTGGACTGGCCAATATTTGCATTTTACGAGTTTCTCTCCAATTAAACACAAACGCTGTCTTCTCCGGACACCCCTTTATCGGGCCAACATGATCTGCACCCCAGACAACATAGAAGCAAAAAGGAGCTTACTATTTAACACGCTGCAAGTCAACGGTTATCGACTAAAGCTTATGGAGCGCCACTGTAAAACAAACAGGCAAGATTGTACGCCAACAACCCTAAAGTAGCCCATTTTTATAAGGCTACCTCTCACAGGTGAAAAAGTACTGAATGTCGCTGAGAAACGCATAAGTGCTCATTGAACAGAGCGCTCAATACGGCAGAATTGAAACTCCTCAAGTTGACTAGACCCATGTTAATGTGTTCAATTAAGGCACCGACGACAAATCAGTGCATGTTCCACTGTTGATACAAAGTTAATTGTAGCTGTGGAGATAGCTACATCGGATGCACTGACCGAAGTCTAGGTGTCAGAATCAATGAAAACATCCCAAAGTGATTACGCTGCCGCATGGTAGCTATGACGAGGGAATCATTTGACTCGGGGAACCGAGCTACCTCAGCAGTCACCAGGCTCTTTCTGACTACTGGTCACCGAGTGAGTCCTAACGAGTCTTCCACAGTCCCAATACTCCATCAGCAGCCCCAAATCCTAAGGCTATTGGAGGCTATTGTTATTGATCGAGAACGACCAACGTTGTGCATTCAAAAGCAGCGGAGAGTGGCTCTAAGCCAACCGTGCTAGCCCCAACGTTCTGCTATCGGTGATCACCGTTTGTTTATGTTCCAACTTTGTAAGTTTTTGTGAGTTATATGAAAGCACGAAATGAGGGGGGCCTTCTCACAATCTACTTCTTGATTTTTCTTTACCCATAGCAGTTGTTTTTACAGGTCCTAGTCTTTTGCACCATTTTGGTATTTGGCTATTTCCCACATCCCGACTCCACAATACAGCATAGAACCATCATATCCTTCCTTGACAGTGCACAATCTCAATATCCCGGACAGGCGTTTTAAGAGAGATGTCACTGTGAAGACACGGCGCATGTATATTTGGAACCTAACTTTACCGTGTTCGCCTTAATACCGACACCCAATTCAACTCATTCTGTCCAACCTGAGAAACCATAAACAACTAGACTAACAGTGAGCCATTGTGCGGAACAAGAATTCATATCCTAGACTCTTTTGCAATCTTTACAAATGTGAAGTTGCCTATCCGAAATCAGTGCCACTAGTGCCCTATCAAACCAGCTGCCGGTTCCACTTTTCCAAGGCATCAGTTGTTTACCTAGCCTAATTCTTTTTTATGGAACCTGCTAAAATCGCAACTGCTACCTTACCAAATCCCACAATATTGGTGGTGTCTACACAGGTATTCCGATTTGTCCAGCTGTTTCATTGTTCGTCATTTTTGCTCTGATTTTCGTGGTACTCTTACCTACTTCCACCATTCCCTTTATTGTAACAGTTGGCGAAATTGCATCGTATATGAAATTTTGGAGGCAATTGTTCTCCATTTGCGCTGTCTTCTCAGTTTAATTCACCCCATTCTATAGATGTTATGCCATCGTTCTCAAACAACAGTTTAGGTTTTTACTAATGCATGCGGATATAGTTGGAGCCGTTGGATACATACTACTAACGATAGTCGTTAGAGTATTGGCCAAAAAACTGCGGCCTGCAGGCCGGAGTCGGTCCGTGGCGTTGGTTCACCTGGTCCGCCAACAATACCCGAATTTGTGCACCCACATTATGCACACCCCCAGTTTAGCTTCTTGCTTGTGTACTTTGCACTAGTACATTGTCTACCCAACCCTAAATGCGCTCATTTAACCGAATCACTGCACCCCTTCCATCTTTGGAACATTCATGTCGTTTTATCTTTCTCGACATTTCGAGTGATATTTAGCGTTTTACTCATTCACCGGGACCGAATACACCTATATGTAACACTTCGTACGGTAAGCTCGGTAGCGTTTGGTCCTCCCTTATCCTGAACATCCGCTTGATGCCAGTCATCTGCATGAATATCGGTATGTAGGTGATACCCACATCGTCTCGTTCACGAGGGTACAACGCGCAGTGTCATGGCTTTCTTTCGGCTGTCGTTGTAAAGAATTCAAGCGAAATATGAGCAAAGGTCATTTGGACGCGGTTACGTATATAATATCCCAAATATGCCTAATAAGATAAGGAAAGTGCAGTCCGAATATCGGGTTTGCAAAGAAGAATGGGGAGTAAAACATTTCTTTGTGGATACTATAGGCCGGAAAACCAGTCAAATGCGGCAAAAGTGTTGCGTTTTTGAAAGAGTACACTCTCCGGCGTCATTATGAAACAAACCCATTCCAGCAGTTTCGAAGATTTCTGGGTAGCAGTGCCGGGGAAATATGATTTGATGAAACATTGTTTAGAAACCCAAAGAATTCTCTTCACGAGAAAGTTCTCTATTCATGAAGCTGTCACTCGTATTTGTTGCGAAATTGTTCATACGATGATAGAAGGAGGAAAACCGTTTACGGATAACAACTTAGTCAAAGAGTGTATGATGGAAGCTGTGACTGACTCATGTCCTGAGAAAGTAGGTTTGTTTACTACCATCAAACTTTCAGTAAGTTCAGTTGTGCGGATAACAAAAGTACTTTGAGAGAATATAGCACTGCAGATACACAAGAAAGCTATAAAGGATTTGGTACTTTTAGGCGTTATATGAGTCTAATGATCACTCTAAGCCCTTACAGCTTCTCATGTTCATAACTGGTCTTAATGTGATTCCACAGTACAGTAGAATTGCCATCCGTCTGCTGCATGAATGATATGAAAACCTGGAAGGACCTTTCCTAGAACTGCATGAACTTCGGCAAAACGATGACTTACCGCAGAACAGACTTCGTGCTTTTACAATTAATGGAGGAAGAAAAGTTGCTGGATTGAGGAAGGATCTTGTAGGGCAGGACTAATTTGACACATTCGTACATTTCAGTCACATTGTTCACGCATTTCATCCCAAATAAAATTGGAAATATTTTTCTTACGGAAACTCGTCGTTGCTCTTATTAACTACATTCGGGGAAATGCTAAAAATGAACGACAGTTCCAGTCTTTTTTGGGAGATATTGATCCTGAAATCTGTGAATTAACTTGGCACACGTCAGTGAGGTGGCTCAATTGTGGTAAATTTTTGTTTCTCTTTTACTAGCTCCAGAACGAAATAGCTGCTATCCCCACAGAAAAAGATAGAGCTGACCCAGAGCTGTCAGATACTACTTGGCTATCAAAGTTGCCATATATGGTCGACATCACATCCTACATGAATGAACGGAGCTTGAAACTCAATGGAATAGAGGACATCATCTACGATCTCTGCATGAATTTCTGGAGATGCTGTCATCGTTTGAAGCGCAACTGGAAGGTGAATATGTTGCTCATGACCACCGTTTAAAGTTCTTTTGCTTGTTGATCCCTGGAAACGTTTTTCTTGACTTTCCGAGGACAGCTATTCGTGACTTGAAGAAGCATACTTTAGAGAGGTTTTCAAAACCTGATTTGATTGGGGGTAAGTTTGTTTTGTACCAGACTTCGTTTGATTGCAACATTGATGTTCCAGTTGAACTATAGTTGTGGCTATTTGCTGTGTAGGAAGATAAATTATGGAAACGAAACACAAGGAAATAAAACTTGTATAATTGTACAGCTGTTTGCCTGATGTTGAATTTCCGGAACTGCAGACGGTTGCCACTTATATGGCATCAGTGCTTGGAACAAGTTCTGTCTGTGAGCAAAAATTATCACCGTTAAATTATGAGAAATCAGCACATCGAACGATATTGATGAAAAGTTGAAGACAATCCAGTAGATTGGACGTAGCCATTCCAAACAGAAATTGGCGTGCTTTTGAAAATCACACTTCAGGTTCTTGAAACCTAATGATAATTTATCTGCTTAGTTTGTGTCAGCCGGATACGTGCACAAAATGTGATCACCTACGTCACTCCGGTCAAACATTTTAGTTAATATAAATGTTGATCATTTCCGGATTTGAGCAGCTGCGCACCACTCATCTATGTTTAACATGGAATGCTGCCTTTAAATTTTCCTTTCACTTCCCCAGAGCTGTGGTTTTGGCATCCTAATATTGTACACCAATCTATTCTGGCCTGCGATCCTCCTTCAGTTGGTTATTCGTCCCAATGTGAAAAACCGTAGACGACACCTGCATTAAACTGAAACGGATGAAGACTATCATTTTTGGATTTCCCTGCAATTAATTCCTAATTAACATTTAAGTTAATGAGACATGGCTTTGATACCATAATCCTTCTGCACTCTATCAGGATGCAGGATATATTTCAATTAGCATTTTTCCCGCCCCCATACATACTGGTTGCTCTCTTTCCTTTGTCAAGAAATGCTTTCAAACATGCTTACAAAGTAACACCTGCCCAAGCGGTAGCTTGAATCATTCATCATCTTGGCTCATGTTGACAAGCTTAGGTCGTTAAGACGTTAGGTGCGGTTAAGCCCCAATCAAGCTTAGCACAACTGCAAATCGGTTCAGTTCAGTTCAGTTGATCAACTATGATCCTAGAACCGAAGCGACGCGGATCCAGTTGCCACGACTCATAACGTAAAAACAACACTAAATAACACCAGTAGGCTAGTGGGGTTTGGTGCAAATAAAATGTAGAGAAAAGGATAGCAAGTTAGAAATGGGTTAGTTTAGTCCGAATCGGACAAAAAGTAGCAACCAGATAAAAGAATCCGAAGGACAATACGCCACCGACTCCTTGAATGTGTCAGGTCTGACTAGTTTCCAACCATTGGTGTGGACCGCCTAGAGTCCGCTAGGCAGGAAAACGGCTCTCACCAGCCTGACCAACTTTCTAAAACAATTTCTTCAAGCTTCTATGCTGTGTCATGGAATGTCCATCTAGCGGTTTTACCCATCTTCATGTGGCCAGTGCGTATAATGCACGCCTAGAAAATTGGTCAACGGGTATAGGAGGACATGGTTTAGCCAACGTAAGCGACTAATATATATCAAACAATCGAGAGGCACCAGAATGCTTCTTATCAAAAATCAACTAGCGGACATCAGCATTGCTCACTCGGTGTTCCCACCAAGGCGAGAAATAGATTAGAATCCCTGGTAGTCAAACACGGCCAAGCGTTTATGTGGTTACTGGGATCTGGTCAGTTCTCTGATCTATTCGACAACCCAGGACGGATCGCAGTGTTATACACCCCAACTTTCACTGACAATCTGTTGTCCCGCCCTCTCCAAGGCTGGTTGAACGTCTGGAAAGTCACACGGATTTTGCTGATCCGCAAAGTAACTTCCGCAGTGATGTGACCTCCGTAGTAGACACAGCTACCCAGGTCATGGAACTGATCTACCACTTCCAGTGGCTGTTCGGAAAATGTCAGAACCGGAGATGTGTCGGCCTAGTCTTGCAACTGCACTTCGCACTTTGAAGGTGGAACACAATCGACGACGTGCACAGCGATATACAGCACTCCATTCAGTAGTGTTTGTATAGTCACTGCGTCAGGTCCAAGAAGAGCTATGTCGTCCGCATACTCCAGGTTTGTCAGTCGGTCACCTGGCAGAACTTCCACTCCAGAATAGTCTGAAAGAACGGAGTTATTCTCAATTATTTCGATCAAGAAATTTAGGATGAAAGGAGATACGGGGCAACACCGGTGCACCCCACTTGTTTTGAGGAACTCAAGAGAGAGTTTCTCGCAAACCATTAAGCGGTCTAGAGAATCCCGTTAGTGGGTATTTAGAATGAAAAAGCGTTTAGCTGGCGAGCCCTTTCTGTATAGGCATTACCGCAAAATAGCGCGCTCAACACAGTCGAAAGCGGGTATCAAGTTAAGGAAATGCATCAAAGTCCGCCGTATATTTGTGTACCTCTACCGGCCCGTAGACTAAAGGTTGAAAAGTCGTCATGTTATCTGACGGCGCAGGTCCGAGCCGGCGAAGAAGCAGAATGAATCTCGCCCACATTTGACCGGTGGTGGTTGCCTAGCGGCCAAGTGTCAATACTGCGTACTGGCGTAATGCTGATGTCTTGTCTGCCTTTTTTTCTCTGGCGATGGATGAATATGTGGTCTATGCTACCACGGCTAGGGCGGAAGGCAGTCTGGTTTTCAATTATTCGGCTCTGACCGGGACCAGTATGTCGTTAGAGTTGGGTTCGGTGAGAAAATTGGAATCAACGGAAAAAAGGTATAGCCTGGAATGTATTTTTACAATGTATGCTGACCCTTCTTGAAAAAGTGCCCAACAGTTGATGGTCATCAGTCTGTACGCGCACATCTAGTGTCCCAAATTGTGCTCCAAAGAGAAGCAGATCCAGTGTAGGAGGAGACACTACCATCTTGCAGCAAAGATGGGGAGATCATCAAGTTCCCTACTTTTTTCGTTTTAACATGGTGTGCTCATGTATAATATCTTACAAAGTTTGAGGTATGACATCTACTTCTTACGTCGAGTCAGGTGATTGGACAAGCCAGAGTGTCGTAGCCGATCTGCTGAATGTCCCACCAGACTTGATAGTGGACGACGCTGAGAATGCACCAACTGCCCATTTGCACAGTCAGAAGTGAATACTGGGTGTTGAAATTAGAGAGCAAGAAGGTACCAAACTATGTTGCTCCGTCGTAGCTACATGGGGCAACGCCGCTCGATCACGCCACTGATCCGGCGCATTGGCAGCATACTACTACTGCACTAAAAATTTTATTGGTGCCTTACGCACCCTGGTGGCTTTCTCGGATCTGTGTCTTGGATGAGCTGAAATAGCACTTCACTGTTCCCAGTAACGCTGGCTTTCTCTGTCTCCCAACGTTTGCAACCCACCAAAATTCACAGTCAAATCGATGACTCCCTGTCAGGCCTTGTTTCGGGGAGTTACGCATCCGCTGAAACAGTGCCAATCGATATGCATTTAAGCGGTTCGATTAAGCTGATTGATGCCTTGGAGTTCCACTCATAATTTCGCAGTCTCAATTTGATGCATAGCATTCTTCAGGGGCACATTTAATAACACATTCGCGACGATCCCAACAAGCGTTCGGCCCACTGACCTTATTCATAAATGATAATTGATGGGACAGTTCGTCGTCATATCGTTAATTGTTGAATGCGAGTTTAAATTACAGGTAAGGCGATTAGAAAATAGGCTCTTATTGGAAGTGGGAAGTGCAAGCGCCTTGTCGCGTAATAGAGCTTGGTCGGAATCAAGGCATATCCTTCAAATAAACTGATAGCGTTGGACTGATGCGCAGCAAGTGTAGCTGATGGTAATATGGTCAACTTGCCTCCAAGTCATAAAACAAATTGCTGGGTGCCTGTGCTGCTAAAATCAAGATTGTGCTCGGAACACACTTTCAGGAATAGATTAGCATTTACTGTTCAGCATGCATCGAATGTGAGGCTCCCTCTCGTGTGCCGTTCGGAATCCGATAGATGAGCCGATTTACCTTCAAGTCACCAGTAACAATCACAGGGACAGTATCCTTCACTAAGGAAGAAGAGATGAAAATGGTGGCAGAGATCATCTTTATTTAATTCCGAACTACAGTAAATAGGAGCATAAACGGAGGCGATTAAAAGACATTTTGTCATCATGCTGTGCTGTTAAACCCCAGTAGAGTTACGAAAGAAAACCGCACACATGCTACTGTTCACTGGTATCCAGTCGAGTATCATACCATCAGCAAATCTGCTGAGGACGACACGATCACCGCAACTATCTTGAGTCATTTACTCTGTATCATCAGGGATGCGAAGAGTGTAGCCATCGTCGTAATATTCAGAAACAGGTAGTCGCAGAATATTCATAACGCTATTATATGGTATGCGGGTTTCGGAGACGCAACACACATCACTAACAAGAGTGTTTGACTTAGTACTGCAATTTGACAGATCTGGCCCCAATTGCGAATCTTAAAAAGACCAATGTGAGCTTAGATTCTTGGATTGATAGACGAGTTAAGAGTATCGATGACAACGGCAGCGAGGTCAGTAGCATATTCCTACTCAATTGGCCAGGAGGAAGGGAAGTTGATAGGAAAGAAATGGAAGAAGAAGACAAAGAAGAAGGGGGAGGAGGAAAGTAGGATTGTCGAGGTGGTCGAGATGACAGGTGATACCCTTTGACTGCCCATTCCGAGAGAGGAGATTTGTTCGAGGTGGACTACCTTTAGCCTTAGAATCAACAGTGTGATCCACAAGGCACATGGGTAGGGGTTTCTTTCGTGAAAGAATCCACCTGGAGGTGTTTACTCAGTATCATAACCCACAAGACAGCAAGGAGCAAGCCCGGCATAGGTGTGTGACTTCAGAAACCCAACTGCTTTGAGTCTGTCACACGCAGTCTTTAAGTAGTTAGAACACTTCACTTTTAGTTTCACGACGGTATTAAATCTCCGAACTGCGACCACTGTAAGCCACGGCTGGAAGTTGGGGAATTTGCGCCATTTTGATCAGGAAATGCCTGGTTTGACGCTGGCGGTAGCGAAACACCGAGCGTCGGAATGTCCACTCACACCGTGAGGGAAAATGCGTGGTGCTCGTGCACTATGTCATTCGAGGTGTGATCATAAAACTAATAGATTTGTTGTCTCCCATGGCTATTGTTTGAAGGAAAAGGCCCATCGTAATCTTAAACTTCGAACAGGAATTGATTGTGAGTCTGATTTATTTTGACTCCTAAACGCTGACGTGCTTAGTATGAGGGGCTATAAACATACTTAGAAAGGGACATCCAGCCTAGATTAGTGGAGCACGGAGGTACGTATACCATCGCACCATGCTAATGTCCAGTCGCGTTGAGATGGATAAACGCCATTAGAAAGCTAGCTAAAGCATTACATCGCGTTTGAAAACGGCCCGCATATTGTACAATCGTAAATGCCAAATTTCTAATGCCCTATTTCATTATAGAATTGCCTCAATTCTGATGATCGTTTTCACGAAGTAATATCGTCCATGCACCCCTTGATCGGATACAACATTTGGCGAAATTTAGTTAAGTCACCAGAGGTCAATCTAGCCTATTCCTTTTTACTGGCAACCGGTAGCCATCCAGAAACATCCACCACGAATTCCACAAGGACGTCATAGTCTGATCAGAACTTTCGATTGAATCAGGTGATCTGGTTATCTCTTGGCTTGTATATAAGTGAACATATTATTGCTATGTGTTATGTATGGAACAAGCATTTGCTTATGCAAAACAGTAAAGAATAAGATTGGGTTGTGCTTATTGCGCTTGAGCTAGATAGGTACAAGTTTGAGTTTCACACATCTTTCAAAATATGCCTATTTCGATGCGCTGCCCAATAGGCGTTTTGTGAATTTTGCTTCAAATGTTCTAATGAATGAGGCCTCGATTTTATGTGCTAATGTATACCACTGAGCAATTCCTACTAGCAAAAGACAACGTGATGAAAAGCACAATTTATGGATACTTTACCGTACATCTGTTCAATAACAATTCGATGCACTGTATTACACTTGTAGCGCAGCAACCTACCTTTTCAGATAAGACAAGTGAGCAAAAATATCACAATCTCATGTCCCGAATGGTGTGGCATGTCTTAATTGACCTGTCCCACGTGGTCAGACAGCAAGATGTCATGTGGCATTGCGTAAAGAGCATCCATAGTTAATAAGTTTCGCCACTGTAAATATCAGGTTTCAAAGCTTGTGTAGGTGAAGTGGATCATATTGGCAGCTTCGTTTATGTTTGCAGGGTGACAATTGCTTACAGTCTTATTTGGGTAAATAAATGTAAGGTGTTCCTAATTTACCCGCATCACAGATGTCGTCAAAAACATCATGAAGAGCGCAGTATCAGTGACACGCTCCCCAAAGCAATCCATCGAGAAAGTACATGCTAAGCAGAGTTACGGGTCAAATTCATGTGGTTTCAGCGCCCAATTGTGCAAATAATGAAAGTATTTTTCCATAGGTGGGGAACTAGCCAAACGGTATGTGGGAGTAGCGAACATAACACGGAGCTGTGTGTTGTCGGAGTGTAGATTGCGTTCTCAACACATCCGCTCTAAAACCCAGGTTCATCAGTGATTGTTGGGCTGAGCCTGGGATACTAGTCTGTAAGCAATGACATGTAAGACATGTCAAATACGACAGTATAGACGTCGGAGGGGACTGAACCCAATGTGTGTAGTGCAGGCTACAAGAATAGGAAACGCATCAGACAGGGCGAGAAATGTGCAGCGTGGTACTCACCAAAATGTTTTATGTCAACGGACGTGCAGTCAATAAAACAAATGGACGTTTCGAAGGTTAAAACAACCGTAAAATCCAGTGTTACAAAATACTGAAAGAGCTTGTTTTCCGGTACACTACAAGGGTTTCTCCCTAGAAGGCTGAAGAATGGAAGCCTTCGATGGAGCTGTTAGTGTGGGAAACGGAAGGTGAAGATGGAAGCGAATACTTGCAGGAACTTAAGTAAGGGCATCTAAAGTGGGTTGTGTAGCAGATTTCGCTGGGTCCAGGCTTTTGTAAGTTATTATTTTTTGACGATAATGTGGACCAGAGTGCATCATCGGTGGGCTGTCGGGGCGGGCTGGTTGGACTGCAAAATAACTGGCTAGTCCAGAAAGAAGGCCGACAGGACCTTCCCTTTGCTGCAGACCCGACGGTGCGCTTGGGAGGTGTCCCTCCCCCCACCGCACTTTAGTCCACGGTCCTCGTCCCACGAAGAAATCCGGCGACCATTTCGGCAATGCCTAGGCGGCGTTTGGGGACCAATCCTTTCGTGGGTGTCTGCGATCGAGGGCGACTCTCTGTTCATTGGGTGAGGAAGGGGCTGTGGGACGGCTGGCGAGTCACTCCAGGGTTGTGTTGAGTAGGTTGGCCAGTCACTCGAGCTTTGCCTGGGCAGTTCCGGCGGTTGCGTTTGTGGAACGTAGAACTCAGTGGGGGTTGCCAAGGGTCTGGGAAGTGGCTTGACGCCGGAGAGGGAACATGGCATGCATGATAAAAGCAAATACGCTGCATAGGTTTTCAAAATGTTTTGGGTATTTTTTGTCGCTTTTTCAAAATGTTTGTGGATGAGACACAGGATAACCATTAAATACGAAAAAGGCGTGTTAATGGAAATAGCAAACGCTTAAAACTTCGGAAAAACGGACCGGACGTTTGACCTGTCTACCGCCTCGGTCGGTTGCCTGGGGCTGAGGCGGGATAGGTTGCGGGTCAAGGGGTACGGAGTGTTCTGGGTTATCCAATGCTCGGGAAGTCACCACACGTGCGGGTGCTTGTGCGAGAGCATCAGGATGGGTTGCAAGTGGCTCGTCAAAGTAAGCCGCTTTGAGGCGGGGGATGGACACCGTTGTTCGGTGACCATTCTGGTCTATAGTAAAATGCTTCGGAGTCCGTTGCAGAACTCTGAATGGGCCATTCTAAGGAGGCTGAAGAGGGCGCCGCATGGCGTAGGTGCGGAGGAAGACGCGAATGCATGCAGAGAGTCCGCTGCGCATTCGCAAATCTCTAGTCTGTTTACGGGTCGGGGTCGGGCGTAGAGAACGCATGCGTTGAGCTGGGGATTACACAAACTTAAGCGGAGGCATACCCGACGATGGTGGAGGTGAAATGAATTCTCCTGGTAATTTAAGCGTCATGCCGTAAATCAACTCTGCTGGTGCACATTGCATGTCAGCTTTGATGCTGCTGTGAATGCCTAAGAGTACGAGCAAAATGTTTTCGCTCCAGCTAGGGTCGAAGGAGGTGCAGAGAGAGGCTTTAAGCTGTCTGTGGAAAATTTTCCCCACTCTTTTGGTTGCTGGGTGATACGCTGTGGTATGAATGCGGCGACAGCCTACAAAGTTGCAGAACGTATCAAATTGTGAAGATTCGATAGGTGTTCCTCGGTCGGTTTTGATGGTGGATGGGCATCCGTAGTGCGAGATCCACCGATGTAAGTAGGCCTGGATAACAGTCTCAGCTGGGCAGTCTGTTACGGGGATGGCTTCTGGCCATCTGGTGAAGCGTTCGACATATGTAAAAATGTATACGGATCCGCGTGAAGTAGGCAATGGACATACCAGGTCTAAGTGTACACGCGAGAAGCGAGATTCCGGGGCAGGAAATGAGCCAAGTGGACTGCGGGTTTCACGATATACTTTGGAGAGCTGGCATTGAAGGCAGGTGCGAGCCCAAGCACGAACATCTTTGTTTACGCTTGGCCAAACGAAATGTTCGGTGACCAGTTTCAAAGGTGCACGGATACCGGGATGTGACAGTGAGTGCAGTGCATCAAAGACTGTACGTCTGAATGAGACGGGCACGAGGATTCTAGGACAATATGTGGATGTGTCACAACGGATGGTTCCTTCCGTGGTTTGGAGAGGAACCTGTTGCATATGTAACAAAGTGGACTGCAGAGTGAGCTGTATATCTTCGTCTTGAGCCTGAGCCGATGCCGTGGTGGCAAGGTCGACGGTAGGCGAAGAATGCAGAGTGAGGTTGACGTGTGAGAGAGCGTCGGCGACGAGATTGTCGACACCTGAGACATGACGTATGTCAGCAGTGAACTGCGTGACAAAGTCTAGGTGTCTTGTTTCACGTGGTGTGTATTTGTCGCTAGTAGAGTTGAAGGCAAAGATAAGGGGCTTGTGGTCAGTGTAGACCGTGAAGGCGCGGTCTTCAAGTGTGTTTTAGAAGTGACGCATCGCTAGGTAAATGGCCAGCAGTTTTCTGCCAAACATGCTAGAGCGGGATTCCGCTGGCTGCAGGCGCTCGGAGAAGAACCCAAGGAGTTAGCATTGCCCACCTACGTGTTGTTGTAGGACGGCTCCTACCGAGACATCTGAGGCATCCGTCGTAATAGAAAGAGGTGCAGTCGATTAAGAATGAGCGAGGAGGGCTATGTCGGAGATAGCATCCTTGAGCTCGGCTAAGGCTGCCTGTGCTGTGTCAGGGAAAGTGAACTTACGTTCATTTCCTTTAAGTAAGTCAGTCAGTGGCTGCATGAGCTGAGCGCAGCGCGGAAAGAAGCGTCGATAGTAGTTGACCAAACCACAAAATCGATGGAGGTGCTTGAACGACGTCGGAGCTGGGAAGTCCTTGATTGCCTGGATATAATCAGGATGGACTTCAATACTGGGCGATGAAACGAGGTGGCCTAGGAATTCTACCGTTGATTTGCCGAGTTCGCCATTAGTCGGTTTGACTGTGACAATGTGTTAGGTCAAGCGCTGGATGAGAGTTCGAAGATGCTCGAGGTGCTCTTGTTCCGATGAACTGGCTACTAAAATATCATCAAGGTAGGAATAGGCGAAGTCTAGGCAACCAGTGACATCGTAAATGAAGCGTTGGAAGGTTTGTGCGGCGTTGCACGGTCCAAGTGGCATTCTTAAAAATTCAAACAAACCGAATGGAGTGATGACGTCTGTTTTTGGAATGTCATTGTCTTCCACAGGTATCTGGCGATGGGCCCGAACCAGATCGATCTTGCTGAAGATCGTCTTACGTGTGAGACATGGAGTAAGCTCCTGCATTTGTGGGATGGGATACGTATCTAGGACGGTTAGGCGATAAAGTGCGAGATAATCACCGCAAGGACGCCAGTCACCAGGCTTCTTGGGGACCATCTGCAGGGGCGAGGACCAAGGGCTGTCGGAAGGGCAGATTATTCCAACATAAAGCATGTGCTCAAACTCATCCCTAGCTACCTTTAGTTTCTCAGGCGAAAGTCGGTGTGGACGGCGTGACTTGAACTGCCACGGGAAAAGCTGCGTTCATTGGCTGCACGAGCTTGGGATACTGAGAAAAGAGCTTAGCGTAGTCTGGCGGGATCTGGGGAAATGCATAGACCGAGGATTAGATGTGACATCGGCGGTGATGCCACGTACGCAGAGTATTGTTGCAGTGTCCACTATCATCTGGCATTTCGTATCAACCAAGCGGTCGAAATGCCTGAGAAAGTCAATGCCGATGATGGCAAAGGGGACTGCAGCGACGATGAATACCCAGCGGAACGTGCGCCGAAGACCTAGGTCCAGGGTAAGTGACCGATGATCATAGGTGGCTATTGGCGTGCCATTGGCGTCACTGAGGCTTGTCGGCAGAGAAGTGCTAGTCTCACCTGGCATAGGGAGAATGACGCTGACTTCCGCCCTGGTATCAACTAAGAACTGGGTATCGGAGTCATAATACTTAATGTAGATGAGACGACTTTGGGCTTTGCCGACACCGTTAGTTGCCATCACGGGCCAGCGTGGCGGATCCTCTATAGCGGAGTTGCTACAAGCCTGTACGCACTTACGGGCTTTATTACCGAAACGCGAGTGCTAAAAGCATTAGCCTGTGGCATCAGGTTTTGTGCGACGGCGCGGTGATCCAGAGCGGTTGTGGTGCTTACGTTTTAAAGTGAGTTCCTCAAACTGGCGCTGAAGCAACGATATCTGCAATGACAATGCTTCTATTGCTGACGGCGGGTTAGTCGCGCCTTCCATTGTTTTTGCGCCAGCGCAAATCTGCTTAGGTGTGTGTGTGTGTGGATCAAGAGCAAGTCGGCTTGCTGCGGACAGCATTTAGAAGATTCGATTCATTCCTATTCCCTATGATGCAAAATTCTTACTTACGCCCTAACCTTGAATACACCACCCAAGTTTGGCGACCTTGGTTGGAGGGCGACTGAGGTACAAGTGAAAATCCAACGCAGGTCCACAAAGAAACACAAGGGCCTACGAAAGCTGTCCTACCATCATAGGCTGAAGTCACTAGGAGTTTTCAGTGGCTGCTAACTAAGGCTGCGTGGCAATCTCATATTAGTTTACCAAATATTGTGTGACCATAATCACGTATGGTTTCACTAGTTGAAACTCAGTCATAACACCAATCGCAGAGGTAATGCTATAAAATTGTGTGCACTGTTTAGCCGCCTGGAAACCCAGCGAAATTCTCTTATGCTTCGGGTTTACTAACCCAGGAATTCTCACACAAAGTTGGTTGTTTCCTCTCGACCTTAAATATCTCCAGAAAATGATTGGATATTGCTCTTGGGCCCCATCACTTCGGTGCCTAAACTGTGCAACATTGGACCATATTAATTAGCCCTATAAACCGGATATGTTACGCAAACCTGGCGATGGGGGACAAATGGGAGCATTCCCGTTTTTACTTTTCACTTGAAATATATCAACGACAACCGTCTATTTGTTGTCACGTTGTTAATATTAAAATCCCACATACACTATTATTATTATTCTGAAGCGTATTTGATAGATAACCGCTCACACAGACAAAGCACTTATCAATTGAAAAATTGTAGTTTTACCCTCACCATCATCGGGACTTGTCGAGCAAAGCTTTTTTACCCCACATAAATCATCGTTCATTTGTCTGTCTTAATGAACCTAACATGTTCGGACGAAGAGGAGGTAAACCAGAAGGTCTTCAGTGGAATGCTACATATCAGAATCGTAATCCCAATTCGAAATAATCGGGAGTTAATGGGTGCCATTCGCGTCTATCGTAGTGTCTGTGTTTAAATAGGGTGAGTCGACCTTAGTTTCCCTCCAATGATAGCAGGCATATGAAACTACATATTGCACAACGATCCGTGGATACGAAGTCCGATTGACGGTGAACATACAGTGTCAGAATGCAGGTATAGGGAAACGAAACAACCACAGTCTGTGAAGGCTTTAAGCATTTACTAACTGAGGAGAGCAAGTCTGTCAGTAACGGTCGGCACAAAACCCCGATCCAATGTGCGACTCCCCCGATTGTGGGTACCGATTAGCTTTGTAGCTTTGGATGACGAGGCTCGTGACTCGTGTCACTCAATGGGCAACGTGGTTGTCGAGCACAGATGACTCTTCCGTCGCGTGTGTGCTCAAGTGACGCCTTACCAATCGAAGGAGCACACACCTGTAATCACATTTAGCGAGTATTTATGTCGTCAAATGCTTTTACTTTATTGGATATTGGCATTTCGAATGATTGGCTGTTGTTTGATCTCCTAGTTGTGGCTGAGCTTGATGTGCACGTTGACAAGGTGGCTGCCTTTCTATGACCCACTACCTCGTCCATCTGGCTCCAAAATACTGTTGGTCGTTGTTGGAGGAGATGGGTTGCACGGATCTTGTGGCCGTGCTAGGCTCGAAGAGCGGTTCCATGAACTGAATGTGGAGCGGAATACGGTCCAGCCACCGTCTTGTGTGCGCTTGATTCCCCAAATACAGCGTGTTGGTGTTTGTCTGTGAATGAGTGTGGGCCAGCTCCGTTCATGAAACGTGGCTCCCATCTGGTCTTATTCCTTCAGGTTTACGCTGGATATGGGGTGTGTGAATGGAGCTGTGGGTGGTGCAACGCAAGCCACTTGTAGTCCCTCTGTAGGCGCAGGCGTCCCTTAGCTGGCCACAGTGACAGACAAATTCGATACCGGATGCCGCCAACCACGTATTCAGTGGACTGCATACTTTTACTGAGACAACTGAAGTGGCTTGGTCATGTGTATCGTATTGATTCAACGCGGATACCGAAACAACTCTTATACGGTCAGGTGAGTATTGGGATGGGGCATGCTGGGAAAAAATTACATTTCCAGGACCTGGTAAATTTGAGCCCTTCACTTTCTAAGCTTGATTACGGGTCACGGGAATCGAAAGCAATTGATCGGTGTGCATAGCGCAACCTGATCACGAAGGCATTTGCCGAAGTGCGAGAGGTAGCACTCCTAAATGCAGAGAAGAAGCGGCAAGTGGGGAAGCGGCAAGCGCTGAGGAGTTGTACTCTATCGACATCGAGTGAATGGTGCTGTAGCACATGCGGTCGCGAGTGCCTTAGTCAGACGGGCCTAGTGATTAATGAGCGAAGCCACTAGTGACCACCACCTAAGCGATTACGAGTCCGGCAGAGAACGTAGGCAGAACAGGCGCAACGTCTGTAGGTATGCTGCATTTGATTTACTAAACGCGCGTTTGTATGCTGAGTCATTTTTCAGGTGATGGTTTTCTACATTGTGCCAATGCTCTTTTCTTTCAAATTAATGTCTACGTGGAATATCATCTACTAACGTGCAAAAGTCGATGAAGCTAATTATTGTTAGTTTCGATAACATTTTCACGTTTATAGCATTTCGCTAAAATATATTTACCGACGTCTTGAACGTATCGCGGATTCCTTCATAATCAAATTTTTATGCCTATTAAGTGAGGAGTTATGCCACCGTATCTGTAAGCATTATCCAATTTAGTTTATTTATCTTGTCGTCGCAAGTGATTGGCTGTTGCTTGATATCTCCCATGTGGCTGCGCTTGATGCGCATGTTGACAAGGTGCCTACCTGTCCATTAACCACCACCTCGTCCATACTGGCTCTAGGAGACAATTGTTCGTTGCTGGAGGCGATGGGGTGCACGGATCTTGTGGCCGTGCTAGGCTCGAAGAGCGGTTCCATGAACTGAATGTGGAGCGGAATACGGTCCAGGCACCACATTGTGTGCGCTTGATTCCCCAAATACGGCGTGGTTGTGTTTGCCTGTGAAGGAGTGTGGCCGGCTCCGTTGATGAAACCTTGCTCCCATCCATTTCCCTCCCGGTCTTATACCTTCGGGTTTACGCTGGATATAGGGTATGTGGATGGAACGGTGGGTGGTGCAGCGTAAGCCAGTATGGTTCCTTTGTAGGCGCAGGCGTCCGGTGTCTGGCCACAGTAACAGGAAAATCCGCAACTGTATGCCGCCAAACATAGGCCATCCCGTTCTCGGTGCTCGGGGAGCGTTTGTAGTTACGCCAGTCTGAGTTTCGCACCTTATACACTAGCGTGCCTAGCTTCGCAGCAACGAAATCATGTTTTTCCGGTGGAAGATATTAGTCTCTGAAGCTTCGGCAACCAGAAATTTAAACTTTGGACAAAATGTTCCCATGCACTAACTGGTGCCTCGTCTGCCAGAAACATCCAGTTGCCTGTCTCAACTATTCGGGCTAATCCGTATGTGTTTCTGTTGTGTTGGCAAATTTCACCAAATATCCTGTAAAGCAAATGTATTCATAGAGTAGAACAGCATGCTGGCTGCAGACCAAGGGGATGTCGACGATCACATAGTCGACCATAATTCTTCGCCGATGAATATCCGATCCAGTATCATAGGCTTATCTTTCTCTCTGAATCGGGTGGGTGTGTTGATTTGCCCATGCAGCGTGTAACTTGAGACGAACTTTAGTAAATCGGCCTTAAACTGTTCTCCAGCTGCTGCTTAGGATTCCAGAGTATGTAGCATGAAATCACCAGTAATGAGAATGTGACTGCAAGTATTGTTGATCACTCTCCTTACTGCGGATGCCAGATGGGAGTTCACCAAATGCGTAGATAAAGAAGGGTGGTAAATGACCGCCAGTAAGCAAGTGTCGTGGCCTTCTAAACATAGACTGCATCCAAGTGAATGCTGTACCGTGATGCCCGCATCCTCCATAGGCTCAAATTGGATGTGTTTGGGGAAGCACAGAGCCACCTCTCTACCGACAGACAGATGGAATTTTGGAATGTGATGGACTTAACAGAACTGTTGCATTTTTGCGTAAGCAGCTGACTGCGCAAATAAGCTCATGATGGTCCGAATGCGCAACTGCTAAATATATGAAGGTTCATGTTTCGAGTACGTCATCCTTTGACATGCACCGGTCCCTTGTTTCTAGGTGACATTAGAATTCTGTTCCTTTTTATTTATGCAGCTAGCCACGAGGTGGACATTTTGGCTGCTTGTAGACCAAAACTATATAAAAGAAACTTGCATTGTTCGTCTGCCATCTTGTGTACCTGTGATTTCGCACAAACTACTGACACAGCTCAACAGTCTGACCCAATGTTTGTCTTCTCCGTCATTATCAGACATTCGTAAAATAGGCTGAAAATGGATAATTGTCACCCAACTATTCGTGACACCACTGTAACGACTTCATCAAAGTACTGAGCGATGTTCCTCTTCGGTAAGATAGACTTTCTGAACTTTTGATATTCGCCTGCACCCAACTATCCCAAAATAAGACGAATTTTCTACTCCTCTGAGAGACTGACAACATCAACAATAAACGTATCATTTTAATAGCGGAACCAGAAGGTGAATGGTATACCACATCGATATCATAACTTAAATCACTGGTCTGCTTAGTCAGGGATTTCGGAAACGGGACACTTTCACTCGCAGCTAACCTTAGGCTCGTCTGCATAAACAGCGTCTGCGTAAGCTCCTCAATCAGCATCGACTGCGAATTTTCAAAGCATTCCTGCAGTTGTTGCATTATTGCCTTTAATTGCCAAAAACGGAATGCTATTTTTATGTTCGATTGAAAACCTCCATCGCAACTATCATAACGTTATCCTGGAACACATAACTACCTGCATCTTGGAATATAAACTAATTTCTTCAGATTTCTTTGTGATTTGTCACAGTCAAATTCGCGTCTCAAATTGGTGACACAGTGCTCATGAGTAACAGCTGCCTAGAATAGATAAACTTAAGGTTCGCAGTCTAAGTTAACATGAAAGGTGAAACAACCCTTTGACGTGACTAGGTAGCAATGTGCTGCGGTATCTCTAGTGTTGCAAGATCTTGTTTGTGCCAGAACAAGGTGGCCTAGATTGCGCAATCCACATCAGGCTGCAGGTATATGTTTGGCATCTGTTTGCAGACAGATAGATGAAACCATCTGAATGCCCATCTCGGCAGACCATCTTGTTGACCATCAGTACTTGACGCATCCTCGGATTTTGCTGAGCAACCCAAATCAGTATAATTTAGTACACCAAGGTCGCCTCCATGTGTATATATTTGCAGGGCTTTGGTCCAAGCATAACTATGGTGTACGGATGATGGAAAATGTGGACGGC
Organism: Dicrocoelium dendriticum; assembly: GCA_944474145.2. Lineage (NCBI taxonomy): Eukaryota > Metazoa > Platyhelminthes > Trematoda > Plagiorchiida > Dicrocoeliidae > Dicrocoelium > Dicrocoelium dendriticum. The sequence goes on along the minus strand of OX104067.1, from coordinate 21,043,203 downwards.
CTTAGGTTAAACGAAGGCAAATGGAGCGGATTGGGCAGGAACATTTACACGCAATATCATGGTCCAGTAAAAGTGCATCCGGATGTTATTCGTCGGTGATTACCTGCAACATATATTAACATCATCAGCGAAAAGACATTATTCTAAGGCAACCAGACACGTAAAATTGTTAGCTTGCCCAAGGAACAGACGCGGTCGCAGAAATGGACTTTACATTGGACATGAGTTGGATAAGATAACGCATATCGAACTCTAGCCTGCAGTTGCCTATATAGCAGAAGACATCGGATCCACTTTGGGAGAGAAACTTCGACTCCTTAGCTTTTGAGCCTGTGAAGCAAAATGAGGTGGTTTCTCTCGGTCGAAGACTAGAGAAACTGAGGTAAATGGTATGGTCTCCTGTTTTTCTATCAACCGTTTATGTCCCACTATTTCGTGTAATCAGTAAGTTGGCTGATGATAATCAATGCTGATGGAAAACTTGTCATTCTAATGCTATGATGCTGCAGCGATCCAGTTGGTTGAGTAAAACGTACAATGAACAATGAACAATGAATCTATACGGGTTAAGAAGCGTTGCTTTACAAGCCCCGTTGGATAGTTGCAGGGGATATCAACATGATAATTATGATGAAAAGGATAGTAAAATAGTTAACACTTTAAATACGAAAATAAGGACTTATCGTTTGCTTCGCTGCAGTCCTGCGATCCACTTAGATTCACAACACCCACAGCTAACAACAAATAATTCCAGAGTAAACTCCAGGTGTAGGATGGAGACATATTGTTAAGTAACAAAGTGTAAGTGGATGAGTGCATCGTCCAACCGTCTTTTAAATATTGTTAGTGTCGGTGCAGAGACGACCGATTCTGGGAGAGCATTCCACGGGTGACAGACACGGATGGAAAAGAAATTTCTGCGGCACTCCAGACGACTGTATTGTTCTGCGAGTTTTAATGAGTGGTCCCTCAGGTTTGTATTGCTGCTGAGTTGCAGTAAAGGGCGGCACACATGATGTGGGTCTCGCAGAATCAAGTATGTCATAATCAGGTCGCCTCGTAGCCTGCGATAGCTTCCACTGAACAATCCTAGTCGTCGCAGCCTCTCCTGGTAGGACAGATTGCGCATTCCAGTTACGTTCTTAGATGCCCGGCGTTGAGGCTGCTCCAGTGCATAAAGGTCGTGTTTCAGCCATGGATGCCAGGCTTGAATTGCGTATTCGACATGGGGCCGAACATATGCACTGAGCATTTGTCGAAATATGGAGCTGTTTATTTGTCCAAACGTCCGCCTCAACAGCCCAACGTGTTGGTTCCCGGTCTTCGAGGCCTTTTCGGATTGCCTGGAGCAACCCAAGTCATCTTGAACCAGGACACCCAAGTCCCGTTCGAGACTTGATTGTTGCAGTACATCCGTTCCGAGTCGGTATGAGTAGCTGCCGTGATGTCGGATGGAAAGCACCTTGCATTTACTGACGTTGAAATGCAATAAGTTTTGGATCGACCATTGATACACTGTATCTAAGTCACTTTGGAGCACATGTTGGTCGGCGTTCGCCTGGATCCTGCGCCAGATCTTGATATCGTCGGCAAACATTAGGAAGTTTGAAGCGCTTTCCTGTGCAAGGTCATTAATAAACACCAGAAACAAACGTGGACCTAGAACCGAGCCTTGCGGCACACCACACTCGACTTGTATGGAGTCCGATAATGAGCTCCGGACTCTGACCACTAATTGCCTTTGAAATAGAAAGTTGGCGACCCAGCTTAAAAGAGGGTCTCCGATCCCGTAATGCTGCAGCTTGGATAGTAGTATCCGATGGTCTAGACGATCGAAAGCCTTGGAAAAATCCAGGTAGATCACATCAACACCTTCTCCAGCTTCGGCTGCCTCGGTCCAACTACTGCGTGCAATGAGTAAATTAGTTGTACATGACCGCTGTCGACGGAAACCGTGCTGTTCAGGAGTGATGAGGTTGCAGTTTTCCAGATAGCACACCAGTGCATCGGCAACTATGGATTCCATGACCTTGGAGAGTATAGGGAGAAGGGTTACTGGGCGGTAGTTGGAGGGATCAGATCTGCTTCCACCTTTGTGAATCGGGCTTATTATTCCAAGCTTCCACATGGCGGGAACTTGGTTCTGGTCTAAGCAGTGCTGGAAAAACTGAGCTAAATATCCTACCAGTTGGTTTGCTGCTGCTCCCAATGCCTCAGGACGAATGGCGTCGACACCCGGCGAGCTGTGTTTGCGTAGAGAAGTCAGCTTTTGCAATACATCCTCTGCGGTAAAACTGATGTGGGTTAGTCCTGGTGAGCAGAATACAAGGTTTGGTAGATCGCTTGGTGGCAAGACTCTTTGAAACGTGGGGCGTATTGCATCTGCGGCGCGTTTGCAGCTCCCATAGACGTTCTTGTTGGGCCCTCAGCCGTCTTGAGTGGAGGAAATCCTTGCCTCATCTTTCGTGGGCTATTAACGTGCTTGTACAGCAGTTTGTGGTTAGCACTGAAGGTTTTTGCGATGTTCTGCTGATAGGCGGCTTTGTCTTCTCTTAACAGTTGAGTGCAGTGGTACGTTGGGCTACGTAGTTGTCCCACGTTTCTGGTGCTGGAGCTTCTTTGTACACTCGCCATGCTGCGTTGCGTACTGTCATCCATTTTCGGGTTCTGCTCCTAACGAAAGAAACGGATTTGCACTTATTGTAAGCTTTTATCTCTGAAGCCTGTGCAATCAGCAGACTGAATGTGTTGACGAACTCGAGCTAGGCGACTTCTGGGGGTTCTTCTTCGAGGAAAGACCATGTTGTGGCGCTGAATAGCTGGGCGAGTCGGTCGTACCTTGTGATGGTTCGCACAGTATCATCGTTATCATTCCGATATTCTGCATAGCAGACGAAGTTGAAACTGATGACTGCGTGATCACTGCGACCCAACGGGCAGTCTAAAACCAACGCATCAATCATATGCTCCTCGTTGGTAAGCACAAGATCCAACACAGATGGCCTGTCACCAGTTCTGAACCGAGTGGGCAAAGTGATGTGGTTGTAAAGAGAAGCAGTAGTTACTAGATCTTGTAGATCGGTTTTGAATTGTTCTCCGATCGTGGCAGGGGCTTCTAAACAATGTACGTTGAAATCACCCATGATAAGAATGTGAGTGTACTTTTGTTGTAAACTGCACTTTAAGGCAGTAATTAGGTGGTAGTCGGTTTTCGGTGTTGAGTTAAGGGCGCGGTACACCAAGATAATAAGGCAAGCGTCCCTGCCTTTTAACTGCAACCGGCACCAAAGAGAGTCGGGGAACTGCGAATCTGAATCCTCCACGGCTTCGCACTGTAAGTCGTTTCTGTAGTACAGTATTACCCCTCCTCCTTTTGTGAGCCTATCGTTCCGGATCAGCGACATGCCGGGTAGCGACACTTCAGCGTCCGTCATTCCCGTGTGCAACCATGTCTCGGTGATACCAATAACATCATACGAGCCGGAAGCTTGGCGATCTTTCAGTTCAGCCAGTTTGTTAGAAAGTCCCTGAGCATTTGTATACAAGCAGGCCAGTTTCTCGGTCTCTAGGAGCCTGCAGGGAGGTGAAGCTGTCAAGTGTGGGAGAATGCCGACCGATGGGAGGTCGGCAGTTATTCTTTTTTTTTTGATGGGTCAATGATACCTCGTTTGCAACTTGATTCGGCCAAGGTGCGTCCCAGTCTTCATTTAGACCTACGTCAGAGTCAATTAAAGCAGCAGTCAAGTTACACTTTTGTACATTCGTCAGTATGCTTGCTGCTTCAGTTGCTTTAATATTTGAGCTGTGCAAAGTGTTTGCGACCTTTAACCGAATTTCGGAAGGAAGATGTTTCCGATTTCTTCGTCATCGATCCAAAACATCCGTTGCTTGTTTCTCTGACTGAACCACAAGTTTTAGGATTCTAGGGCCGCATCCTCTATAATTCGATGAGAGAGGTATCCTGGTGAGCGATAGTGCCACAACATCATCCAAAGAAAGTGTTTCACGAATGAACCGCCACTGTTCTAAATCGTGTTTCCGGTATCTTGAACATGGTTAGAAGGATGTTCTGGCACTCCATGTATGAAGACTGTGTTTAGGCGGTCTTGCTTGCTGTGCCCCTCTTCGATGTTTCTTTTTGATTGTCGCGCGCTCCAAGGGACATCAGGATAGATACGTATCGCACAGGATTCGTGTTTTAGCGCGCTTGCGGAGAGCAAAACATTTTCCACGTCCGTTGAGGATTCTAGAGTTACTCGAATAAGTCTGGGTTCACCATAGTGTGGCGAGTTCGGATGACGAGTAATTCGTAACAAGTTTACGGGCTTGGCTTTGATACTCATCTGCATACACAATGAGTTCCATTGGTCTTGGTCGTCTGATAACTTATCCCGCAATGTGATGGCGGAAGATTCAGGGACATTTGAGCATACAACAGTCCGGGCACTGTTGTTGGATCCCTTTTTAATCGATCTACAAGGTATGGTACTCATTTGTCGTGACTTGTTGACAAGTGATTGTTTGCTGTTATTCTCTCCATTTGCGTTAACGGTGTTTACAATGAAAGAGGACGCAACGGCGGCCTCTCGGTGGACCTTTGCAGCAATCTCTGCATAAGTAACTGGTGTTCTGGGAGGCTTAGTCTCGACACGAGATATTTGAACTACAGGTACCAAGGGTTGGTGTTTGGCTGCACCATCCTTGTTAATACTAGATGTCAGGTCTAGTGGAATTTGCTTAACCAGACGTTTTGAATGGTGCCTGATTTTCTTTGCTGTGAGTACTGCTTGATTCACGTAGGTACAGTCTGTTTTCGCTCGGCGTTCTACCAAAGTTGGAGAAGACAACGGAGATGGAGACATGGCTGATTGCGGTGCAGGCGAAGCGATTTGTTCAGCATTCCGTTGCTTAGCAGCCGCTACGCTTCTGTGGTCCATACTCGCTCCCATTGAAGTAACCTCACTGTTTATCCTCTGCTCTGCTTCTGCGATTAACCGGTCGCATTTCTCAGCTAGGATAAGCAAGCACTTAACGAGGGGGATGGTGGAACACGCAGTACAGAACCAAAATGCATCTTGGGTGCTATTTCGCTCCCGTAACTGTTGTTGGGACACATTTGCAAATTTCGTATGGTACCATGCTAAACAGTGCGAACAAGCCAGACCGATTTTTACTACCCGATGACATTCTCTTAACCCGCAAATGCCTCTCGATGGGAGTCTCTTCGGTTTCGCCTTTCTGCCATTCAATTTGGTGTCGTTACCTGACCCAGTGTGTTGGTTAGCGTTCTGTACTTTTATAGCTTTGAGAGCGGCGCACATCGGTCAGGCGAGCGTGGTGGTTGCAAGGTCAAATGAGCGGTCGGCGTGGTCGCGCGGTCCGTGTGATGGGTAATGAAGCCGCACTGGCTGACAAGGTCACAAGGAATGGCGAGTGACTGCAACCTGAACAGAGCGCTGAACACAGATTCTTTCACAGCTGTGTTGAGAAACACTGGATCGGAGTAAGCTTAGGCTTTTCGGCCTGCCTCGAGAATTCTGTAACGAATGGTGTCACACAGAATGGCAATCGGCTCAATACGATTGAATTAAACGCTTGCGCTTAATCACGGATGCCAGTGAAAAAGCTTAGTGATGGCACAGCCTCTAATCGTCGAAGATATTTCCACGTATGATGGATCACTGTGTAGAGCTGGTGAATCCGGTTCGAATGAGCGTACAGTGACAACGCTGCGAGAAGATGGAGAGGGGATAGAGGGAAATAATCCAAATGAACCAGTAGCACGCACGTCACGCGTGTGTGATTGCTTCCATCACTTTCAAGAGTAGGGGAAATAAAGACAACTTGGCCATATTTCGCAGGTTCCGAGCGATTGTCACAGTAATAGAAGGCATATTTTTTCATCCAAACACATTTGAAGGCAGTGCGTTAGTGGCTCGTTTGACGTTACTTCGGTTACCTTCAGCATTTTCGACTGAATGTCATCGATGCCACAAGAAATGCGTAATGGGGACAGCCTCACCGACGCGCTTGTGGTGCCAAAAATGATGTAAGTAAATATCGAAAGTAAAGCCGCGGATGCGCGAATGTAAAACTGGCAGGCGTCTCCTTGGATGGCAATGGCATACTGCATCAAAAGGGTGTTGGCTTCAGTGACCTGTGCTACTCCAACTATGCTTTTAAGAGGAGAGCGGACGGTGTTCCACTTTGTAAATGCTCTTGACGTGCATATTTTGGAGCAGTTATTTTTAGGAAATTTACAAACCAGGTGCAATGCTATGCCAATTTTCCCCCTGGACGGTGGTTACGCTGGACCACGTAGTCTGTCTAGGTTTCTGGACAGGGACGGGATCAGAGCGTCGCAAGCTACGTTCCTTAATGACACGCGTCTACGAGGTCTACTTCCGGTGAACCTCGGTAGGTTGGTGTAAAGAACCCGCTTAGTTTCTAAGCAGTTGCGATCAGATTGCTGAAAGATTTAAGATACTGAATGCATGTGCTCTTATTAAGCAACCATTCAAGGAGTTCCAATCAGTCTTAGCAACAGAGCTATCAAAAGGTTGAAGTGTGTGATAGTTCTTCTTCGCTCCTTGTGTTTCTCTGGGCATACAAATTCACACAGAGCTGTGGATTATGTAACTTGATCAATTAGCCATGGCGTGATGTCGATTAAGTCCTGTCGATCCTCTGTTTCTTAGCTTTGAGCAGAATGTCCAGTTCCAATGGTTTGTTATCAGCTTTGTACTTGGTGGAAGGTGCCTCATGCTGAGGTTGATGTTGTACACATCACGCATCCTCACCGCAGCTGATTGACACCGACTTACACTTCGACTTAAGCTAAATCCTCTTATCATAAGTAAACTGTATTTCACTTTATTGGATTTTCTAGGTTCTGCTATTCGGCTGCATAAAATGTGTCACTTTTGCCCGCCATCTTTTTTTAATTCTATGTTACCTAGTTGATGTCCCCGGTGGGACAGTGCTTGATTTGTAAGTTGACAGGGTGCCTCTTTTTCCCTCAACACCACCTCAATCACCGGCACTATGAAACTGCTATTCTTGGTTTGGGGAATTAAGCCAACGGTTCTCGTGACTGTGCGTGGCTAAAAGTGTGGTTCCATGCATCCAGTGTGGAGTGGGCTACTGCCCAACAACCGCCTTTCGTACGCCTGATGTTCATGTTTCCCCATTTAGACTGACTGGAATGCTGCTGCTGTACACGTTGCAGGTGGGTGTGCCGGCTTCGTCGCTGTAACGTGCTTATCATCCGGATGCCTCCCGGTCTTATTCCTAAGGAATGTGTGAATGTATCTGTGAGTGGCTAAGCTCAAGCGACTCATGGGCTCTCTGTAAGCACAAGCTTCCTTTGGCTGCTCCATGGAGGCAGCAGGGACAGGCAAATCCGTAACCAGATGCTACCAACTTGATAGGAAGAGACGTGATTGTGCAAAGGGATCGTTGTGATAATTACATGTAGTCCGGCGCTGGATCCTTAATTCGGGGATCCCGAGGCATCAAGGTCGTGCAGGTAAAAATCGCCTGAGATAAGCAAGTGGCTGTAATCTGAGAGTAAATCTTTTGGCAAGAAAGATAATAGGCATGTATCCATCTTGGAAGTGAACATGTGGGGTGAAGAACGATTGGCACAAATCAGTCGTCATTGCATCTATGACACAAACGGCACAATACCGAATCGCTAATTCGTGTCTCAGCATAATCTAGCGTTTTGCATTGTAAGGTCGTTGCGATTCTAGAAAATTACCCACCTAATCTGCTGGGACAATCGTTTCGGAAGAGTGACATTCCATGGATCGTTATCACGGAATCCTTAAGGTCTGAGAGCAAACAAGTATTGGTTATGTGAGTGAAATGTCATGCGATTGTTGCTTGACGCAACCCAAGTTCGACCATTTTGATTAGAAGAGCTTGTGCGTTGCTGTATACGCATCAAGGTTATTCAGCTTTCAGAACAAATCAAAATAATTTGTTCCGACAAGAATTTGTGCCTACCGTTAAGGTGTCCGCCGCTAGCCGTTTTTTGTTGTAATTATTGTAAATGGTTTGGCAATGGGTTCAGTTGAATATCACATAGTGTTTCTGGCAATTCGTCTTCCGTAGCGTATTTAATGTGGCAATCTGAGCGCACAATCTTATCCTCATTTTTAGCCATACTACTAGAGGGCGGTTCGAATACTGTCCGATCTCAGTTGTCTACTGATGGGGCGCTTTAAATACGGAAACTCTCGTTGGTCGATTTAAATCCGAGCTCGCTTGCAATCTGTTCCGATGTGACTACCAGCCTCCCAGTAGCCTAAGTACCACCTGCCTAATTTGAAGCATTAGCTTAATTATCCTTGCACCGCACTGTGTTTACCTTGCGGATCTTGGCAGGCTTAGGAGAGAAGCAGCCACGACGTCTTCCAACAGCACAGCGTCACGATAATCACACTAATAGTCCTGGTTGGGTCTCCGAGATTCACATTCAGCATGTTCATGAGATCGTGGAATGTCTGGATAAACTGGTTCTAGTTACATTATCTACGCGGTACAATGCTAAGCTCAGGTTAACTCGTTTCTGTTCTATCCATGTGACGTCTGCAATGACACAAATCAAACGGGATCTGTTCCGTAAACTAGCTGTCGAAAGTAACGGCTTCCATCTCAACGTCAGAGATTAGCAGTAATGGCGAGTGCCTGTTCAGACGTGCGCAGTGCATTTTGAGAATACACCATTTATTCACGTAGCAAGCTGCGCTTGGAAAGTTAGTTCCGTGTCTGTTCACTCAGACACACAGATATTAAAATATGCATCTCACATGGTTGTGAGGAGTGAAGGACAGCACACAACGGACAAACTTTTGAGTGAAGCCGCTAAATAGGGATGCTCGCACGGTATTAATATTTCCCCTGGTTGTTCCATTGCGCTAGGGTACAGTTTACTTTCATGGTATCTTTTTGGATTGCCATTTTTAGTGGTTGCGCCAATGTTACAGCCCTTTCCGGGCTCATGTTTAGTTCCTTTCCTCCGATTTATTTCGATATTAAATTTGTTGTTCAATTTTAGTGAAGTTTCATGCAGTTAAATTAGTGCAAAAAGGCTAATATTTCCAGCCTGCACTTTACTGAGCTTCTCTAATTATGAAACAACTTTGAAGCAGCGCTTGCACTAGTTATCAAATGCCTGAACTTAATCTCCATCCCGGTCGCTTAGATGTCCCTACATGTGATAAATTCCTTTGTTATTTCACTTGCGGCTAGAGACAGATAAGACGGGGAGGAAAGTCGCTCCGACTACATTGTACCAATATGTCTGTTAGGAATCATTCACCTATAGACTACAAGTAAAATTCTGCAGAGTGTTAGTGCCACACTTTTGATTATACTCCTACTTAGCTCGGCTGTGACACCCCTCTCAAAAACATAAATCCTCCTCCTTTCTACTAAGAAGTATCCGCCTGAGAACCTTAGGTTTCGCATCGTGTATGCTAGCCTGCAAATGGGCTTGTGTACCAAAACATGCAAGTAAGTGGAAGAACAATCGTGCTTTTCCACATCTAGTAGTTAGTTACAAAGGTCAATTATGGCGGAATAAGTCATTTGCTTGTTAGTGCTAGGTCACGAGTTAAGATCCAATAAGGTGCAGTGGATTTTTCCAACGGATGTTACGCTTTCCAGCATATGCAATGACCGTCTGACTGGGACTGGTTTCGGTAAACCTAATCATGAACACAAACATTATTTATAATGCTTGCTATTTGAAGCAAGATAGGCTTGATGACCCTACTGCAATGCGACTACCTAAAACCACCGACTATTTAACTATCGTGCCAAGGAAAACACTAGCTATCATCATTAGCAACGCATAGCGGAGTACTCAAGATCCATGTAAGCTGTTACTATCCCCGGTAGGAAGGCAAACTGTGGTTGTGAGGAGAGCCCTCCCAAATCAGAAGCAAAACACTGTAATAATCCGAAAATATGTTATTAAGGAGTGGAAGGTAATGTTCCACTGCGCACAAATTTGATATACCATTTTCCTTTGGTACACTTACAATTAACCGTTGCTACTTCCCATATGACAGAGTTCAAGTTCAGGTGGGACTGGAACGCGTGTGCTGCTTTTCCTGACTAGGCTATGCTATGTAGCTTATGAACTGATGGGATGATAAGGTTATCAGAATTACAACTAAACTCCTGCTGCTCGCGAGTAATATAAAATATAATGGCCTCCCATATGTTCAGATGCCATGGATATAGCGTCTAGCGAGAGGACATCATCTCGCATGATAACCACTGTCTGTGACAGTGAAAGATAGGTTGTGGTATATCATAGTTCATTCGCAACATATGTAGCCCAACCATCGTCCCCCATGGATCAGTGGTTTAAGCTGCTGGCTGAGAGGCATTTGTCCCTAGCGGTCATGGTTTCGATCCTACTTAGAGGACCGAGGGAATTCGCACTAATGGTGGAGCCCCCATAGAGCGAAACGCGTCTGGTACAAATCCGGACTAGGATCTGGTATGTAGCTTGTGAATTACTGGGATAAAAGCCTTATCAGAAATATTGTGACTGTTCCTTCTTGAACTGGAGTTAATTTGGGGTGCTCCTACTTATTGATCGCTCGCGCTTATCATTCGTTCGGTTCGGTTTATATTATAACCATCTTGCTTGGAAGGAATTTGCGCAGTTTCGCAATGCCCTACGAAAATTCCAAGCTGCACAACCGGCCAACGCAGAGGTGGTGAGCTTGCATCGGCGGCGGGTATCCCATTTACTCCATTCAGGCATTATCCATGTACCAAACAACCGTTTGGCCGATTAGCTACTGAGGTAAAGATGTCAAATCCGAGATCAGTGTATTGACCCCGACCCAAGCACAAACAGAACGACCTAGCAAATTTAACAGTTGGGGAGTGAAACAGCAACAGAACTGTATGCCTGTTCTATGACCAGCGAATTTTTATTGCAGCCGTCGGAAGGCCAAGATAATTGTGTCCAATCTGCGGTCACATTCATCTTCTCTAACTTGATGACAAACATGTAAAAATTATGCAAATCAGGTTACGTTTCTGCCCGGTTGTCGACCGGTTGACGTTAGCAAAACTCTACAATAAGCAGCGCTGGACAACGTAGGATGTCAAAGATCGTTTTATCAGCCTCGTCGATTCAATGATATCCATCATATTTTCATCTCCATTCAGACACCACTGTCAACATACTGCTCAAAATTCACAGTGTCTTAGTAGAATATAGTGAAACACGGCTAGTCTCAAAATGTGCAGCGACACGGGTTAAAGAAACGAAAAACTACCAAGATCCATGTAATGCCGAAGAACGAAACGGGTCACTAGCTCTAGTTCCATATTGCTTTAGCGGACCTGATGTTCATTCAGAGCGCCGATTTAATTCAGGTCCTCGGATTTGGCTCTTTGTTCACTCGTGTTGGGCTTCCGCTGATATTATTTTCCCAAGTCTAGTTACACTTGCTAAGGTTGTGAAGAAATTCTAGGTGTGTGTCCACATGTCAACGACCGAATCCGCCAGGCCAGTTATTTTGCTACGTAGAAAAATTGCCAAATCTTATTACTAAAGTTTTGCACAAGAATTACAGCGTTCGTTCCGTTTAGCAGTTAAAGCCATGAGTACACAGCCGATAGACTGGATAAGTGCTCATCGTCACTAGGAAATCCTATGATTTGCATGTATGCATCTACCCGAAAACGCCTAAAGCCACAAGTTGATGACACTAGGCCATATGCTACCTGTGGTATTAAAGGGGAGGATGTTCACTAATTTCCACGACACTGAAGCTTTCTAACACGACGCCCTTTTCAAAGAACCGATCTTGGAACAGAACTGGGACGATCTATGGCTTTGCTTGCTCATTATTCTGAAGGGATACAGTGAGATCCTACAGGAGCGGCCGACTTGAACATAAGACTGGCTATCTAACAATTTTTTGCATACCTGCTAACTCGTTGGGCAACTTTATGGCTCGAGAGAGAAGCCATCTTGGACTTCATAAACTACAGATACGTTACAATGAAAGAAAGGCCGAACTGTAACCTGAGGAGATCGAATAAAATAAAAGAACACGGGTGTTTCACGGGCAAGTGCTGGGTTTGGGGGGAACTAAAACATGTTGCCAGAAAATCAGCACAACAGAGGAGGTGCCTCCTCCCGCTGACTTAACGATTGTTGGCAAGTGTGATGAATGGTTAACCAATTGAAACATTTCTTGCTCAAATCTGTTATAGTGATCAAAATCGCCAATGCCTTTCAAAGGAAAATTTATCAGTGGAGCAACAAGCATGAGGAATATTTCCAGCAAATATCAGTGCTGACTGTTGACACATATCCTCGCCTGCTATGAACCAATTTTTCCACTCGCGATTCAAAAAGAGAGTAGTCAATAGAGTATCAGAGAAGTGCTAATCGAGGAGCAATAAGCGTATTAGTTTTCGCAGCTCGACGCTAAAAGTGGCTGAAATTCGGTGAGTCCGAACAGACAAAGAAATGCAAGCGCCGGTTCTTACCGTATAGTGCATTAATAATTCGGACTTGAACAGCTGATCTACCAATTTATTGACCGACACACACGGGGGTCTATAACCCTATTAACACTAACAAATACTCAAATGTTTGCCTGAGGACTCGAATGGAACGGTAGAAGAAATACCCAAACAATCCTAAACTTCGGCACTAATATCAACGTTATTTCATTGATCACCCACTACTGATAATGCAGTTGGATTCCCTACACTTTGTTAAACCCCTAGTAACGCACTACCATCCGTGGACTGGCCTCTGCATAAATTTAATGCAACTAAAGCAAAACGCACTGGATTTAAACAGTACAACAATCAGGAGGAAGATTGGACAATTGTATTGGTTAGTTATTTAAGAGGTAAGAACGATTATATTTCAAGCGACCTTTGATCAATCCAGTCATGGTAAAATGAAACACGAGTAAAAAGCAGCAGCCCATTTCTCAACGCAGGTCCAGCCAATAAACCGGCGATGAAATTAGTCGCCCCGATTTGCACAACGAAGACACCACCACTGGACTCCTGCAATGTAAGAATACATACATGTTGGGTCTGTTTACACTAATTAGAGAATCAGACAAACAGAACTGGTTGCTAAACGGTTGATTTTCTTGCCCCACTGAACAATACGTCGCCTACGATTCACTGCTTGTCGTGAAAGCATCGTCAGTGCTTGAGCCAGTTGTCGTTTTTTTATAAGCACTATTCGGCGACGGATACCAGGCGGAGAGTAGGTTCACTCATATTCACAAAGCCAGGCTGTTACTTTCAATCGCTCAACTATCTCTGAGATCATTATTGGCAATGAGACTCGAATAAATTGCAGGTAAACGCATCGTAAACCCGTTGGGATAAAACATGTGGTCGGATTGACTAGGTTACGGATGCTCCAGAAGATCGGCAGTTACCATGTGTCAAATTTATTTTTGCGGAAACTTCAGTAACCGAATTGGACAGTGCGAAATTTGAAACTCTTGTTTTTTTAACGCCAACGTTGCTAGCTTTCAGCGACTAATGTTAGGGGGTACAACTGGACTAAAACGGGTTGACAAGACCAAATTATATAATGAAAGCAAACATACTGAAGAGGATTTTAAATATATCTAAAGGACTCGCCACATTCGCTGTCGGTACGACAGACAAGACTAATAATGTTATCTGGAATACCTAAGCTTAATTTACTGTTCGTTAAACTGGCAGCTACAACTCAACCTTCTTTGTAACGTTTTCACTATATATTTGGTCCTTCTAATGGAAGCTTAGCAGGAAAGTCTACTATGCCAGCTGATGACCAAGTAACGTAGACTGGTTTGGAGCGAAATGTCAACCGTGTGAGAACGCCAACAAGGGACTCCGATCATGAGCCACTACATACGAAGACGGCGCTTGCATCCACGGTGAACGCTGTTGTATAGGTTGGTAATAAAGTTTACACATGTGGGGCATTCCGCTACTCCCAGTTGAGAGATAAAAAGTTTCTTGGCATTTCTAGGCTATGAGTGTATGATAAGTAGCAACTTGATTTTGTGTAATGGGAGCATATTACCATTAACAATCCCAATGACTACGCGTTTGTCCCACTCCAGTATAACAAGTATGCGGACGTTTTAGTTCTAGCAATGTGTCGAGTACAAAAAATCCATTAGCAACATATGCCATTTAACTTATGCCTCCGGTTAAGAGATGAGTGCCTAGAAATGGTAGCAATCCGCATAATCTGCACTTACGAAAAGCAGTTGAATGTACACGTATAAACTCTGGATCCCATGAGGCGCAATGTATAGGATTTTAAACCTGGCGGTCGGTGTTACTGCGCACTAGTGATCCATTTATCGCAAACCA